>CM046450.1:40529134-40893132 GCA_025506515.1 Flaveria trinervia | reverse complement strand
AAATTCCTTCTTCTTGTGTGTACCCTTGAACAACTAGTCTTGTTTTGTTTTTGATGACAAGTCCTCTATCATCCTTCTTATTCCTAAAAAACCCATTTGGTTCCTATAGTAGTATTCCTATAAGGAAGAGGACATTGGTTCCAAACCTTTTGTCTTTTGAATTGAAGCAGCTCCTCTTGCATAGCGTTAACCCAACTTCCATCCTTCAGAGCCTCATCAATCTTCTAAGGCTCAATCTAAGATAAGAAACAAGAGTGAAGACAAACATTTGAATCATGGGTTTGTCCTCTTAGTCTTACCCCTGAATCAACTTCTCCAATGATGTTTGAAATGGGATGATACTTGTGTATTCTTAGCTGAGGAATCACATTAACTTGTTGAGAGAGATCTAAATTAGAGAAATTTAGATTTGACATTGAGATTTCTCCCACCACATCGGCATACTTATCAAGTGAAACTCGATCCAGTGAGTGTGTGACATCATTGTTGTTGTCATCAATGGATTGGTTTTTAGCATCAATAAATTCTTGATCACTTTCACCACCATTATGATCTTCAACATTTGAAGTTTCTTTATCTGGTTGTTGAGCCTCTGAGTTGGAATTTGAAGGCATCTCAAATGTATTAGCAGAATTTTTCATTGTGATAGAAACTTCATTTGTAGAGCTAGTTACAATTGGAGCTGAAGTAGTGTTACTTGAGGATCTTCTCAGCTCAAATCTTGGATCAGGATCACCTATGGATAAAATATCTGTAGACCCTAAAACATTCTCACAAGATTTGTTAAAACTGTTGGTAACTAAATCAAGATCAAATAGACAATCAGGACTAGAGCCATTGACACTGGGTGTGTGCTAATTGAAGGTCACAATGGCCGACTCCTCAATTATCCTGGTTCTAAGATTGTATACTCTATAAGCCTTAGCTTGAGAAGAGTATCAAATGAAGTGTCCATCATCAGATTTCTCAGCAAACTTAGCAATTTGATCTTTAGTATTGAAGATGGTGCAAGGACATCCAAATGACCTAAGAAAACCAATGAAAGGTTTCCTCTTGTGCCAAAGTACATAAGGAGTCTTACTATGTGTCTTAACCACTAAAACTCTATTCTGCACACAACAAGTAGTGTTAACAGTCTCTGCTCAGAATGAGATGGGCAGCTTAGAGTCAGACAACATGGTTCCTACAACTTCAATTAGTATCTTGATTGTCCTCTCAGCAAGACCATTTCGCTGAGGAGACTGGGGAGCATTGTATTATGTTGTAATATCCTTTTCATCACACAATATATCAAGGATTTGATTCTTGAATTCAGTTCCTTAATAACATCCGGTTTTTACCTTGTGACCATATTGATTCTCAATCCTAAGGATTAAGTTCTTTAGAATCTTAGGGGCCTCATTCTTAGATCTAAGAAAGAAGACCCAAGTGAATCTTGTAAAATCATCTGTGATCACCAAACAAAAAGAGGTACTTCCTAGACTCATTACACTAGTAGGGCCAAAGAGATCATATGTAACAAGTGTAGGGGAGTAGTGATTGAGTTTATTTCCTTTGGCTTGTGAGATACCTTATGTTGCTTCCCTTTCAGGCATGCAACATAGTGGTTATCACTTGTAAACTCTTTCTTTGGCAATCTAGTTACCAAATCATTCTTAATTAGTTTATTCATGTTTTTAATGTTTACATGGCACATTCTTTTATGCTAGAGGAAAGATTCATCACTATTTTCTTTAGATAGAAAGCTTGAAACTTCTCCATAATGAGATGTTTCTTGCAAGTCCATCTTGTACATATTCCCTTTCCTGGGGGCTCTAAGCAGGATGTGCTCATGAGGAATAACCACCCCGGGCTTTAGAACAATGCACTCATGCTCAGTAAACAACATGTTATGATTCTAATCCCAAAATTGAGATACACTCAAAAGATTGTATCCAAGCTCCTTGACAAAGTTTACCTTCTCAATGTTGAGCATACTATTTGTGACCTTGCCCCTTCCAGTAATGTAACCACTAGCTTCTCCTCCAAAAGCAACTAGTCCTCCATTAATCTCGTCAAATATTTGGAGTAGTGACCCATTGCTTGTCATGTGCCTGGAACAACCACTATTAATGATCCATACATTCTTATTTGTCTTAGTTGTTCCTGCATAAAAGAGATAATTAGTTACATTTGAAACCCAAGCCTTGCTTGTCATGGTTTTATCGAAAGAAGTTGAAGGTAATGCAACAATGATATATCCTATAGTCATGTTTTGAGGATCTTTTGCTATTGTTGATGGAGAACTTTCAGTCACTTGGTCTTTCTTCAACTTCCACACCACCTTTGGATGCCTAGACTTGACCTTCAATACTTCGTATGTTCTACTGACTTCAAAAGATTTGATGAGTGAACCTTTGGAAGATCTTGCTAGCACTACAGTAGGCTTCTATGCTTCAAGTATTTCCTTCTTCTGAGACCAAGTTTTCTTCCAAAGGAAATTTTCCACCTGCCCTCATCTTCATTTTGAAGCTTTTGAAGGAAATAGATTTTCCTTCCGAAGCTTGCTTCTCTTTTAAACTCTTAGAAGTATTTTTGTTCATCATGAGGAGAGTGCCTTTAGGATTGTAAGGACAATCCTTATCAAGATGCGAGGAACTCTCACACATAACACATTGTAACTTTTTCTTCCTAAGTTAAGATCATGTATAGGTTGGACCTACCTCGGATTAACATTATGTTATATTCCATTGTAATAGGTTTTATGTTAGTTTACTTTTGTATGTTGATTATTTTATGTAGTTTTGTTGCCTAGCAAAACTATATAGTCAGCTGATTAGTTCACTCGGTGAAACTGTTAATCTCTGCCAGGCAAAACTACATTTTCGGTAGCATAGTTTTGCTGACAACGAAACTGTCAGCGAAATTGTCAGTGAAACTAAGACTTCTATAAATAGGTTTGATCTTGCTCATTGTTGAGCATCCTTGCAAAACTTTAATCGAATATTACTGTTGCAAGAGGCTATTGTAAGCTGGTTCTTTACTGAAATATATTGAGCTTTGTTACCTTAGATTGTATTGGATTCTTATTGCTTATATTTGAATACATTGTGGTTGTTCTTATTCATCTTCATCGTTGTTGTTTGTTATTATTTCTGATATTAAACGGTCCAATATATCATTTGTACTGAAATCCGATCAAATGGAGCAACAAAATGGTATAAGAGCCTTCGTGCCCTTGATTGTTTGAGGTTTTTGGTTGTTTTTGTTCAATATCAATATCTCATCAATTCTGGATCAAATTTGAGTGTATTTGATATGGAATTTGATTGAATTTTGCTTGTTATTGGTTGGAAAGCTGTGTTAATCATCAGATCTCAAATCCATTGAGAGTTAGGTGATTTCAGATTGATTTCGTGTTGAAAAAGCATTTCAAATTCATCCAGCGAATTTACTGCTCATCTAGCAAAACTGACATAATCATCCAGTAAAACTACAAGTGTTTTACACTTTGTAGTTGTTTTCAGTGTCTTAGCGAAAGTAGTGACCTTGAATGAAATTTCAACAGTGCTTGTGTTCATCCTCCAAGCTAAAGTGTTGTCGAAATTATCACTGAACTAAAGTTCAAGCTTGTTTCGTGCGAAATTGTAGGTTAAACTAAGCAGTCTCAAGCTTTTGGCAAGCGAAATTGCTGTCGGAATTTCCAACCAAACAACCGTCGGCTATGTGAAACTAGTCTTCACTGCAAATCTAGCTTTTCCCTGTGAAACTAGCTTTGCGAAACTAGCTATTTTCTGCGAAATTGTTATTTCTTCTGTGAAATGAGAATGTTAAAGGTGAGTACACTCACCTTGCTGATTTAGAAAGTGTGGCTCCCAACAGAACTTCGAGACTCATAAATAAAGACAACTCTAAAGATTGGAAGAGATGTCTTAAAGCCTTTTTCTTTTGCATCAACAACGACCAATGGGAATCTTTCATCTCTGGTCCGCATATACCAACTGTTACTGTTGGTGATGTCTTGTCTCAAAACATGGACCCAGCCACGTTCAACACAAAGGATCTAAAGCTGATTGATTGAGACTAGAAAGCTTTTGGAGCATTAACCCTATGCCTTGCACCAGATAGCTACAATCAATTTGCTAAACATAAAAATGCTAAATCTCTCTTCTATGCTCTCTGTGAGTTCTATGATGGTAAAGATGATTTGGTAAAAGACAAGGTATTCAAGAAGAAAAGGAGCTTAATACTTTTGGAGGATACAAGAACGAGAGTCTCACAGGTCTTACAAATCATTTTCTGACTGTTTCAAGTATGCTGAAGAAATATGACGAGAAACTTTCCAATAGTGAACAAATTAAGATGAAGAGAAGAGAGAGAAATTAACCAAGCGTTGGTGGCTGAGATTGTGGAAGAGAAGAGAAGGTGAATAGTGAGGATGATTTTGATCTGTTCAAAGTATTTAGAGATGCAGTTGAAGTATCTTTGAAGGTGAAAAAGGATGAAATAGTGATAGAAAGTAAGGATGAGAAGACGTAGAAGGAAGGAAGTCAGCCACTGAGCAAAGTAATGGAAAAGATGATACTGCTACCATTGTTGAGGAAAACAAGTTGAGTACTCCATTATGACAATATAAGAAAGGCTTAGCAGCAGAAAAGGTGGTGATAGGACTTCCTTATAAGGCAATTCAGGACATGTGTTCTTCAACATGCAAAATTAGGTTATTTGGGGTATACAAAGCTAATCTTTTGTTAACTGATAATGAAAAAGATTTAAAATGAATTAATGAAGAACTTAAAATAAACAAGGCTAAATATTTTGTTAAATTAAATGAAGCTTTGAAAGAAAATAATCATTTAAAAATAATTGTCTTGGAAAGAAATGTTGAAATCAACACTTTGATTGAAAGGGTTGCACTTGCTGAATTTGAAACAAGCAAACTTCAATCAAAGCTCGATAATGGAAATATTGGGGATGAAACATGATGATTTATGCAAATCTCAAAGGTGTTAGGACCTGGTATTTGAACAAAATACCTGGAGATTAGCGTGTAAACCAGATCAAATAGTGCGGAATCCTATTTGATTGGCGATCCAATCAGTGAGAACACACGAAGAATCAATCAAGAATTGAAACTAATGTTAGAAATCTATTGGGAATCGATCTAATGTGTTCTATGAACTTGGAGAACGAATTGGGAGGCTTCTGGACGGCTAGGGTATGTTTGGAATCGTAATTAATCGAGAGTCTCTATTTTTCACGAATTGGGTTGTATTTATATGTTGGTATTATTCAATCGTGCGACTAAACCATTAGTATGGTTTAGTCGTGCGATTGAACCATGCGGTTGATTCATCCGCACGACTGAGTGTTCAGTCGTGCGACTGAGCCAATCTTATGTGTCAATCATACGGCTAATCCAGTCACCCGGTTCAGTCGTGCTACTGAGTCATTCGTATGAAGTTGTTCATGCTTATGGTCCATTCACATGAGAACTTCATTATGTTAAGTTTGAATGTATTAATTAGTAAACATTATATGTAAACATTCAACCAATCACCAACCTAATTAACCAATTTTATATCAACTCATTAATGAAATATTAATCAATACAAGTCACAATCAACCAATATCATTTCATTAATCATATCAAATTACACCAGAATTAGATAAACAAGATCTATTACATTTCATATCATGATCTAGGGACATACATGTATCAACAAACTCCCCCTTGGACCTAGATCTCTCTAATCTTTTGTTTTCTGCATAACCTCTTTGTATTTCTTGTACTTCTCCTCTTTTGTGACTCCCGTGTGAATCTCAAACGCGAAGCAGAGTCGTATAACTTTCTGGAACTGGAGGGCTTGTACAATATCTTGCGTATCATAGAACAGTGGCAACTTGTATAGCGTATATACATCACTTTCCGACAAGTTTGTAAGCCACATCGGGTCGAATACCCGGATAGTATCCATTTGTCCCTCTTTGCTTAAGACTATGACCGCTTCAGCTGTTCTCCAATCATAGTACCACCACTTAAAATGTGGAGTGAAATCCTGTGGCATTTCCCTGAGTGGGATTCTCGACATTGTGCGCGGAGGATTCCACTTCAACACTATCTTAGGCTTGCCATAATGACATCAACCTCAGACCTTCTGATATACCTAGTAGGCTGTTGGGGTCTGAAGTTAACCCATCTAGTGTGGTACTCCTTCTTCAGAGCAGCCTCAACCAGCCTGACATCTTCCTCGGTCAGCATACAAAAGCTTTAATTTGGCCAGCTGGTTGAGCTCAAAACCTGGTAGAGTCTTCAGATCATGTGGGAATCTGAAGTACTCTATGCCCTGTTTTCTCTTAACTGCATACGTATTGAGATCTGCAAAGTACGCCCATGCTATGATCCTTCCTGACACCTTCTGATGTTTCTTGACTCTATAGAGTTTGGTGTAGGAATCCTTCTTTGGTGTAGTACATTGGGCTCTAACTTCTTCAAAACATGCAACCCACTCAGCCTTTTGAATGTCAACATCATCATTTGAGGCTTGGGCTGTGTCTTCTGCTTTCTCTGTTTCTTGCTCCATATTGTTCAACACCTCAATAGTATCGCTGACAAGGATTCACCCAGATTGGGGACCACATTACCCTCATTTTCAACGTACCGAGGGTACTCCTCGGCAGTGACATCTTCGATCTCTACATCATCAACATCGTTGAGCTCTTCGTCACTAGTCGAATCGCATGCTGGGCATCTTTTACTATTTCATTGGATTTAGCTCGAAAAGCTCTACGAGTTGCTCATTTGATAGGTCATGAATTATTTCCCCTTCTTCAGGGGTATAATTCACTGACCTCCTGACAATCCCTTGCACATCAAGAATCATTGTTAGCTGAGACTTGACCTGCTAAAGGGGAGCAACATCAAACTCATCTCTTTGGTAATTTTGATCTGTTTGATTTAAACTGTCCACACATAAATCATTAGTAATTAATCAACAGAAAGGCATTAAAGTAATATAAACATTAAATACATTGTGTTCAATTACATGATTCAAATACAAAAGAAGATAAATACATAAACATCTAATCTTTACTTTTTTCTTGTATCATGGTTTCATCACTTGGAGGGGCAGAGTAGAAGCTGATTGATCTTGTCTGTTCTTTGTCCTTTTCTCTTGACCTGTAGCAGTGGCCGATGCAGGTGCATCCCCTCCTTCTGCTTCTTCATCATCCTCAGTATCACTCTCATCATCCTCATCATTATCTTCATCATCTTCATCTCTGTCTCCTTCCCTGATCTTCAATGGCTCCTCTTTAGATCCTTTCAGTTTTAACAGGATAATCTTCCTTGCCTTCTCCAGCTCCTCTATTTGCTTGCTTGATGTGACACTTTGAGCATGGAGTTGGTCCATCTTGGTGCTCTGAGCAGCCAACTACTGGGCCTGCTCCTAATTACTCGAGCCTGCTCTGCAGTTTTGTGAGATTGTGCAGCAGTCAGGTTAGTAAGCTGGCGGATCTGAGCTGTCTTTTCCTCATCAGCCGCCAGTAAGTGCATCAACATTCTGTTAAGCGCTGACAACTGTCCCTCTACCCCGATTGGAGGTAGAGGAGATCTATAAGTGTGTGAGGATAAGCTGAGGGTATTGATTGGTGTGACGTGGTGGTGGAGGTGGCTGTAGTGAAGATAGGTCTGTATAGTGGTGGAGGTGATGAGGGAGTAAAGGGTGTAGTGGTGGAGGGAAACTGTGTTGTGGTGGGAGGTATGGTGGGGGCTGTGGTAGATGTGGTGGATGTGGTGGATGTGGTGGATGTGGTGGCTGTGGTGGATGTGGTGGCTGTGGTGGATGTGGTGGTTGTGGTGGATGTGGTAGATGTGGTGGTGATGAAAGTCACCCTACGCTTCTTCTTCTTCTGGCCATGGGGTTTGGCCATTCTCTTCCTCCTTGTTCCAGGTGAGTTGGAAGCTCCCCCTACAACCCTGCCTGTGGACCCCGGAGCATAGCTTGGGTCAGTATCTGTATCTCCGGAGTCTCTCGGGTGTTCACCAACCACCCTTACCCATGTTTTGTGGGAACAACTTTCCTTCCACAGTTCGTGTAAGTGGCTCCTCATCCGATTCATCCTCCTCCTCCGCGTCAAGAACAAAATCCTGATGAAATCCCGCTAATTCAGTTACTTCTCCAGATGTGACGGACACTGGAGGTACAGAATCAGACACAGTGCCTCTGAGTGGAATAGCATCATCCCCACTGTCATCATCATTTGAGTCATGAGTGGGTAGGGCTATCTATTCCACATTAGAGTCACTGTCCTCGTGACGCCACTTTCTCTTTTCCGGCACCACATAGTCATCCGGGCAAGATGACCAAACAACCTCCTGACAGGAGGCTTCACTTGCTTTCCCCGGTAGACTTTCATCCTTCCCAGGGTAGTGTCATCCATTACCTCCAAGACTACCGAATCCTCCTTTTCCTTTCGCAGGGAAGGAAGCTTCTGATCTATGATCGTTTGCATAAACCTCGGGTACATACAGAAGGCTTCCTTCCCTTTCCCCTCGATTTTCTCCACTAGATAGGTGAAGATCATCTTGGAGAAGCTGAACGGATGGTTCAGCACCAACGCAACGTATGCGTTCTGCATCTGGTCAGACAGCTCATCAAAACCACCTTTTCTTGAAGCCATGCACTTGAGCAGCACGTGTGCAAGATATTTAAACTGGGGACAGAGGTTACTCTTGTTGAGTACCCCAGAATTGATGTCCCCAGAGTATTTGGCTCTGAGAAAGCATCCTCTAACAGTGAGGGGGTGTAAATGAGTTGGACAATCAGCGTCATCCTCCAATTGTAGTACAATCCTTAGATCCTCCTCTGAAACGGTAATAGCCTCGCCAAATATGGTACTTCTGATGCAGTGAGGTTCAGATGATCTATCAACTGTAGTGCCTTCCCAGAAGGCTTGTTGAATGGATCGATATGGAGTGCAAGGGGTAGATATGGCATGTGCAATCGTGATCTCAATAGAAATGTGATTATGCCAGAGAATTCTACAGCGTTTCTGGATGTTAAGTCCAGATGAGCACATATATTGTGCTTTGTGTTCATAATCCATCTACTCGCCATCTATTACACAAAGATAGTAAACATTAGTACCATTGACTAAGAAAGTCATGAAATCCTTAAGCTTGAAGAACATCGTTCTGTCATGCGATTGAGATTGTGCGACTGAGTTCAAACGTGAGATTGAACCGTGCGAAAGGGGTTCAGTCGTACGATTGAACCGTACGAATGGGATTCAATCGTGCGATTGAACCCATAGTACCTCTGAGTGTGCGATTGGGCTCCTACGTATATACCCTCGTGCGGTTACATCAGTCGTGCAACTGAACTTCATACGCATGGTTCAGTCATGCGTATAAGCAGTTTGAGCCCTTCAGTCGTGCGATTGAAGTGCATGATGTTGTCCATTCGCATGAAGAACAGTCTATTCAATTCAAAATTACTTTTTCACCATTTTTGAGTTTTAGACATCGTTATCTGGTTCATTTGACTCGCAATTCATTCTTAAACCACCTAACATCGTTACTTTCGTTTGTTTGAGTCATTTAGGTAGGTTATTTAGTCACTTAAGTCTCGGGTACTTTGCGAGTCCGAATGTACCGTGTTTTTCATCAAATTTAACGTTATGGGAGTGCATGTATACAGTAAATTACCTGTAGAGTCGATGTAGATTGGTGAGTAATCAAGAAACAGGGGTTTTGCGATCAATTGAAATTTTTGCAGAGTTGGGTTAATACGTGCAATTCAGGGTGATTTTGAAGGTGGTGAGTCTCTGCGACTGACTCCCCTTCTATTTATATTAACCCTAGATTCAATCGTGCGACTGAGCTCATACGCACCTTTCAGTCGTGCGAGTGGGACTCAGTCGTGCGATTGGTTCAATCGTCCTTCTTCAGTCATCCGACTGAATCTCAGTCGTGCGACTGACTCACTCATTCTCTCTTAAGCATCTGACTAGGCCAATCGTATGGGGCATTCGGTTGAATAGTCCATATTCATGGTCCATTCGTACGAATAGCTTCCATTCGTATGATTGGTCCATACGGATGGTCCATTCGTGCGAATAGGTATTATTTATTAACTTTTCTGCCAGTTTGAATATTTAACGTTTAAAATCCCTTTAATTGCAGAAATTTACGTTATGAGCAGTTGATCATCTTAGACATGATCGTTTTGACTTGAGAACCCTTTTATCACCTCAGACGTGACTGATTTAAGCTTTTAACACATATGTGGTCATCTCAGACATGACCCTTTTAGTGAGTTGATCCCTTACCGATTTTCATGATGTAGTCCGGCAAACAATCAAAACTAAAGGACTAAATGAATAAAAAAAACTAAACTAACATACAAAAATAAAACTTGTTTTTGGCTTTTTGTGAGAGCTAAATCCTAAGATGGAAATCTACTGGATTTGGATCTGAAATAGACAGCTTTAACTCAGATTGACCATACCTGGACCAATTCAATTTTGGAATCATACAGGCAGTTCAAATCAGTTTGGACTTGTTATCAAAATGTTTTGATGCTCAATTCTTGGTGTTCGTCCAGAGTCATTTGCAACTTTAGGAAATCAAACTGAAACTCTTAGATTACCACATTGATTCAAACTTTCAAGAATTGCACCCACAATGATTGTCAATATGTTTGTCCACTTAAATCCATACACAAACTTTTAACCCAAGCTGGTGATAATTTAGGTTTACTTATTTCAACTAACATTTGTGAATCCCACACTTATATGGTAATCAACATTCCTCAGGAGCTTTTGAGCGGTCTACGGTTATTTTTACAAGAAAAGACTATTCTTAGAGCTTTCAAGGAGAAGCCAATCCTCAGGTCAGTGCCATCGTACAGCAGAGAGGCGGCAAACAGCAATGAATTCTAGAATATCTAGGTTATGCTTATCCTCAGGTCAGTGCCATCGCACAACAGAGAGACGCACAACCTATCTCCTTGTTAGAGCAGCTTAATATTATTTTGCACCAAATGCACCAACAACATAAGTCATTAGCTTGATAGCATTTTTATTTCATTTTTTTTTGGTGCTTTGCTCTATTTATGGTCATCCGCACACATTTTGTGGCGTTTACGTGCTCATTACCCCTTATTGGAATATTGTTGATTGTGTTAACCAGCGATAAGATGGGAGCCCACATTCAGTTGAACCACTTAGTTTGATCTTGAGATCACCAGTCAGGTCTAATCATCTATTGTGTTGAATCTACCGACATATCAATTGTGGTCTAGCAACGTCTAGGTCTACTCTCATTGTGTTACCTTAAGAGTTACCAGTTTTTCTATCATCTTCCCTTTTATATTGCTTAGACTACACAGACTTATACTTTGAATTTTTGCACCTTTTCTAAATTAAAATTTCAAAGTCCCTCTTGATTTTTTCCTGTGTACTATCATATTCCAAAGGGTTTGAATCGGTATCACAGATACGATCTACCTTATATCAGCTTTCCACTCCTTCTCCCTCGTTTTTTTTAATGTTGCTTGCTGACTTATTCTCCCCCTAAAATACTAAAATCATAACTGGTTTCATTATTTTAGGATTTTAATAAACGGCAGAATAACATAAGTTTAATTTTAAACAGACTAATTTAACCAAATAAACTCAAATAAAATGAAGAATTAACTAAGCTACATCGGACTACACATGATCATCATCAGGAATAACCTCACTTTTCTTTTTAACACCGTTGACCTCTAGCAAATATTGATAACGTGGTTTATCAAAGGCTTTAGTATAGAGGTCAGCGCGTTGAAAATCAGTATTAATTTTTACCACATCAATTAAGTTCTTTTCAAAACAATCTCTTATGAAATGATATTTAATACCGATATGTTTGGTCTTAGGATGTTGGACTGGATTTTTAGTTACTGCAATTGCAGCAGAGTTATCTACAAAAATAGGAGTAGAATAGAACGTTAAACCGTAATCCCGCATTTGCTGTTGAATCCAGATGATTTGTGAACAGCAACTTGCAGCAGCAACATATTCGGCTTCACAGGTTGACAATGCAACCGATGTCTGCTTCTTACACTGCCAGGTAATTAATCTTCTCCCAAAGAATTGACACACTGCTCATGTAGACTTGTAGTTCATCTTGCAGCCTCCGTAATCCGAGTCACTATACACCGTGAACTCAAAATCATCATCATGAGGATACCACAACCCAAGTGTGGGTGTACCCTTTAGATAGCGAAAAATCCTTTTGACCCCGATCAGATGATTGACCTTAGGTTTAGCCTGATATCTAGAACATAAACATGTCGCATACATGATATCAGGTCTTGAGGCAGTGAGATAGATGAGGGATCCAATCATTCCTTGGTACATCATGGCATCTACAAGATCTCCATTTTCATCAGGTGCTATGTCGTGATTCGTAGCAAGTGGAGTACCGGCAGCAGATGCGTTCTCCATGTCAAAGCGATTGAGAATGTCTCCTACGTACTTGGTCTGATGTAGAAAGATCCCATTTGGTGTTTGATCCACCTGTAGCCCGACAAAGAACTTCATCTCCCCCATAGCACTCATCTCAAACTCTTTCTTCATAACTTCTTCAAACTCTTTGCATAACTCTTCGTTCTTTGAACCGAAAATTATGTCATCAACATAGATTTGTACGAGCAGTAGGTCGCCATCTTTTTCTTTAATGAACAGCGTGCAGTCAATGAGTCCCCTGCGAAAGCCGTGTTTCACAAGATGAGTCGAGAGTTTCTCATACCAAGCTCTTGGAGCTTGATGAATCCCGTATAAAGCCTTGTCGAGCTTGTGGACTCTAACCCGATGATAAGGATCTTCAAATCCCTCGGGTTGACTAACATAGACTGTTTTTCTGATTTCCCCATGAAGAAATGCACTCTTCACATCTAATTGATAGACTTTAAATCTTCATGTACGATGCATAGGCAAGGAAGATACGGATGGCTTCCATCCTTGCCACGGGTGCAAACACCTCATTGTAATCAATTCCCTTGACTTGGTGAAAACCCTGAACCACCAGTCGAGCTTTGTTCCTGATAATGACCCCTTGGTCATCTTTCTTGCATTTTAAAACCCATTTGGTGCCAATGACCTTAGCACCTTTAGGTCTATCAACCAGAGTCCATACATCTAACTTCTTGAACTAAAGAAGTTCTTCTTGCATGGCACTCACCCACGCCTCATCATTTAGTGCATCACTGACGTATTTTGGCTCAAACTGTGAGACAAAACACCGATAAGCACCATCATGAATATATCCCTTTTCCATAACTGAGGCGTAATCAACTGAGTATAGCTGATTTCGGGTTTGCACTCCCGATCTGACATCCCCAATGACATTGTTTAGGGGATGATAGACATTTAGTCGTGATCCTGGAGTAGTAGGAACAGCTACCTCAGAGCCAAGATTATGAACATTTGGATCCGCATCTGAGGTGGTTGGAGTTTGAGGCTCTGAAGTCGAAGGTGCATCACTGATAGATGCTTGTGGCTTTCAGGAACTGGAACTGTTCCTCCTGACTGTTCTGGTTATCTTCTTCAGCTTCATCTTCAGAGGAGGAGTCGCTATCGTTGACTACTCCCCCTGACTGAGTAGATGATTCTCCCTGTGAGCTAGATGTTGGTGGATTCAAGCTATCATACATCATTCGTGTAGCTAACTCGTCATCCGAGGGAGAGAGAGGAATGTTGAACGACTTGAAGAATCCATCATAGTCGAAGAAGTAGGCGGGTCCTTTGCCAGTAGGTGGTGTGGTAAATCGCTGAACGTCAACATTACACCACACTTCTACTAGACCCGTTGAGTTGTTGTAAACTCGCTTGTTCGGTATGTTGTATCCTAGAAAGATGCCTTCATGTGCCTTCTCGCTGAATTTACCCTCTTGTGTCTTCTTCAGAAGTGTGCACAGCGTCGCAAATGGTTCGAGATACTCCAAGTTCGGTTTGCGTCTTTGTAGTAGCTCGTATCATGTTTTTCCGTGGCGCTTGACTATGAGGACTCGATTCAGTGTATAACAAGCATTCGCCACTGCCTCATTCCAGAACTGGATAGGCAGTTTCGAGTCTGCCAGCATAGTCTGTGCTGTCTCTATCAAGCTTCTGTTCTTTCTCTCAGCAACGCCATTCATCTGAGGTGTGTAGGCAGAAGTGAATTGATGCACAATTCCCTTTTCCTTGCAGTATGCCTCCATCCACTGGTTCTTGAATTCTGTTCCGTTGTCTGAGCGTACTTGTCTAACTTTCATCTTGTAGAGAGATTCCAGTGTGGTTACCAACTCCTTGAGTGATTCAAATGTTTCTGATTTGGATTTCAGAAACATTACCCAAGTGAACCTTGAGTAGTCATCGGTGACCACAAAATAGTACAAGTCGCCTGCAATGCTCTTTGTACTGACTGGACCAAACAGATCCATGTGAAGAAGTTCAAGAGGAAGCTCTATTGAATTAACTTTCTTTTCCATATGAGACTTCTTTGTCTGTTTGTCTTTCTTGCAACCTACACAAAAGTCAGGAAGCTGAAAGTTCTTGACATTAACTCCTCTCACCAGATCCTTCTGAATCAAGTGATTCATATTCCATTGACGAATGTGTCCTATTCTCCTATGCCAGGAGATGGAATCCTTTTCAGTAGATTTAGATAGAAAACACTGAACCTCATGATCCATTGTAGAAGCTATTGATAGATCCAAGACATAAAGATCTTTATATCTTGAAGCAGTCATCAAAACTTGGTCCTCTGGGATCACGTAGTCTTTCTTTAGTACGTAACACTTCTTGTTGTCGAAAATGTCTTTAAATCCCTTATCACATATTTGGGAAACAGAAAGTAAGTTATTTTGTAGTTGTTAACGTAGTTCACTTTATCAAACTTAACTTTTGATTCCCCACTTCTCCCTGTGCTGTGATATAGCCACCCTTGTTTCCAGCAAACGAAACATGCCCTCCTTTTATTTGCTTGACGTTTGATAAAAGAGCTCTGTTTTTTGTCATGTGATGGATGCTCCGCTATCTACTATCCACGTGTTAGTTTCAGCACTGTATCGAACACCCTGCACACACAAGGAAGGATTAGTTTGGGTTAGGAACCCAAGCCTTTACTGGCTTGGGTTTCCCAGAGGCATCACACATCAGAAATTCAACCCATTGACCCTTAGAAGGTGAGGGTAGCTCAGGTTCCTGCGTGTCACCATTATCAGACACAGAGGTTGACTTCTCTTTCCATAAGCCAGATTTGTGCAATGCCTGTTTGTGATAAACAGTCGACTGGCTAATGGTTGAACTTTATATTCATTAGTTCTTCTAGGTGAAGTTAAAGAACTCCTCTTAGAAGACCTAGGTTTTGAGTCCTGAAGTTCAATCTTCTTCCTAGGTGTCTGATAATAAGGACAATAGGAAGCAATGTGTCCACATTCTCCATAGTTGTAGCACGACCTGCTATCAACTTTATGATTAAACTTTCTTTGCGGAGAAATATGTGACACTCTAGTAACATAACTCACTTTAGGTTTTGACTCTGGTTCTTTGGTTGTTTTCACTGGTTTAACAAAGTTAACTGTTTAACCTGTTTAACATCCTTTTCTTTTTGGTTAATTGGTTTTTGACTTGAAGTATGTGAAAGATTATCCTTAGAAGCCCTTTTAGGTTCTGATTTGACTCTGTTTGACCCTGACTTTAAGTTAACCTTTTCAAATTCCTTTTCCAGATTAACGCAAGGCAATTTACCCTTTGCCTTTGAAGTGGCCTCCTTTTGTTTGTTTCCAGAGTCAATAGATGAACATAAGGAATCTGGATCACTAACAAGAGGAGTAGACACTACATGATCCTTGATGGGATTACTATTTATTTGTCTAGTCTTAGTGTTCATTAAAGTCTCAGGTGGTGGTGGAACCACTTTATAACCCAATCCCTCCCCGTTGTTCCTTTCTCTCACGAAGTGTTGGACTATGTGTGAAGAACTAGTCCAACTATGCAGTTTCTGTTTTAATGAATTTACTTCTACTTCTAGAACTGTCTTTTGCTTCTTAGTGTCTTCTAGGGAGTTTAGATAATACCTAATGTCATTAGCTTGGTTAAAGGAAACTACTTCGGTTTCCCTAAGCTGTTTAGTCAAAAGGTCTATCTTTTCTTTATAACTGTGCTCATTTTGTTTTAATACCCTATTAGCCTCATTGCATAGTTGCAAATATTTTACTAAGTTATCATTATGATCTAATAACCTAGCAAATTTACCATCTATGCTATTCCTAAAGGTATCACAATCAGAACAAGCATGATTATTAAACATTGTGTCAGTAGTACTTACCTGAGTTGATTCAGAAGCGTTTGCCATCAATGCAGCATCAGATGTCTCTGGTTCTGGTGCTTCTGTCTTTTCTGTCTCTGACATGGTAGTCTTCGCTTTTGGCTTGTAACTGACCTCGGTTGCAGTTGCTTCTTCACTATGTGACATCGCTATCTCAACTGCTAGATCTCCTTCACTAGCGGAATCACTATCAATGTCTTCTACACTTACAATGTTTGATTCCCCTGGTGAGACAACCTAAAGCTTCAATCCTATCCTTCATCATCATGAACAGTCAAGGCTTTTGAGTCCTTGCTTGATGAAGTAGAACTGGTAGTTAGCTTGTCTTGACGAGTGAAGGATGAGAACGGGTTCCTGTTACCCGTCTTCTTAGGCTTGACACATTCTCTTTTGAAGTGCCCCTTCTCTCCACAGTTGAAGCAGGTCACTTTGCTCTTGTCAAAGCCGAATGTGGTATCCTTAGTCGCAACTAAGTTCTGTCCGGTTTGTTTTACAAACTTCTTTGCCCTCCGGACAACACTAGCTAAAGCCCACATTATATCCATTCTCTAAAGCTCCATTTCGTCCACCTGCTCGTAGTCCTCGTCTGCCAGATGGCAGTTTCCAATCTTTCCAGCAACAAGTTCATCATAAGAATGGACCATTGCGGCCAATAGATCCATGTGTTCTTGAGCTACTTCCACAGTCACATTCCCGAGATTCTCGGTCTTCAGTTTAGTAGCACTTGCTTCGGATCCAATATAGTGGGAACAAGAAAGTCCCGACTTGTCTGATCCTAAAGGAGGTGCATGTGTACGACCCGATGAGCTAGACACAAATGCAGTCTGGAGAGGTGCTCCAGATGTCTTAGCTTGAGACGTGGCATTGTATAAGCTAGATTTTGATTGTACGTAGACTTCTGAGCTCTGTACTTCATCCTAAGTGATTCTTCTCGCAACTTAAGAATGAAGTCATTAATATCCAGTTTTGCTAGCATTCCATTCTGTCTATGATTAGACACGAATGAAGCCCACTTTTCAGGCAATCCGTCTGCAAAATTAGTAACTTTCTCTTCCATGGTAGTAGCCACCCCATGTGTATGCAGTTCACTCATCAGATGGTAGAATCTATCTATAACATCGTCCAAACTCTCGTTTCCCATCGATGAGAAGTTATCGAATTCCTTCTTTAACTCCTTATCCTTGATTGCCTTCAACGAAGCATTCCCATCGTACCTCTTTTCTAGCTCATCCCATAGTTTCTTCTACTGCTTATTCTCTGAGTACTGGTGGAATATGTCTTTAGGGATAGACTGTGTAATCAATGCATAAACCCTCTTCTCTACATTATATTTGACTTTCTGCGCATCTGTCATCCCTCCTAAGGTTAGCTTTACTCCATCGGCTCCCACCGGCGTAGTATATCCAATCTCGATGGCTTCCCACAGATTTGGATCCACTCCATTGAGGTAGATGTCAAAACGTTGTTTCCAGTGGGGAAACTCATCTAACGTTAAAAGCTTTGGTGGTTTATTATGATTACCCACCTCACTCTCAAGTAACAGCAGGTTCTGGATCCTAGAGTCCTTCCCAGCAGTAAAGGCTGACATTTGATCTTCCATTGTGAATAACTTTAAGTCTAATAAAACAATTGTCACTGGGGCGACTGAAGGGTGCGAATGGACTAGTCGTGCGTATGAACTCTATGACTGGTTCAATCGTGTGGCTGAAGTAAGTGATTAGCTCAGTCGTGCGAATGAATCTAATGCATATGAACAGTATGCCCGAAAGGTTTATTCGTACGAATGGAGATGCGACTATGTCCATTCGTGCGTCTGAGCAATGCGAATGAGGTCCAGTGGTGTGAATGGCTCACTCGTGCGACTGAAGCTGCTGTTTTGCGAAAATTTCTAGGTTAAACGTGTTTTAGCCGTAAAAATTCGAAATTTCGCAAGGTCTAATCGCCTAAGTCCGTAGAAACCAAACTTTGATGAGCAGGGAACGTCCAAGATCACTTTTGACACAAAAGATTGCGTTTTTAGTGCAAAAACACAAACTTTTTATCAATCTTGATTGAAGCACATGTAATCAAGAGCCAAAGCTCTGATACCACTTGTTAGGACCTGGTATTTGAACGAAATACCTGGAGATTAGCGTGTAAACCAGATCAAATAATGCAGAATCCTATTTGATTGGCGATCCAATCAGTGAGAACACACGAAGAATCAATCAAGAATTGAAACTAACGTTAGAAATCGATTGGGAGACGATCTAATGTGTTCTATGAACTTGGAGAACGAATTGGGAGGCTTCTGGACGGCTAGGGTACGTCTGGAATCGTAATTAATCGAGAGTCTCTATTTTTCACGAATTGGGTTGTATTTATATGTTGGTATTATTCAATCGTGCGACTGAACCATTAGTATGGTTCAGTCGTGCGATTGAACCATGCGGTTGATTCATCCGCACGACTGAGTGTTCAGTCGTGCGACTGAGCCAATCTTATGTGTCAATCATACGACTAATCCAGTCACCCGGTTCAGTCGTGCGACTGAGTCATTCGTATGAAGTTGTTCATGCTTATGGTCCATTCACATGGCCATTCGCATGAGAACTTCATTATGTTTAGTTTGAATGTATTAATTAGTAAACATTATATGTAAACATTCAACCAATCACCAACCTAATTAACCAATTTTATATCAACTCATTAATGAAATATTAATCATTACAAATCACAATCAACCAATATCATTTCATTAATCATATCAAATTACACTAGAATTAGATAAACAAGATCTATTACATTTCATATCATGATCTAGGGACATACATGTATCAACAAAAGGGGGGCTAGGATTAAAATAGGTTTGGGCTATGATAACGCTAAGGTTTATCTTCTTTCTAGTACTTACTATTATTCAGCTATGCCTATTCCTCATCCTTCTAATGATTTGATCACAATAGATACTAAGAGTATGTCTGCAAGTTTATAACGTGTGAACACTAAGCACGTTCGTGTGGACTATGATTATGGACCGACTAGCGGGCATGGATGCACTAGTCTTAGTACAAATGAATCTCAACATCATGTATTAGATCATAAATCTTTTTTAAATTCTTTTTTTGTTTCAAGTCAATCTATAGCAGACATTCTCTCATCTTGTTCTAGTGATGTTTCTATTTCCTCTTTAAATGATGTGCATTGTAATAATGATATCTCTTCCGATTGTGTTGATATCATGAATGATTTCACTGTAAAGAGTAAAGAGAAAATTAAAAGTAATTGTTTTGAAAAATTCTTTTGTCATCCTATCCCATTTTTTACACTAACTAATATTTCTTTACTAAGTGAAAGGGTAACGTCATCATCTGAGCCAAGTACGAGTGGTACTAGTACCACATGTAGTTCTGATTACGATGTTTCATTTATTGTAAATAATCATTCTTTTGTAAATAAAAACAAGCCCATAGATATGTATGAGACTTATAGTGATGATGATTCTAGATTGTCTGAATGTGATGAGGAAATACTCTTGGATAAGAACCTTGATTTAAAGCATAACAGACGTAAATTAAAATCACATTGTTTCAGATGTGGTAAAAATGATCATGTAGTTAAGCACTGTCCTGAGCTACATCATAGAAATATTAACAGGAATTCATTTGGGAGTAGATTTACTCATTTGGTTAATAATTTATTTTGTAAGAAGCCAATCTATCTAAAACCCAAAGTTGTTCAAACTTGGGTTCTAGTTTCACCTGGTTAATTTGTTCTTTGATATTTTTGCAGGAGTCATCCACTAAAGTCATAAATAGTTTATGTCATGTTGATTGTGGATGCTCTAGACACATGAGGGGGCTAAAGGATTTATTAAACAATTATCGAATAATCAATGGAGGATATGTCGCATTAGCTGGCGACAAGAAAGGAGGGAAAATGGTTGGCCAAGGGGAGGTTTCCAACAACTCTCTTACTCTAGAGAAAGTCAACTATGTACCTAAACATGCTTTTAATATGTTGAGTGTCTCTCAGATTTGTGATAAAGACATTCCGGTCTTGTTCAAGTCCAATGAATGTCTTTATTTTTAAATCAGAGATTGATATTCCAGAAGAGATGGTGTTAATGCGGGCTCGAAGAAAGAATGACACATATCTTCTTGACATGGGTTTAGGGAGTCAACATCTACCATCACTTGTGTTTTGTCCATAGCTTGCACTTCTGAGTCTTTCCTATGGCATCGCAGATTGGGCCACATTAATTTCAAAAATATAAACAAATTAGTTAAAAACAATCTTGTTAAGGTATTACCTTTAAAGGACTTCTTAGTGGTTGAAAAATGTATGGTGTGTGCCAAGGGAAAACAACATAAGAAACCACATAAACAAAAAATGGAAAACAACATAACTAATCCCCTCGAGCTGTTACATATTGATTTGCTTGGCCCAATTAGTGTTAAATCAATTGCTAAAATTATTTCTATCTGGTGATTACAGATGATTATTCCAGGTATTCCTGGGTGAGATTTCTTGCCCATAAAAGAGAGGCTACTGAGGAGCTACAAAAGTTAATTCTTTCTATTGAGATGATAAGCAAGCCAAAGGTTATGGCGATTAGAAGTGACAATGGTATCGAATTCAGAAATCAGATTTGTGATTCTTTTTATGCTGGTAAGGGAATTCTGACACTGTTCAGTGCTGTGAGAACTCCTCAACAGAATGGTGTTGTTGAAAGAAAGAATTACACACTAATTAAAGCCGCTCGTACAATGTTGATTGAATCCTATTTAACCCATCATCTTTTGGGCAGAGGCGGTGAATTATGCTTCATATGTTCTGAACAGGGTGCTGATCATCAAAGACAAAATGAAGACTCCTTATGAACTGTTTCATAAGAGAAAGCCTTTGGTTGACTTCTTTCGACCATTTGGTTGCTCATGCACTTTATTGAATACTCGGGCGCAAAAGACGAAATTTGGTGTTGTGTCAAATGAATGTTACTTCGCTGGCTATTCTTCTTCTTAGAAAGCTTATCAGGTGTATAACAAGAGAATCTGTAGTGTGCAAGAGTCCTTTTATGTAGATTGGCATGAATCTAATTCCTCAGATGTTCGATCTCAACCAGCATGGAACTTTGACTCCGATGCGGTGTGTAACTCTTTTAATCTTCCGGTTTTCGATGATAATGTGTCCTTCTCCAATGTCCAAACAAACATCATTTCTCCAGCTCCATTACCTGTCATTCCTCAAGCCCTTCCCAATACATTAGCAAACGATGCTACATCAGTTGACATTGAATCTTCCTCATCATCCTTTGACATTCCACCTCCACCTATCTCTACATCTCTTCCCTCATCACCTATCTACCTCATCTCAGCCTGTCTCAGTCTATCCCACCCATATTCCCAATTGACTCTACCTTACCATCTTCCTCACCTTCATCTACCTATCAACAACCCATCAACCAACCTTCCTCAAATATCTTACCCATAACTATTGATTTCAAAACTTTGAACGACCACCCCAATGATAACATCATTAGATCCATCACTGATGGAGTTTGAACGCGGAGTCAATCTGGTTTGATTAATTTCTTCCTATTTGATTGTTTTTTATCCCAAATTGTACCAAAGAATGTTCATGCATCTCTTCTGGATCCTTGCTGGGTTGAGTCAATGCAATTGGAGCTGCAATAGTTTAGGAGGCTCAAGGTGTGGACCCTGGTTCATCTTCCACCAAACAAATGCCCAATTGGCACGAAATGGGTGTTCAAGAACAAAACTGATGACCATGGCATTGTGGTAAAGAATAAGTCCAAATTGATGGTTTAGGGCTTTGCTCAAGAAGAAGAGATAGACTACACGAAAGTCTTTGCTCCCATAGCCTGTCTTGAAGTTATTCGGATCTTTTTGACTCATGCCGCTCACAAGCAATTCAAAATCTATCAGATTGATGTCAAATGTGCATTTCTTTATGGAGAAATTGATGAAGAGATATACGTGTGTCAACCACTAGGTTTTGAGGATCCCGACTTTCCTGACAAAGTTATAAGCATGATAAGTCTGTGTATGGCCTTCATCAGGCACCTCAGATCATGTATGAGACTTTAACACAGGATCTCTTAAGAAATGGTTTTTCTCGTGGCACCATTGATATGACGTTATTCAAGAAGGAAGTAGATGGTGAGATGCTGATTGTACAAGTCTATGTAGATGATATTATTTTTGGCTCCACCAATCCAAATTGTGTCAGGAGTTTGAAGAAGTCATGCGTGGTTGCTTTGAAATGAACATGATGGCGGAGATTTGCTTTTTCCTTGGGTTGCAGGTTGAACAAAAGCTAGAGGGAATTCTTACTCATCTGGAGAAGTATATTAAAGATCGTCTGAAGAAATTCAAGATGGATGATGCTTCTCCTGAACTTACTCCTTTTACTACTCAAACTTGCCTTACTCCTGATGAGAAGGGGAAATCTGTTGATCCTCATCTCTACAGATCAATAATTGGTTCACTTATGTATCTTACAGCGAGTCGTCCTACATAACCTTTGCTGTTGGATATTGTGCTTAATACCAATCTGCCCCGAAAGAGTCTGATGAAAAGGCTGTAAAACAAATCTTTCATTATCTAAAAGGCTTGTCGCATTTAGGGATTTAGTATCCTTATAGTGGGAATTTTGACTTACATGCTTATTCTTATAGTGATTCTAATAGCTGCAGGTTAAACAGAATGTCGGTTACCGGAGGCTGTCAGTATTTAGGAAATTGTCTGGTATCATGGAAGAGCAAGAAACAGACCATTGTTTCGCTTTCTACCGGGGAAGCAGAATACATTACTGCTTCAAGCTGTTGCTCTCAAGTGCTCTCGATACAACATCAGATGATTGACTACGGGATCAACTTTCTCCATACACCATTGTTCTGTGACAACGAAGCAGCTATTGGCATTTCCAAGAATCCTATTCATCATTCCCCAACCAAGCACATTAAGACACAGATTCATGCAATTCGTGATGCTCAGGAAAATGGTTCTATTGATATTATTCCTATTGACACAATAAATCAAAAAGCTAATCTTTTCACTAAAACATTTGATAAACCTCGTTTTTATGAATTGATCTCTATGTTAGGATTAATATCATTTTAAACCCATTTTCCTTAAAACTATGTCATGTACATATTGCTCATATTTTTTTCTTTATCTTCTTTCTTTACTTTTTGTTCCGCCCGTTCCATTGTACTTTATCGTTTTTCACATAAAAAATAATTATATAAAAATATAATATAATAAAAAAATATTAAAAAATAATAATAAATAAAAAATTTAAGAAATTTCTACATCTTGCTTAATAGTAGAAATTTTTAGGGAGAATATATATTAAATGTTCTTCTTGTTTTCTTTTGCAGAATAAAATGAGAAGCCTAAACGATGTAAAGGAGGTTAATAGTATTGTGTTGGGATATGCTTGATAGGTTCAGCCAGAAAGCGAAGTAAATAGTAATCTTGTAGCTTAATTAATAAGAACAAGAAACTTGATGATTCAGATCATCCTCTTGACATTTTTGACCTTCACAAAGTTTCAAGTTTGTGTTCAGAAAGGGTTTTGTTTTGAGTTATTCTTATCTAAAGTATCTTTGTGTCTAAATCTCCCATCCTATCTCAAAATCTATATGCTTACTCATCTTCGTATCTAAGAAGCTCCTTGTATTATTTATGGTGATTATCTCCTCTGCTATGTGTGAACATTGACTTGGAGTGATGTTCTCCTCTGTTGTATGTTAGTACTGACCTGGAGCTCTCATAGGCACAATATGATGATCTTCTATGTTATACGTAAGTATAGACCTAAAGCTCTTATACGTAAGACTCAATTGATCAACTCCTCTATTATACACAAGTATAGACATTGAGCTCTCATCATTTGATGTCTATAAGGGCTTTGCTTCTTTTGAAAAAGGACCTTTGTTCCTTCTGAGAGGAATAGTCAAGTAGAGCGTGTCATTTGTTCAATATATCATGAGTACATGATAAGTTTCTTTGCCAAATGTCTGTGGGGACTGTGTCATTCACTATTTTCTTTAAAAGAACCAAAAGATGATAACGGTAGCTGCATGATCGGTGTTTGTCACTTAAACACAATGTGTTCTCTCAAACTCATCTAGAACAACACTTGGGTGTATGAAGAATCAATAAGAGTTGATCACAATATAGAAAGTAATAAAGAACACACAAAGATAATTTTCAAGTGAATTTTATATATTGATTCTCAACTCAAAATACAAGACTCTTACAAGCAGATGATCTATTATGTCAATGAGTTACAAGGAGAACCTATATATAATACTATCTACAGCCGGATATACTTTGATACCAGCTGGGATCCTATAGCTAAAGTCTATACTACAAGACTAAAGATTAAGGTATCTCGGATAAGGTCATATATGAGATTTGGTAGTCAGGACATGTCCCTGACTCACCTTTTCTCACCAACTAAAGTTGGTAACATGTACTATAATGAAAAGGTGAACAGTGGAATAAAGTATGGTCAACAACATGGCTCTTTAGGAAGAAGCCATGCTGTATCAGAAGTCTGTAGCGGATTTTCAGAGACCATACTTTTGTCCACGGGTTCATAGCAGTGTCTTTTGATGGTTAAATGGCTTCGGAAGAGTAAGTACTTCCGAAGCCACTTATACTTCAGAAGAGGCTACTTCTTCCAAGGCTTGGAGACTTCTTCTTTTCATCATACTTTAGAAGTGGTATTTACTTTATTCTTCTAAGTCTTGAACTTCAGAAGTATGCACTTGTCTTCGGAAGTAGAGTTCTGTCTTTGGAAGTTGATCTTTCATTTTGTCTTCGGAAGAACTCTACAACCTACGGAAGTTCCATGCTAAGCTTCGGAAGCCTTTTGCATGCAGCACCAAAATAACTTAAGTGACAGCTGCAGTGCACTTGTTGAAACGAAGAAGGCATGGACTTAAACGGACAAATATATCAATAATCCCACCAAACTTTGACTCTCTAGAAGATCTTTTCAGCTTCTAGTTCATATCTATTTTCTCATGTTTGATTTTGTTTAAAATATGTGAAGTGTGGTGAGGTCTTGTGGGGCAATTTATTTTGATTTCTTTTATTTTTTTTTATTTTTTTTAATTATTTTCAAAATAATTTCTACTTGCTTTTATTTTAAAAAAGAAAATAAAAGTTAATTTTTTAGGTTTCCAGCGAAATTATACGTTCACTGGCAGTCTCTCAGGATGAAATTATAGCTTCGTAGGCTCTTTTGCACGTTGCAAGGTCAGTATCGACCAAAGTTTCTATGGGCGAAAAAAAAGTTTCAGTTTGCGAATCTATCTTCTCATTTTCGCTTTGTCGTGGTTTTTATGGTCTAGAGAGTCTCCCGTGACCTTATTTTACAATTCTGAGTTTCTATGCTTGTGCTTCTTGATTGTTGCTTGTTTTCTCTTCAAATGTCAGTTTCAAACCAAGCATTTTAGTTTAATCTAGGTTTAATCATCTCATTATGGACTATTTTGATTGACTCTTCGGTACCTTCGTAGTTCTTGCTGCGAAAGTATCGATAGTCCAGCGACACTGAATGAAAGTTCAAAGGTTTTTAAGCGAAACTATGTAGTTATGTTGCCCAAGTGAACTTAAAAGTTCGCTGGACACATTTCAGTTTCACTCCGCCGTATCTATAGTTTCGCCCGTCGAACCTACTTCACTGTCTTGCCGAAACTACCTCATAATAGCTACCGAAATTACATTTTTGCTTGCCGAAATAAATATTTCGACCAACAAAACTATAATATCGCCTTGCGAATTTAAATTTATTTTTATTCATTTTTGTTCTATTAATATTATTTTTCTTTGATTCTAATTTTTAATATACCATTCTAATGTGTTTCATCTATATTTTAGATTACATGGCTAATCTTAAATTCGACGAGAGGAATAATATTACACCTCTTCTGGATGAGACTCATCCCAAAGCCACGGGTTTTAGAGACTGCATCCTTTAGCTACAGAGATCTCCTATCGCCTATGTGATCTCACATTCTTATAATGTATATGAGTTACACATTAGAGCTTTTTGGCATACCGCAGTGTATGACACCAGAGCCGATCCTTAGAGGATTTTGGAAAGAGTGCTGGAGAATGATCTGATTATTAAATCTGAGGTTATCTTGATGGTGTTAAGAGTCAATCAAGATACTGGAGAGGAGGTCATGGTCTCTGATGAGGAGGTCTTTTAGGCTTATAGGCCTACGGGATATGAGGAACCCTGTTTGGCACTAGAAAGGAAATCAAAAATTCCTTTCTCTCAAAGGAGTGGAGATATATAACCCACGTGTCTATTATGTGCTTAGATCATTGAAGTGGTGGATCAGACGGGTTAAACCTAGATTGGGCTAAAGCCATGGTTATTTGTTGTAGAGGGCAGTTGGCCAACATTGCAAAACTGAACTTTAATTGTATGGCTAAGAACGTAATGGCACTAAAGAAAGACAAGTGGCTGCTATACCCCAGATTCCTTTTGATGATCATAGATGATCTTACTTCTAATATTCCAAGACATGGAGATATCAAGAGATTAGTAGAGATGAACACCCATATATTTGCACATTGCTGTGGTATTAGACATGATGTTAGTGGGAAGATCAGTTATCTATGGGAAAATTTGTACCCTCCGGAACAAGGGAATTGTATCAAGAGGGTAATTGAAACGTAGGCCTCTCACCAATCCATGAACTAAGCATCCTACTTCACTATAAGAATAAGCATCAGGAGGGTAATTCAAGCGTAGGCCTCTCATTGACTTCTTCCTCTAGCTCATCTAGCTCTCAAGATGATGCTACCAAAAAGGGGGAGAATGTTCAAATACAAACACATGAGGAACCACATAGCCGACCTTCAACTTCAACATCTTCTATTCCCATCATCACAGTGACTGAGCCACCTCAAGTCATTCTTCAGATTGACCCAAGGATGCTCAATGATCTTTACAGACTCTTTACCAAGTTTCTGTTGAGATCCTCTTTTGAGCAGCCAAGCCATGATGCTGCAATGATCTACTTTGGAGCTGAAGAGCTTCAGAGGCTGACTACACCTTCTACCACTATGGAAGAAGTTGGTCAACCTAAGGTCCACGTGGAACCTAAGATTCAATTTGAAGGGGAAATGGGGACTGATGGCCCAACAACTGATACAGTTGGGACAGAATCTGCATCTCCTCAAACTTCTGAAACCGAATTTAAAGCCTCGGAAGAACAAGCTGAATCTTCCGAAGCTGAAATGGAAGCTGCGGAAGGACTGTTTAAGATGTCCGAGGAACTAAACATCACAGATGCAATCCTTGAAATGGCATCTGAGGTGAACAACAAGGACCCTCTGAATCAACCATCATTCCAGACACCATATCTTCCTCTCTTACAATCAGAAACCTCTCTCCAAGAACCACCACAGTCAGGATCTTCAAAAGACAAAGGAAAAAGGAAGATGACTGTGGAAGAGCTTCACGAAGAGAAGAAGATGTTAAAGTTGAAGGTCGGCTCTGTGGTTCCTCATGTGTTTGTCTTTGAACATTCTCCCCCTTTTTGGTAGCATCATCTTGAGAGCTAGATGAGCTAGAGGAAGAAGTCAATGAGACCTGAATAGGTACATGCCTAACAGACCTCTCTGTCTGTTTCTCAGCTAGTTAAGCCTTGAGATTATCAATCTCAAGTTGCTGAGTGACAGACCTTGCTTCTAAAGTCCTAACCAAGGATTCAAGGTTTGAGACTTTAGATAGAAGGTCTTGAACAAGGACTTTCATGCTTCCCTCATCTTCTTTTGAAGAATCATAGGGAGATGAGGTAACATACCTAGTATGTTCAGCCTCACCACTAGATGTGGTTTCTTGGCACCCTGGTTTCCCATGTTCAATGATGTCTCTTTCAGAGTCATCAAAGGGCTCGGTTGCCATAAATTCAGTTTGAGAGATGTTACCACTGTCCACAAGGTCCATTGAGGCACCTTCCGTAGTGGCAGCTGAATCTACATGAGTCCCCTCCACATCAGTGGGACTCACCTCAGTTATTGGTTGCTGATGGGGGCTAGAGATAAGGGATTTCTCCGGGCTCTGTTGATCTTGAAGAGTGTATTGTAAATCAACTTCATTGCCATGGAGAGATGTTATCTCTTTATCATTTTGAATAGAAGATCAGTGAAAGATAGGAGGTGAAGCCTACTGACCTGGGACTTTCGTTAATGTCTACAGGCATTGAGCCTCTGGTGGGGCTGTCCCTTGTTGACTGCTCAGGAAGAGTGTAGATACTCATTCTGAGGGCTGTTGGTTTGGGTATCGGGCTCCTGGGTTTGAGACTGAGGAGACTCAAAACCCAAATTGAGGTTAAAAGAGAAGGATGGAGAGACCTCTTACTTTGTGGGAGCCTATGTTTCCACTCTATTATTTATGGATTGAACAGGATGTTTAATCAGAGTAGATTGAACAAGGGTTCATTTGGGGCGTTTTTGATAAGTGATGGTGGTGGGTGGAGAAGGTAGTGTTGGCATTGTGGAGGAGGTTGCTGGTGTGGGTTCATCACCTATGGGGTGAATAGGGATGTCACCAGGAGCTATGCACTCAATCATACATGGAAGCAGAGTGGTGTACCTTCCAGTGAAGTTGGTGGATACCTTCTTTAATGATTTGAAGATGGTAGGTTGTTTGTAGGGGACAATCAGAGCAGCTGCACAGACAAGCATGCTCTGCTCCAACTCACAATTGATTATGTGTTGAAGGAATCTAGGATACATGAAGAATGTCTCCCTTTGCATATTCCCTATCAGATTTGAAAACACAAATCGTGAGTAATTGAAGTGTAGGCCACTTACCAATCCATGAACTAAGCATCCTAGTTCATAGGGATTTGATCCCATCCTCCGGATTTGTTGGACAAGCAATAAAGAATAACATGCAGGAGGAACTTCCAATTGTAGGAGAAGTTGAACTTGTAAACAGTCGACCTGCTGATGTCTCCACCATATCCCATCAGGATATAAGTGCTATTCAAATCTTCCTTAGGGAATTCAGTAGGAGCTCCTTCATCATGAAGCTCAAGGTGCTCCCCGATGAGTTGTTCAGTGACGATCAACTCCTATCCACAGATGCTGGACTGTAGTACACGAATCCCATTTAGGGTTTCGACTTGACCATTTACCTAAAATTCGGCCATTTGGTTGGAATAACAGTGGGGTTAACGGTAAGGGCATTGTAGTAGGTTGATTGGGTAAGAAAGGAGATGATTTCAGAGAAGTTAGCATCTCTTGAAGAATCAAGAAGTGCGACTTGGTTGTGCTGAGGGTTGAGTGCCATTTGGGAAAGGTGAATGTAGATGATTTTGAGCTTGGGTAACGTTAGAGAGGAGAAATTTCTAGGGTAGTAAAGTTGCAAGTAAGAAGATGAAATTGAATAGTCGAGATTATTTAAAAGAGGATGGTAAGGAGGTAATGGAGGTTAGGATAAGGTGATGTGAAGGTTTAGTGGATGAATTGACAGTGGTGGTAAGGTTAAATTCAGTTAAAGAATCCGACATCATTAACAAAATCTTTGCTTTTTATAGTGTGGGGCCCAAGAGATTTACGTTACACAGTAGAATCTCTCTTCCGAGTGGAAAACATTTCCGAAGGTAACTTGTCTTCCGAAGGCAATTCCTACTTCCAAAGCCAAAACTTTGCTTCCGAAGGTTAGAGTTGCTTCCGAATGGAGAATCCGTAAGTCTCGGAAGTAGATCTAATATACAATCAATCGCTTCTTCCGAGGCCAAAAATTCTTTCGTGAAGAAAGTTATCCTTAAGAAATCTTGCTTCGAAAGATATGAGAATGTCTTCCAAGGGTTAATTTCCCTTCAAAAGGAACTTACACTTAGAAAATTTTAGAGAGAACTTCTTGTAACAGGGCTTAAATTGTATTGACACAAGACTTACATATTAAAAAGGTTTTCAAAAGAGATTAAATCAATCAATGTTTATCATCCCAATAGTTGTTATTAGATACCTAAATCTTTGTTCATCAAAAGCTTTGGTGAATAGATTAGCATATTGTTCATTTGAATCAACTTTGATTAACTTAATTAGATTTTTCTCATGAATATCTCTAATGAAATGATACCTGCTGTCAATATGCTTTGTCTTGGAGGGCTTCACTAGATTTTCAGTAATGGAGATAGCACTGTTGTTGTCAATATGGATAGGAGTACTCATAAAGTTAAATCCATAGTCTAACATCTGATTTTGAATCCATATCAATTGAGCACAGCAGCTAGCAGCAACAATGTATTCAGCTTCAGCAGTTGATGTAGAGACACAAGATTGTTTCTAGCATTGCCATGAGATGATCCTTCCACCAAGAAAATGACATCCTCCTGATGTTGATTTCTTGTCAATATTGCAGCCTCCATAACCACTGTCAGAGTATCCATAGAGATTGAAATCCTTGTTTCTGGGGTACCAGAGACCTAGTTTAGGTGCTCATTTGAGGTATCTGAGGATTCCTTCGGAGCAGCCTGATATCTTGCACAAATACAAGTAGCAAACATGATATCAGGTCTACTAGCTGTGAGATACATCAGAGAACCAATAATTGCCCTATACTGATGTTGATCAGTATCTTCCCCCTCAAGGTCAGGACAAAGATTATGGTTTCTGGGTATGGGTGTCTTGGCAGGCTTGCAATCTTTCATTTCAAATCTTTCTAAGATGTCAGAGACATACTTAGATTGATTAATGAAAAACCTTTCTTTCATCTTCTTTACCTGAATTCCAAGAAAAAAGTCCCTTTTTCCCATGGAACTCATCTCAAACTTTTTCTTCATAATGCTCTCAAAGTCCTTGCACATTTGGTCATTTGAGGAACCAAATATGATGTCATCAACATAGACTTGAACGAGCAAGATGTCATTTCCAAACTTTCTGATGAAGAGAGTCTTATCAATGAACCTCTAGTGTAGCCTTTCTTCAGAAGAAACTGAGACAAAGTCTTATACCACAGCCTAGGTGCTTGGTGCAGCCCATGCAGAGCTTTATCCAACTTGCACACATAGTTGGGGTGTTGTGGGTCTTCAAATCCTGGAGGTTGGCATACATAGACTTCCCTATCTATATCCCCATATAGAAATGCACACTTGACTTCAAGTTGATAGACAGTCAAGTCCTTGGATGCAGCATAAGCAAGGAAAATCCTAACTGCCTCAAGTCTTGCAACTGGTGCAAAGACATCAGTATAATCGATTCCTTCCTCTTGAGTGTATCCTTGAACTACAAGTCTTGCTTTATTCTTGATTATCAAGCCTATATCATCTCTCTTGTTTCTAAAAACCTATTTGGTGCCTATTGGTACTTGACCAGATGGTAGCAGACATAGGTTCAATACCTTCTGTCTCTTGAACTGAAGCAACTCCTCTTTTATCGATTCAAGCCAGCTACTATCTTTCAAGGCATCTTCTAACTTCTTGGGTTCCATCTGAGATAGAAAGCATGAGTACAAGCAGACATTCCCTTGATGAGTCTGTCCTCTTGTTCTCACACCCTCAGTGACATCCCCTATGATGTTCTCAGTTGGATGAGTGTTGTGAATCCTAAGACGAGGAATCACTTCCAGTTGTAGAGATAAATCTAGGTTGGACATATTCTGCTCAGGAACTGGAACACTCTGTCTAGCTGCTCTTTCAATGTCATTCAATGAGGACTGATTGAATGAATGAGAAACATCATCAATGGTTGGCTGTGAAGTAGTATTAGCAGTTTCTTGTTCCATCAAAATACTACTTCCTTCTGCCTGGTGCTGTGATGGATCACCTGATGATTTTTTAGGCTCAGTAACTGATTCACTTGTTGAAGCTTCACTATTCCTTGTTATAGTTAAACTATCAGATCTGTGAATAGTGGAAGCTTGGTATATTGTAGTACTTGGAGAACTTGGACTAGGCCTGGGAAGCTCAAACAGTTTATCATTAGCAGTAGCATCAGCATCATTTTGAGCACCTGTTCCAACTCAAACATTCTCACAAGATGGTTTAAAATAGTTTGGAAACAATTCTAAATCAAAAATATGATCAGGGCCATTCCTCCTAACACAAGGAGTGTGCTCAATAATAACTATGTTGGATGATTCCTCAAATTGTTGATTCTTAATGTTGTATACTTTGTAAGCTTTGGAGCTAGAAGAGTATCCAACAAAGATAGCATCATCCGACTTTTCAGCAAATTTTGCTAAATTGTCCTTTGTGTTAAGTATCGTACACCTGCTGCCAAAGGACCGTAGAAAGCCAATGAATGGTGGCCTCTTGTTCCATAGCTCATAAGGGGTCTTTCCATGTGCTTAACTACAAGAACTCTGTTCTGCACATAGCATGTAGTGTTGACTGCCTCTGCCCAGAATATTAGAGGTAGTTTTGAATCAGCTAACATAGTTCGAGCAGCCTCAATAAGTGTCCTATTCATCCTCTCAGCAACACCGTTTTGTTGAGGAGTTCGGGGAGCACTGTATTCTCTAGCAATCCTTTTTGAGTTACAGAATGAGTCAAGAACGAATATCTTAAACTCAGTCCCTTGATCACTTCTAATTATTTTAACCTTGTGATCAATTTGATTTTCTATTTTAAGAATAAAAGATTTTTATGTTTCAGTAGTTTCATCTTTAGTTCTTAAAAAGAATACCCGTGTGAATCTTGTAAAATCATCAACTATCACAAGGCAGTATGATTTCCTTCCAAAGCTCACTATACTTGTGGGACCAAAAGATCCATGTGCAATAAGTGTAATGGAGTAGTGATAGAGTTAAAACATTTGGATTTATGAGATGTTCTGTGTTGTTTCCCTTTCATGCATGCAACACAGTTATCTTTGCTATAAAACTCCTTTTTAGGCAAGCCATGTACCAAGCTATTTTTAGCCAATTTGTTTATTGTCTTAAAATTTACATGACACATACGTTTATGCCATAGTGTTGACTCATCACTATCAGCTTTGGAAAGAAAGCATGATACTTCACCCATTGGGGAAGCATTGTTCATGTGTAGCTTGTACATATCCCCTTTCCTGGGAGATCTAAGAAGCACCAATTCTAGAGGAATTGTCATCCTTGGTTTGAGGATAATGCACTCATGTTCTATGAAAAGCATGTGGTGCTTTTGATCACAGAATTGAGAAACACTTTACACATTGTGTTCAAGCTGCTTGACAAAGTGAACTGTGTCAACTTTTAATTTATCGTTGGATATACTCCCTCTGCCAGAAATATATCCTCCGGCCTCATCTCAAAATTGGATAGGAGCTCCATCATAGTTCTGAAACTATTGAAGGAGAGATCTGTTCCCTGTCATGTGCCTGGAGCATCCACTATCTACAATCCATACATTGTTGTTCTTGTCAAATGGATGTCCCTGCACACATAAGATGAGATTGTTAGTTTTGTTTGGAAGATAAAGCCTTGTTGGTCTTGGGTTCTTCCAAAGATAATGGCATGATTGAACTAAATGTTATGCATGGGGGTTCAATAGAGGTCTTTGAATAAGAGGTTTGGGTTGTAGTATCTTCCTTGATCTTCCAGTCCACCCTTTGGCTGACCTTGGAGGATGAGCTTGTTGAAGCTATTGCAGCATGGCCTTCTTCCGAAGCTTCTTTCTTTTCAGAAGAAGCCTTCACCACCTTTTCTTCCGAAGCAGTCTTCTTCTTGGATGGTTTCAAGGGAGCTTTCTTGTTCTTCCAAACCATAGTAGCTTTTGCTTCCGAAGCCATTTTCCCTTCGGAAGAAGGAGTTTCGTCCAAAAGCAACCTGGCTTCCGAGACTAGCCTTCCCTTTTTCATCACTTGAACCATTTGAAAAGGTCCAAATGTGAAACCTTCCTTGACTCATTCTCTCTTAACATTATTTGCATAATGTGTGCTTGCAGGATTGTAGTAACAATCTTATGCCATGTGATTTTGCAGGCCACACATGATGCATGCAATGTTAGACTTTTGGGAAAGTGAGGGTTGCTGTTTCTTGGGATCTTTTTCTTCATCAACAACTTTTCCCTTTAACTTCTAATCCTTTTGGAGGATAGGAATACTAGTATTACATTCCTTTCTTGAATCAGAAGTACCTAACACTTGGAATCCAGCTGAGATAAAGACACCTTTCTGCTTGGGGTCAATCTTCAGCTTAGACTCAGCCACCTTCTTGGCAGTTCTTCTAGCAGCTTTAGCTCTGCTTCTTTTGGCCTTAGTGGTTAGGATTTAATCTTCATAGGAGGAGATGGGTACATCTACCTATTCCTTCCTTGTGGTGGCCACTATTGATGCCTCATCCTTCAATTCTAGAAGTCTAATAGACTCATAGGATGTGATGGAGCAGTTGGAACCTCTTGCTCTTCAGTACCACATCTAGGCAGTCTAATAGACTCATAGGAGTGTGGTGGAGCAATTTCATTAGTTCCCAACCCTCCTTTGTTCTGATAACAAAGTTTGGAATGGGAGGATGATGCAAGAATAGCTTGGAAGTTCTACTCAGAAATAACATGCTTGCTGGCCTGAGTCTCAGTAGTGATAAGCTAGGCTTGAGCCTCAGACAATTTGGATATCAGATCCTTGATTTGAGTCTTGTAGTTTGTGTGTTCATGTTTTAAAAGAGATACAGTTTTCTCTAACTCATCAATTTTCTTTTGATAGTCAGATTCAGCTCTTTTAAAATCAGATTTTAGAATATTTAAAGACTCAATATCAGATCTGATTTCCATATTGTAATCCTGTTAAAGTTTAACTTTAGCTATACAAGCTGGAGTGCAGAGATGTTAATATACCTAGGCATCATCTGTTCTAGCCATAAGAGCTTGAGCAGGAGTCACATCCATGAAGCTCCAATCAACTTCTTAAGCCATTGCAGTTGTTTCAGTTGACCTCTTAGTGGGCTATGAGGTTTAGGGATATGTGGAGTCCTGTGGGGTTCTCGGATTGGTCTTGGAGCCTTGCATTCCCTTGCAAAATGACCCAGTTGGTTACAGTTGTAACACTTTGCCTTTGTCTTATCAAACCCGAACTTACTGGTAGTTGGGTTTTAAGGGAAATGCCTTCCAGTTCTCTTAAAGAACTTCTTCGCTCTGTAACTTAAGAGAGCCATCTGCTGGACAAAGTCCACGTACTCTACCTCATCTGGACTAAAACACTCAAGATCATCAAAATAGTATTGAAAATCTCCTGAGTGTCCACTTCCTGAAACAAAGGCATAACTTTCCTGAAAGGAGTTGTGTTGAGCCTGTTGAGACCTTGGAGTCTCAGGAAAAGTGATGTAAGGTCCAAAAGAACAGGATGATTGCTGACAAGTCAGGAAATGCTGACGTTGAGGGTTTAATGAGCCTTCAGCAACCATTAAAGCATTGCTAGCAGGAAGACTCATGGGTCTACTTGTTTGGTGGCCCTTCTTACTCCCCATCTCTAGGCGATATCCATCAAGGATGCCGTAGAGTTCAGTCATGGAAAGTGTGTTCAAGTTTTCTCTTCTCTTGATAGAGACACAGTAGAATGTCCACTCGTTGGAAACAGCACTCATGAACTTTCTGGTGAGATCTCTGAGTTTAGGAGTGATGTTCACAACTTGAAGGGAAGATATAAGATACATGTACCTGAAATACTGCTGGCTGAGGGTCTCTCCAGCAATATGAGTGAAGTTCTCGAACTGCTGCTTCAGTGAGTCCTTCTTTGAGTCGTTGGAGCTTGGTACATCTGAGCAAGTGCATCAAACAATTCTTTGGTAGTCTTGCAATGCTCGAACCCCACCATAATATAGTTCGGTATTGCAGTCATGAGAATAGTCATAGCATTGCTATCGATGTCCATCTTCTTTCTGTCTTCATCAGAATAGTCCTTGACAGCCTTCTCTATCATGGCACCGTTTCCACTAGGTGATGCCACCTTGGCTTATACGGTCCATTGACAATGGAGTTCCATAGTTTGATGTCTTGGTATCTAATGAAGCCTTCTATTCTTCTACTCCAAGACCTGAAGTTTTCAGGGGTAATGATGGGAGCTTTTGTCATTGTTCCCATCTCTACCTCGTATTTGTTAAGGGCCATTGAGTGAGTGAGTGGTAGGGAGGAGTAAAAACAGGTTGATTTGGATGGTAAGATCACGCAATCAAGAGCCTGAGGAGCTCTATTGCAGGATCGGTGTTTGTCACTTAAACACAATATTTTCCCTCAAACTCACCTAGAACAACACTCGGGTGTATGAAGAATCAATAAGAGTTTATCAAAATATAGAAAGTAATAAAGAACACACAAAGATAATTTTCAAGTGAATTTTATATATTGATTCTCAACTCAAAATACAAGACTCTGACAAGCAGATGATCCGTTGTGTCAATGAGTTACAAGGAGAACCTATATATAATACTATCTATAGCCGGATATACTTTGATACATTCTAGGATCCTATAGCTAAAGTCTATACTACAAGACTAAAGATTAAGGTATCTCGGATAAAGTCTTATCTGAGATTTGGTAGTCAGGACATGTCCTTGACTCACCTTTTGTCACCAACTAAAGTTGGTAACATGTACTATCATGAAAAGGTGAACAGTGGAATAAAGTATGGTCAATAACATGGCTCTTTAGGAAGAAGCCATGTTGTATCAGAAGTCTGCAGCAGAGTGTCAAAGACCATAATTGTGTCCACTGGTTCATAGCAGTGTCTTTCAAAGGTAAAATGGCTTCGGAAGAGTATGTACTTCGGAAGAGGTTGCTTTTTCCAAAGCTTGGAGACTTCTTCTTTTCATCATACTTCGGAAGTGGTCTTTACTTTATTCTTTTAAGTCTTGAACTTCAAAAGTATGCACTTGTCTTTGGAAGTAGAGTTCTGTCTTTGGAAGTTGATCTTTCATTTTGTCTTTGGAAGAACTCTACAACCTTCGGAAGTTCCATGCTTATCTTTGGAAGCCTTTTGCATGTAGCACCAAAATAACTTAAGTGACATAGTTTTGGTTGCATTAGCCTTCTTCTTGATCCAACAGTAGCTGCAGTGCACTTGTTGAAACGAAGAAGGCATGGACTTAAAGGGACAAATATATCAGTAATCCCACCAAACTTTGACTCTCTTGAAGATCTTTTCACCTTCTAGTTCATATCTATTTTCTCCTGTTTGATTTTGTTTAAAATATGTGAAGTGTGGTGAGGTCTTGTCGGGCAATTTCTTTTGATTTCTTTTATTTTGTTTATTTTGTTTTAATTCGTTTCTAAATAAACTTTACTTGATTTTATTTTAAAAAAGAAAATAACTCAGCGAAATTATACTTTCACTAGCAGTTTCGCAAGATGAAATTAGAGCTTCGTATACTCTTTTGCACGTTGCAAGGTCATTTTCGCTTTGTCGTGGTTCTTATGGTCTAGAGAGTCTCCCGTGACCTTATTTTACAATTCTGAGTTTTTATGCTTGTGCTTCTTGATTGTTGCTTGTTTTCTCTTCGAATGTGAGTTTGAAACCAAGCATTTTAGTTTAATCTAGGTTTAATCATCTCATTATGGACTATTTTGATTGATTCTTCGGTACCTTTGTAGTTCTTGCTGCGAAAGTATCGATAGTCCAGCAAAACTGAACGAAAGTTCAAAGGTATTTTAGCGAAACTATGCAGTTATGCTGTCCAAGTGAACTTAAAAGTCCGTTGATCACAATTCAGTTTCACTCCGCCGTATCTATAGTTTCGCCTGTCAAACCTACTTCACTGTCTTGCTGAAACTACCTCATAATAGCTACCGAAAGTACATTTTCGCTTGCCGAAACTAATATTTCGACCAATGAAACTATAATATCGCCTTGCGAATTTAAATTGATTTTTATTCATTTTTGTTGTATTAATAATATTATTCTTTGATACTAATTTCTAATATACCGTTCTAATGTGTTTCATATGTATTTCAGATTACATGGCTAATCTTAAATTCGACGAGACGAATAATATTACAGCTCTTTTGGATGACACTCATCCCAAAGCCATGGTTTTAGAGACTGCATCCTTTAGCTACAGAGATCTCCTATCACCTATGTGATCTCACATTCTTATAATGTATATGATTTACACTTTAGAGGAGGTTATGGTCTCTGATGAGGAGGTTTTTGAGGCTTATAGGCTTACAGGATATGAGGGACCCTGTTTGGCACTAGAAAGGAAATCAAAAAGTCCTTTCTCTCAAAGGAGTGGAGATATATAGCCCACATGTTTATTATGTGCTTAGATCACGAAGAGGTGGATGAGACGGGTTAAACCAAGATTGGGCTAAAGCCATGGTTATTTGTTGTAGAGGGCAATTGGCCAACATTGCAAAACTGATCTTTAATTGTATGGCTGAGAATGTAATGGCACTAAAGAAAGACAAGTGGCTGTTGTACCCCAGATTCCTTTAGATGATCATAGATGATCTTACTTCTAATATTCCAAGACATGGAGATATCAAGAGATTAGTACAGATGAACACCCATGTATTTGCACATTGTTGTGCTATTAGACATGATGTTAGTGGTAAGATCACTCATCTATGGGAAAATTTGTACCCTCCAGAACAAGGTAATTGTATGAGGAGGGTAATGAGTTGGAGGAGAAGAGAGCGGAAGACACTAGGCAGAAACAGACTGAATCTGCTAAGAAAAGAAAAAGTTATGTGAAAGAAAAATATTATGACTTTGAGAAGGAATTCATGAGATGGCACAGGAAGCTAGAGTTAAGAAAGAAAAGTGGTCCAAGAAGAAAGCAGATAAGGGAGAAACTAAGAGAAAGATCAAACACATACATCAATCTTTTACTGATTCCCCTAGAAGGGAGGAAAGAGCATGATTGGACGAGGATGTGATTAGAAACCTCAACTCATCTCTTGCTAATGAGTTGAGCATGATGAAGACCAAACTCACTAATCAAGAACTGAGGAAATAACAAAAGGATGAGATGATTGAAGGTATGACAAGAATGATGATAAATGAACAAATATTGATCAAAAGATTACTAAATGAGGTATATGAACTAAAGATATCAGTCGTCCTGCCCAATCAACTAACTCAACATGAGTTAGATGATTTGACTCACACCTCCAAATACCTATTTTTAAATGTGGGTACATCTTCTTGGGTAGGAGAGGGCACGTCTGGTGCAGCGACTGAGGAGGCAAGGGTTCAGGTGTGAGGCAGGAGTTAGAAAAGGAGAATGAAGGAGGGAACATAAAAGTGGAGAACGTGGAACAGGTGTTTGAGGCTGATTTTGTTGATATAGGGATGAACATTGATGACATTAGAGGAGAAGATACGTTTCCAAAACATACTGAAGGTGTTGAGAAGACTGTAGAAAACGGATTGGTGGATGAGGAGGAAGATGATGAATAGTTAGTTGATTATGACTCTGAGCCCGAATATTATGAAGTGGATGAGAGACCACTAACTTATGTAGTCAAGAAGGGAGATAATGAGAATGATATGTTTGAGATGTCTAAGGAGGATTGGTTTGTGAAGTAGAAGGAGATTGTAGAGCTAACTCTGTTAGGATTCAACAATTGATTAACTTGAAGCTTACCAAATCATAATTACAGCCTACTGAAGATCTCATTGTTCAAGTTCTGAGACCAAGTTGATTATAACAAAAACAACAATACAAGACAATACAACATGACAAAGTCAAGGTAAAGACAATTAGAAAAGTCAAAATTAGGTCATGTTGTAATATTAATATAAATAGACCCACTAGTGCATTTTTGAAAATATGGTTCTTTTATGTGTGTTTCTCATGGTGTGAATCACCACCCAAGGAGAAATCCTCTCCTTTGGGTTGGTTTGCTTTCACAAGCCATCTATGATTCTCATTGTAACTTGTTTGTCAACATCAATGAAATCATAACATTATTATTATCCATCTATTTTTCTATGATTCACACACGTCCACCCATCTTAATAATGATTTCTAGATCTGAACGAGATGAATCCTAAGATCCAAGCTCAATGAAACTGAAATATTGATTTAGCAAAATGGTATCAAAGCTATTGGTTGCTAGATTTATCTAGTTTTCAAATCTAATTTCATCTATAATGATGTCAAGAACAATGAAGAAAAGAAGAATAATGAAGAAGAAAGTCCCTATTCATCAAAACCTATCTGTTCATACTCGAAATAAAAAACTACAAATCTGTTCAACTATGGTACGATTTGAAGAATCGTGAATATGTTCATGATTATTCCTTCAATATTCTATGCAATTGAATAAGATTATCATAAAACAAGAAGAAAACTCATTTCTTCATCTCAAAATCAAGAAGAAAAATCATTAGATTTGTTCTAATATGGTACGATTTGAAGAAATATAATCATTCCCTAGATTATTCCTTCAAAATTTGATGCAATTGAACATAATTATCATTAAAAAGAAAGAAAATATGAAGAAATGGAAACTACTGCTGATTTTCCGACCTGTAGTGTAGTGTGAAATCATTTTTGTTCAAGTCTGAAAATAAATGCGGATGAACAAAAACAAATGGGGATAAAGCTTTATCAAATGTGGATGTGCTATACGCAAATGCAGATGTGTTATCCACAAATGTGGATGTGTTATCCACAAACGCAGATGTGTTATACACAAATGCGGATGTGTTATACACAAATGTGGATTACTTGCCACCAAATGTGGATTACTTGCCACCAAATGTGGATGACTTGGCAACAAATGCAGATGCCTTGTCACTAAGTGCGGTTGACTTGTAAGCAAATGTGGGTACTTTAAGAACAAATGTGGATGCCTTGCAAACAAATACGGATGCTATGCAAACAAATGCACATGAGTTAGCAAAGAAATGTAGATGTGTTGCAAGAAATGCTTATGAATAGCTGATAAACATGAACTCAAAAAGAAAAGAAAAACATGAATGTGGATGATTGCAACCAACAAGCAATCCATTTTGATCATGAAAGCAAAAAAGAAGTACAGAAATCAACTGTGGTCATTTTTTCACAGATTTATCTAGGGACTTGTACAACTATCAGATGTCCTTTTTGAAATACTTGAGCTTGCATTTTTTATGATGTTTTGCACCCGTGTCTGACTACTGAGTAGACAATTAGGCGGACTTTAATCAAGGGATTATTCATTATCTCAAGAATGTCATTTATCAAGTTATTTCAAAAGAGTGGAAGTGTGTTCAATTGATTCATGTTCTAATGCAGTTTATTGATGTTCAAAGCCTCACCATATGCTTAATACATTCTAATCCCTAAGTTGTGATATGAACTGTAATCCAAAAGTGATACAACCCATATCCAATACCAAGAATTATTCTCAAGAGATTATAGCCTTTGTTAGAAATATATTAGGAGGAGCTTAATCTGAGGGGGGAGAATATCAGTGAATTGTTCTAGAACATCAGTTGATCAAGAAGACATGTTATAGCGAAGATCTTCAAGTTCAAGGTTTGGCAAGCATCAATTTAGGGGGCGTATTGTTGGGGTCCAACAATGGAATAAACTGAAGCTTACCAAATCATAATTACAACCAAGAGAAGATCTCTTTGTACAAGTTTTGAGACCAAGTTGATTACAACAAAAACAACAATACAAGACAATACAACATGACAAAGTCAAGATCAAGGCAATTAGAAAAGTCAAAATTAGGTCATGTTGTAATATTAATATAAATAGACCCACTAGTGCATTTTTGCAAGTGTGGTTCTTTTGTGTGTGTTTCTCATGGTGTGAATCACCACCCAAGGAGAAATGCTCTCCTTTGGGTGGGTTTGATTTCACCAGCCATCTATGATTCTTATTGTAACTTGTTTGTCAACACTAATGAAATCATAACATAATTATTATCCATCTCTTTGTTCTTTGATTCACACACATCCACCCATCTTAATTTTGATTTCTAGATCTGAATGAGATGAATCCTAAGATACAAGCTCAATGATTCTGAAATATTGGTTTAGCAAACTCCTTTTTTCAAAATATACAAGGGTTGAGTAAGAAAGAGGTTGATAAGAAGATTATTCGTTGGAGATACAATCCCGGCCTGAAGATGTTCATGATCAAGAGGAGAGGGGAGGGATCACCTATCTGCATAAAAGGAAGGCATTTAAGACCTTGCCTAGGTGGTATTTAAGGAGGCTAGCTGTGTTGCCTATGATTTACTCTAACCTGAGTAAAACGGCAAAGATGTTGGAGGAGGAAAGCAAGAAAGGGCTGAAGGAAAATTTTGAGGCATTTGGATTCATGAGGGCCAAGAGAAGGAGGTCTAAGAAAGACAAAGACCGGGAAACAGGCAAAGGGAAGATAGTGCTGAGGGTGAAATCCCCCAAGACAGTTAATAGGATAAGATTGTCCGATCCTAACCCCTGAGATTACAAAATTTTGAGAAATGGTTTTACGACAACAACACTAGGGAGGCAGTGATCAGAGTGAAGAATGGAATTGAGTATAGACTGTTTGACTGAATGGAGGTGTTTAATTTCTGTGATGCAGACTTGCACATTCTCTATGACAACCACATTAAAGCAGGGGCAGGGGAGGAGACTAGAAAAGAAGCAACTCTGTTTATGACCATTGCAAATAAAGTGAGAGGAGTTAGAGCAGAGGTGAAAGAGTTGATTGAGAAGGTTAGGGCAGAAGATGAGACAATGATGGATGTGTAGGATCTCAGAAAGAAAATTTCTGAAGCTAGTTCACGTGTTGAAGAAGCTGATGTAGCAGGAGCTAACCAACGAGAATCAGTGGCTAAAGCTTCCGAGGATGAGTCTACAGGAATTACAAAAGATTTATCAGAGGCAGTTGGAGAGACTGGAGTTGATCAAGCAAATCAAGATTGATGAAGATGGTGAGGTCCAACCTAAGGGGAGTATTGAAGATCATGTATAGGTTGGACTCACGTTGGATTAAGATTATGTTTATATTCCATTGTATTAGGATTAATGTTAATTTACTTATGTATGTTACTTATTTTGTGTAGTTTTGTGTAGTTGATTAGTTCACCAGGCAAAACTGTTAGTCTTTGTCAGGCGAAACTACATTTTCAGCAACATTGTTTCACTGACAATGAAACTATGAGCGAAACTGTCAGCGAAACTATGACTTCTATAAATAGTTTTGATCTTGCTCATTGTTTAGCATCCTTGTAAAACCCTAGTCAAATATTACTATTGCAAGAGGCTATTGTAAGCTGGTTCTTTACTGAAATATATTGAGCTTTGTTACCTTTGATTGTATTGGATTCTTATTGCTTATATTTAAATACATTGTGGTTGTTCTTATTCATCTTCATCTTTGTTGTTTGTTATTTTTTCTGATATTGAACGATTCAACATATCATTTGTACTGAAATTCGATCAAATGGATCAACACTAAGAGCCTTCTTTTCTGAACAAGGCTGAACTTGATCACTTTCCTTCTCCATCTTTATCTTTGCAGATGCAGCAGAAGTCCTTTTAGTGTGAGGACATCTTTTGGAGTTGGATGGTTTACACTATGTAGTAGTGGTACATAGCTGACCAGCCTTCTTCTTGATGCTGGGATGAGCTGATACTGAACTTAAACTCCTGGTACTCAAGTTTAGGTTAGTGTCTTCAGTATTCACCACTTCAAATCCTGCAAAGATTTCTGCTTAGAGTTGAAAGTGGTATTGATCTCTTTATCCTTCTTTGCTTTTCTTTTGCTCTTTCAGATCAAGTTCTTTCTCATAGACTTGGTCATCACATTCTTCTTACTCTCCTTAGAAGGATAGCGACCGTTCTTAGAATCCTCTTCTTCACTCTTCTAAGAGGCATTCTCTACTATCACTTCTTCATCCTCTTTAGCCAAGGGGTCTATAAGAGGAAGCTCATCTTCATAAGTTCCACACCTAGGAGATCTTACAAACAAGATGGTGTATGGAGGAGCTATCTCACTGGATCCCAGTCCCTACTTATTTTGATAACAAACTTTTGCATGCAAGGATGAAGATACAATGTTCTTGAAGGTTTCTTCTTCAAGAACACATTTTTCTACGGTTGCTTTGCTCATCACAAGCTAAACCTGGCATTTAGTCAACTTTGTTATGAGATCGTTGATCTGAGTCCTGTAGTTGGTGTGTTCATGCTTAAGAACTTAAATGGTTTTCTCTAAATCCTCTATTTTCAGTTTATAATCATTTTTTAGATATTTTGAAATCAGATTTTAAGATATTAAAGGACTCAAGATCAGATCTCATCTCTAAGTTGTAGGACCTATATCTATTAACTTTAGCAATATATTCAGGTGTACAAAGATGTTCCAATACCCTTGCTTCATCATGTTCAGCCAGTAGTGCTTGGTTTGGAGATACATCTTGAACCTGAAAACTCCAGTCAAAGCATCCTTCTTTAATAGCAACTGCAACTTGCTATTTTGGCTTCTCATTCTGGGTGGCTTTCTCAATGTAGTTTGGTCTGGTTTGTGCTTGGCCACAATTTGTTCTTGGTGCCTTGCACTCCCTGGAAAAGTGGCCCATTTGGTTACAGTTGTATCACTTGACCTTGCTTTTATCCAACCCAAACTTTCCACTTGCTGTATTGCTTGGAAACTTCCTTCTCGTCCTCTTGTAGAACTTCTTGGCTCTGTGAGTGAGAAGAGCCATCTACTGAACTATTTCCATGAACTCCAGTTCATCTGAATGGATACAGTCCAAATCGTCAAGGGTGAGTAGAAAGTTGCCTGAGCTTTCATCAGAAGATATAAAGGCATGTGAAGAACTTGTCTCTTGGAATGGGCTTCCTTGAGTGTAGCTTTCCTATGGTTTTACCAACTTGTGAAAATTGGTGAGTCAAACAGAGTTGCAACAGAAAGGTGGTCTAGCTTTATAGTAAAGGTACATCAGATAAAGCATGTACTAAAAAGTATTCGAAAGAAATCTTTTTTCAAGTGTTGGCTTCAGAAGACTTGTGTAAGGTCCCGTTCCTGGGACGCCTACAGTTGGTCATTCATCACACATAAAATATATAATTACATATAACTTCCATAAAACATTGCAGCGAAAATGACAAAATAGACATCTCATTTCATAAAAGCTTTTGCAAAATAATACATCGTAATTCGATTACAAAACCCACGTTGCATTACATCACAAAAGCATTATAAACATGGATGCCATCCCAAAAGAGCCGAGTAGCCGCCTCGTGCCATCCTCAGCAACTATTACCTGCCAACAAGAAACACATAAAAAGTCAGCGTTGCTGAGTGAGTTCTAGTTTTATGATAAAACATACTTTGCTCTCATTCAAACCATTCTTTACTTTCTTTCAAATCATACTACGCTTTACATTCATTCGTGACCATACCACGTACATACACATCGATAATATAATTATTATCTTCTATTACATTCGTTAACTTTCGTTCATTGTATATGCTAATTCTCCCGAGTCTGTTGCGACAACAGGGTCGCTCACCTCATTGGCAATCTCATGATTGCAAGCTATCCGAGTCTCTTGCAATAACAGAGTTGCTCACCTCATGGGCAATCTCAACAATTGCATACTATCCGAGTCTCTTGCAACAACAGGGTTGATCACCTTATATATGTGCTTGCAAGCCTTTCCTTTGTTGATTTATCATTCAATAATGCATGCATTCTTACTTCATGTTCCTTTTTCATTATCTTTCACTTTATGTTACATAATAATTCATTCATTCATTAACATGACATGTAAAGCTATAAAAAAGATAAACATACGTCATAACAAGAAACATAACATACACAGTCATCATAACATACAGGGCAACATCATACATACATAACATACATTATGCATAAACATGCAACGTCATCATCATCATGCCCAACATGCTCTCTAAGGCCTCAATCATCATCTTACACGCTCTTATGGAAACCTTTACGTCAAAACTTACATTTGCACTTTCCCCCGAAAGTCAGAAGTCAAACTACACTTTCCTTCGAGTGCAACAACCCTATTCGGGCGTCTGGACACCCTTCAATCGCATGGCCTCCATACGATTGAACATCATGTGAATGAACTAATGCGGATGAGCACTTATGCGACTAGACCTCAGTCGCATGACCTCCATGCGACTGGCCCCAATCATGTGAAGTGGACCCTCAATCGTGCGAATGAACCCCAATCGCACCCTCTTCGGCCGTATGGCCTCCAATCGCACTCCAGTCGGTCGTCTAGCCCTGGTGCAGAATGCAGTTCTAGCCGAACGCAAACTGGCCCTTTTCGACCACCAAACTCATCTAAGCCCCTTCTAAGCCCAAATCGACCATCCTAAACCTTAGGGATGCATACCACAACACTATTCATGCACATACAAGCCCCGAAACAAACTCTAAATGCATCACACGCAACACACCCAAATGGGTAAAACACACATACATATAAAACCGGGTTTTCTATGCTTTCCAGCCCCAAAATCATTTGAAAACAAGTAAAAGTGGGGTCCTAGAACTCACACAAATGACATCGAGAAGTAGAGGTTCGGTTTGACTTGCTACACGATGATTTTGCCCGCTTGAATCTACCTTAACCACCTTTTCTCCCTTTTTCTCTTCTTTCTCTCTTCCCCTCTTTGATGCTGAGAATGTGGGTGTGGGGAGAGGGTAAGGGTTGCCCTCTCCCTTTATATACCTCCACTCGCTCGTCTTTCTTTCGTTGGCGAGTTTGATCCCTTGACTTAGGACTTTATTTCTTTCTTCTTTCGTTGGCTTCAAAATAGATAAATAACCGGGTGTTACAAGTCCACCCCCGTTAAATAGGTTTCATCTGTGAAACCTATTATTCCTCGAACAAACATGGATAATGCTGTCTCATTTCTTCCTCAACCTCCCAAGTTGACTCGGATCCCTTCCTGTGCTTCCACTATACACACACCAGGGGAACCACTTTATTTCTCATCCTCTTCTCTTTTCTATCGATGATTGCCACTGATTGCTCCATATAATTGAGCCTTTCATCTACCTCAATATCCTCCAGTGGAACAATCATGTCTTCATCCGCGAAGCACTTCCTTAGATGAGATACGTGGAATGGCGGGTGGATTCCACTTAGCTCATCTAGTAACTCCAATCTATAGGCCACCTTTCCTACTCGAGCAATGATTCAGAAGGGCCTATATAGCTTGGGCTCAACTTGCCCCGCTTTCTGAATAGAATAATACCCTTCCAAGGTGAGACACTCAACATAACCCCATCACCCACCTGGAACTCAATCGGTCTGCGTCATTTATCAGCATACGACTTCTGTCTATCTTTGGCTACCTTCATAAATGCTTTAATCTTCTCAAGCTTCTCAGTCATAGCCTCGATTACCTCGACGCTCCCCAATTCCTTCTGACCAATATCACCCCAACAAATGGGTGTTCTGCATCTCCTACCATATAGCATCTCATATGGTGCATACCAATGCTGGCATGATAGCTGTTGTTGTATGGGAATTCAGCTAACGGTAAGTGGTCATCCCAACTTCCCCCAAACTCAATCACACATGCCCGAAGCACGTCTTCCAATGTCTGAATGGTCCTTTCTGTCTGACCATCAGTTTGGGGATGATATGTCGTGCTAATATGTAACCTCGTCCCCATGGCGTCATGGAATTTCTTCCAAAATTTAGATGTAAACCGGGTGTCACGATCAGACACAATAGACACCGGCACACCATGACGTGTTACAATTTTCCTGAGGAATAGGTCAGCCAACCTCTCAGATGAATATGTCTCGTGGATTGGTAGAAAGTGAGCACTCTTCGTCGGACGGCCAACAATCACCCATATGGCATCGTACCCTTTCAGAGTACGCGATAACTTCATAATGAAATACATGGTGATGTGCTCCCACTTCCATTCCGGTACATCCAAAGGTTGAATCTTACTCACATACGCCACCACATCACGCTTCATACCCGGCCACCAATAATCTTTCTTCGTATCTTGAGACATTTCCGTGGCACCAGGATGAATGGAGTATCGAGTCTTGTGTGCTTCATCCATAATCTTCACCTGTAGATCCCCAAAACGAGGAATCCACAGCCGTCCATATCAGGTTTTAACACCAAATGTGTTATCACCAAATTCCCCAACCAGACCTCTCATTCATTCCGAGTTAAGATGATCTTCTTTCAATGCCTCATCTTGAAACTCTTTAACTTGCTTCACCATATCAGAGGTCATGATTAATTGATAAGCTCTCACCCGAATTGGCTCGGGCCTCTCCTTTCGGCTAAGGGCATTAGCCACCACATTGGCTTTGCCCGGATGATAGTGTATCTCACAATCATAATCCTTTTTAAGCTCCAACCATTGTCTCTGCCTCATATTCAGATCTTTTTGCTCGAAGAGTACTTTAAGCTTTTATGATTGGTGAATATGGTGCACTTCGTCCCATAGAGATAGTGCCTCCAAATCTTTAGTGCAAAGGCCACGGCTGCTAGCTCTAGGTCATGAGTAGGGTAATTGACCTCATGAACCTTGAACTGTCGGGATGCATAGGCTATAACCTTTCCTCTCTGCATCAACACCCAACCCAATGCCGAGTAGGAAGCATCTGAATACACCACCAAATCCTCGCTTCCTTCGGGTAATGACAAGACAGGGGCTTGAGTCAACCTCGCCTTCAGTTCATCGAACGCCTTCCCTTGAGCTTGACCCCACATAAACTTTACATCCTTTTCGGTCAACTTGGTTAGTGGAGAAGCGATCTTGGAAAAGTGTTGGATGAATCTTCTGCAGTAGCCCGCCAAACCAAGAAGCTACGAATCTCGGATGGCGTGCTCGGTGACTTACATTGCATAACCACCTCCACCTTTGCCGGGTCCACCATGATTCCGTCAGGATTCACCACATGACCTAAGAATTGAACTTCACACAACCAGAATGTGCACTTCGAGAATTTGGGATACAACTTCTCCCTACTTAATGTCTCCAACACCTCCCGAATGTGACCGGCATGCTCTTTTCGTTCTTCGAGTAGATCAGGATATCATCAATGAGCACAATCACTAATCTATCCAACATCGGCGGGCACACTCAATTCATCAAATCCATAAAGGCAGGTGGCACGTTAGTTAGACCAAAAGACATAATGAGGAACTCGTAGTGTCCATAACGCGCATGGAAAGCTGTCTTCGGAATGTCTTGTTCCTTCATCCTCAATTGATGATAGCCAGATCGTAGATCCATCCTCGAGAACCAACTGGCACCTTGGAGCTGGTCAAACAAGTCATCAATCCTTGGTAACGGGTACCGATTATTCACCGTCAACTTGTTCAGCTCTCCATAGTCAATGCACATTCGCATACTTCCGTCCTTTTTCTTTACAAACAATACCGGAGCATCCCACGGAGAGATACTCGGTCGAATGAATCCCTTATCCATTAACTCCTGCAATTGGCTCATGAGTTCTTTCATCTCAGTCGGAGCTAATCGATATGGTGCTTTGGCAACGGGTCGAGCACCGGGTATCAAATCAATTTGAAACTCCATCTTGTGATCCGGTGGTACGCCGGGTAAGTCTTCCGGGAATACGTTTGGAAAGTCGCACACCAGTGGTACCTCAGATAATTGCAGTACCGACGCATCCACATCTTTTACGTATGCCAAGTAGGCACTACATCCACGTTTCATGCACTTCCCCGCCACCGCCATCGAAATCAGCTTCGGGATTGTAGTAACACGATCTCCATAAATCGTAACCAAACTCCCATCGAGCGCAATGAATCAAATCATCTTCTTGCGACATATGATGTTTGCTTTATAGGTTGCTAACCAGTGCATCCCTAGTACTACATCAAATCCACCTAGGGGCATCACATGTAACCTAGCAGCAAATCTATGACCTTCTAGTTCTATAGCACAGTCCTCTATCACATCAGTAATTCTAGTGGACTTACCAATAGCGGTTTCTACATCGAATGGTTCACTGACATTTCTACTACTAATAGGAAACTTAGCACAGAAAGTAGTGGAAATAAAACTCCTACTAGCACCAGAATCAAACAATACAAAGGCACAAGTTTGGTTTACTAGAAGCATACCTAACACGACATCGAGATCAGCTCTAGCTTCCTCCCAGGTCATGGTGTAAGCTCTAGCACTTGCCCTCTGCCCTCCTTCCTTCGGCTTCTTCTTCGCTCTAGAGCACTCCGCCCTCGGCTTCTTACAGTCTCTACTTATATGACCCTTTTCGACACAGTTATAACACCTCTTCACCCCACAATTCTTTCCCAGATGACCGGCCTCCCACATTTGAAACAGAGGTTTGATCCCCACCTACACTCACCAGTTTGCCCTTTAGCACACTTACCACACTTCCTCGTCTCCGCACCGGACGAAGCTACAAACTAGTCATCCATCTTGGCAACCTTTTTTTGGAGTGTAACCCCCACGTTCAACCCATTTTCCGTTCCAATTCTTGTCGCCGCTACTCTTCTTGTTCACTTCAATCACACTCGTCTCCTTCACCGCCCTAATTACCTCGGTCACCATAATGGCAGAATCGTCTGCATGACCTGTTGAAATCCCTCGACAACAGCCTCTTTCAATGTGGTCCTCAGACTAACACCATCATCGTAGCCTTTCGGGTGATGGATCTCGGGCTCTTTGAGTGCCATTTCAGCAGCCCTAGCCATGCTTCTCGTGACACGCGGTCCAACACCACATCCACCACAACCTTCACCTGATGAAACCTTCAAAGATCTACCACCGGCCATCCTCTAACACGCTATATGATTCAAAGACTAATGCGGTCATTCAAGGTAATAACTCATTTTATGTAAAGCATAGTAAATCCCTAATTACATTGGCCAGTTGTGATTCACCACTTACTTTACTCTTCATACCCCAAGCATTCCCTATCCTCACTACATCAGTATTTAAATCTACATACATCACATAGCTACATACCATGCGCACATAAAACCAGTTAACTTTACAAAAATACCTGATGGCACGCAGTTACTCACATTGGCATCCTATTCCCTTTCCGTCCCATTCTCAGTTTAAGTTAAGGTTTATTTTGGAAATTTACCCATTTCACTTAAACTTTGGCTCTCATACCAACTTGTAAGGCCCCGATCCCAGGACGCCTACAGTTGGTCATTCATCGCACATAAAATATATAATTACATATAACTTCCATAAAACATCACAGCGGATATCATTATAAAAGTTTTGACAAATAATACATCGTAATTCGATCACAAAACCTAGGTTGCATTACATCACAAAAGCATTATAAACATGGATGTCATCCTAAAAGAGCTGAGTAGCCGCCTCGGGCCATCCTCAGCACTATTACCGGCCAACTGGAAACATATAAAAAGTCAACGTTGCTGAGTGAGTTCTAATTTTATAATAAAACATACTTTGCTCTCATTCAAACCATTCTTTACTTTCTTTCAAATCATACTGAGTTTTACATTATTCATGACCATACAAGGTACATACACATCGATAGTATAATTATTATCTTCTATTACATTCGTGAACTTTCGTTCATTGTATACGCTAATTCTCCTGAGTCTGTTGCAACAAAATGGTCGCTCACCTTATTGGAAATCTTAACAATAGCACACTATCCGAGTCTCTTGCAAAAAAAGAGTTGCTCACCTCATGGACAATCTCAACGATTGCATGCTATTCGAGTCTCTTACAACAACAGGGTTGCTCACCTCATTGGCAATCTCAACGATTGCATGCTATCCGAGTTTCTTGCAACAACAGGGTTGCTCACCTCATTGGCAATCTCAACGATTGCATGCTATCCGATTCTCTTGCAACAACAGAGTTTCTCACCTCATGGGCAATCTCAACGATTTCATGCTATCCGAGTCTCTTGCAACAACAAGGTTGCTCACCTCATTGGCAATCTCAACGATTGCATGCTATCCGAGTCACTTGCAACAACAGGGTTGGTCACCTCATTGGCAATCTCAATGATTACATGCTATCTGAGTCTCTTGCAACAACAGGGTTGCTCACCTCATATATGTCTCTTCCAACTCGCCTTCTATCATACCCCAAAAAACGCACCGGAAAGGCATGCGTGTAACGGAGATAACAAAAGTTGGATTATTTCTAACAATTATCAAGAAAACAAATCAAGGATACCAAAATAATATATTAATATAAAAATGTTATTAAATTAATCTAGTCAAAGTCTTAACTTGTCAACTTAATTAGTAATAACTTAACATTGTCTTTAAACATTAACAAGAGATTTTTATTGTCACTGGAAATTGGGTCCCAAAAGTGGCATCCAAATTTGAAAAGTGTGTTGTTAAAACACTTTTCATTCCCATGCATGCCTCATCACCTGAAAAAAATTTCATAATTTCCTTTTATAAAATGATATGATTATCCGGAAATCAACCCCTGGATCATTAAGGACTAGCTAAGTCCACTGACTATGATTGCAACCAAGAGCCCCATAATCAAACATAGACATAATGTCCCTCAAAATCCTTTCAACATATATTTCCTCTATATAAACCGACCGGCACTATGGATCACGAGGGGCAGTTGTCGAACCCAATGGATCTACCAATATATCTTGTGGCCCTCTGAGGGTAAATGATTATGTAAGGGGGCAGTCATGTGCAAATAATAAAACAACTCAAGGCCACCATAATGATCATGCAGTTATCCATATTTAAATCAAATTACACATAAAATGTATTGCATGCTTTTCCCCCCAAATAGTTAAATAAAACACTATTAAATATAGGGGCTATGAAAACTCACCTTTAATTGTGACAAAGAGATGATCTAGCAAAAATTGAGCCGAGAAAATAAATGACCACTTAACGCCCTAAACACAAAGGATCTATTAATTATTGAGTAATGAGTCTAATACGTAAGTTGTTTACCCAACTTACTAGACTTATCTTGAAATCCATTTTTAAAAAGACCCATTGGTGACTTTCGGTTTAGTTTGATAATTTATATTATAAGTGACAATATTCATTTATTAAATAAACCATTTAACCCATAAATGACATCTACATAACACACACAAAATAAACACATGAAAGTATATAAAAACGTAACATAAAATTTTTCTAAGTTATGTACTAAAAAATAAATAAATAAATAAATATTAATTTATAGTAATATTTTATTTAAGATTAATAATAAGATATATTCATAATCTTGTTCTAGTTAAGAAGCTATTTCTTATATTACTCGATAAATATAACTTCATTTAACCTAAATCAACAATTATTAATCTTTTAACACATAATTAAATTTTTAGTAGTTCAACATATATAAAGTTATTTTAGAGAAGTTTTATTATTAAAATATATTCTATTATGTTTAACCCAAATTTCACCCTTATATGGTGATTTTTAACCCTAAACCGCACGGTTTTACGCGCATAAACCTATTGAATTCTTTATGCCCAAGACACATAGAACATTGATATGGTTAGTACGTTATGATCCAAGTCGGGTCATACCCAATAACAAGCTTAGCAAACACCAAATAATATTTAATTGATGATATGATCATAAAATTAAATAAAAAACACTAATTTAGAAAATGGGTTTTCTAAATAACTTGCATATGAGATTGAACAATTTATATGGTTATATTGTTTATAGATATTGTTTGTAATGTTATTTAAATTACTTAAATAACATCAAATAATAAGAAAGTTTGTGTGAGTTATACAATTAATTGTTAATTATATGTATAACTTATATAAGTGACTTGTTATTATGTTTTATTGTGTTTTTTAACTTTTGGGGGGAAAACCAAATGTTAAAAGAAGGGATCAGCCGCCCCTTGTGGATGTGCCTCTTCTTGGTTTTATTAGGTGTCTTGGAAAAACACAATTAGCATAAGACATTCACTCCATCTCTTTCTCTCTCTTACATGCAAAAACACAAAAAAAGAAAGGGTTTTCTCTCTTCTTGTTGAAGAAGCTTATGGCTGAAAGAGTCTCCAGCAGCTCTTCTTTCGTTTTTTGGTGTTCAAATCCTAGCAAGAAGGTGTTTGTCATATAGCTTGGGGTATGCAAGCTTGAGAGGACCTCCTTTCATGCCTTAGTCGTTTTCTTGGAGCACATCCTCTTCAATCTCTGCATAATTTAGAGTAATACCATAAGGTATCTTGTTTTGAAAACGTACAAACATGTATACATAATGTTTTCTAAACTTGTATTATAATATCTCTATACCTTTTAAAAAATAAGATCAACACCGTCCTTTTACACAACACTTGAATCGCTTGGGAACTCTTAGTGGGATAAAGGTCAACTAACCATTTTGAGGGAACTGGTGACTTGAGGTAAGAATGCCATATTCGTGGGATAAAGGTCACCTAACCACTTATTTTGGCAAACTCACACGTGTGTGTAAGTAGGGTGTCTTGATTTGCAAACCATGTCAAATGGATCACCTACGATATGGTTTCCAAATGGTGTTGATGGGATTAACATGCCAACCTTACATATGATGTTTCAAGTCGATCCCATACCTCTAGAAGTTGCAAATGGTTGCAATCGTCAATCGTTGACCACCTTATTAATTTAAATCATGTGATAAAGGTCACCTAACCACTATTTAAATGTAATGTTGGGTTCTAGATTTTAATATGAAAATGACCTTAATTGTTATTAATTATAAAACAACAATATCGAAAGTACTAAAATTTATCTTTGTTAATTTTGTAGATGGCCACCAATAATTATGATAGTCATGATAATTCATCCACGTCCGCCCAATCTTTACGAGCGATTCTCCAAAAGGAACGTCTAAATCGTAACAATTTTATCAATTGGTATCGAAACTTAAAAACCGTTCTCAAGCAAGAGAAACGATCATATGTTTTAGACGACCCTGTCCCCGATCAACCTAGTGAGGATGATGATGAGGCCTATAATGATTGGATAAAGTACACTGAGAACTCTATCCAGGTGTTTTGCCTGATGTTGGCAAGCATGACTCCGGATCTCCAGAAGGAGTATGAGCATCACGGAGCTTATGACATGATAACCGAACTGAAAGAAACGTTCCAACAGCAAGCAAGGGTTGAGCGCTTCGAAACGGTTCGAGCGCTCCATGCATGTCGTATGGACGGCAAGCAATCAGTTTCATCTTATGTACTTAAGATGAAAAGTCACATTGACCGCCTCGAAAGGCTAAATTGTCCATCTCAAAGGAATTGGCGACATATTTGATCCTCAATGGCCTTACCAAAAGGTTTGAGACGTTCGTGTTGAACTACAACATGAATGCTTGGGACAAAAGCATTGGTGAGCTTCACTCTATGCTCAAAACGGCCGAGGTGGCCATGGGTAAAAGGCTTTTACCCGTTCTCACCATCCATGAGGGTGGGAACAAGAAAAGGCCTCATCCCACACCTAAGGCAAAGGTCGCCAAGGGTAAGGGACCCATAATGGGAAAAGGGAAAGGGGTGGAAAGGGTGCTACCCAAAGCACAGGAGAAGAGGTAAAAGGTTGCTTCTAATCACCCATGCTTCAAGTGTGGGGAGATTGGACATTGGGCAAGAAATTGTCCTGTCTATCTCCAAGAGTTGAAAGCAAAGAGGGATGTCGGGCAGACCTCAGGTACTATATACATGATCCATATTGATTTAAACTTAATATCCTCTAACACATAGGTATTAGATACCAGATGTGGAACTCACATTTGCAATTTGTTGCAGGGGTTCAAAAGAAGTAGCAACTTCAACAAAGGGGATGTTAGCCTCTACATGGGCAATGGGGCTAAAGTTCAAGTTGAAGCCGGTGGTGACTACATATTGAAACTTCCAAATGGTTTGGAAGTAATTTTGTACAATGTTTTGTATGCTCCTAGTTTGACTAGGAATATTACATTCGTAGCCCTATTAAAACATTTTGGATATGTATTATCATTTATTGGAATTGAAATCCATGTTACTTTGAATGATATGTTTTACTTTAAAGCTATTCCCTCTAATGGTATCTATGAATTGGTTCGTGAAAATAAACTGAATGATAGCTTATTGTACCAAACTAGTACCAAGAAACTCAAATCGGATTTGAGTAATACTTATCTTTGGCATTGCCGTCTTGGTCATATAAACAAGAAAAGAATACAAACGTTACAAAAGAATGGTCTTTTAAAAACAAATGAATGTGATTCATTTGATGTATGTGAGTCTTGTTTACAAGGTAAAATGACCAAGGCACCTTTTAGTGGCAAAGATGAAAGGGCAAAGGATTTATTAGGTATCATACATTCGGATTTATGTGGTCCTTTTAAACCTATGACAAGGTACATGAAAGATACTTCATTACCTTTACTGACGACTATAGTCGATATGGGTCTGTGTACTTGTTAAGACACAAAGATGAAGCTTTTGAAATGTTCAAGATCTTTCAAAGTGAAGTATAAAATCAACTCAATAAGTCAATTAAAATTCTCCGCACAGATAGAGGTGGTGAATACATGAATGATGCTTTTAGGGACCATCTTAGAAGTTGTGGGATTGTCTCACAACTATCTCCACCGGGAACACCACAACATAATGGCGTGTCCGAGCAGAGAAATCGAACTCTATAGGATATGGTTCGATCTATGATGGCTAGAAGCTCATTAACTCTATCATTTTGGGGTTTTGCTCTGCTCTCTACGGCCCGTATTTTGAATATGGCCCCAACCAAGAAAGTGGAAAGGACACCTTATGAAATATGGCATGGAAGGGTTCCATCATTTTCATATTTGAGGGTGTGGGGGTGTGAGGCTTATGAGAAGACTCCCACCACGAACAAGTTAGAAAGCCGCTCCACTAAGTGTATCTTTATTGGATATCCAAGAGATTCTATAGGATATTATTTCTATGATCCAATACAACAAAAGGAGTTTGTTGCCAAAAAGGGTGAGTTCTTGGAAACCAAATTCCTTATGGAAGGAATTCGTAGTAGAACTATGGATCTTGAAGAGGATCAAGAACCGTAACTCGATACACATTTGGTTGACACTAGCACTCAACATGAGGATGTTGAAAGTGATCAAATAGTTGATCAATACACAGAAAACGTTTGCAGATCTGGTAGAACTAGTAATCCACCTAAAAGATATGGATTTTTCACTGTTGGATGCTATGTGATAGACTGATGAACCAATCACATACCATGATGCGTTGTCCATTTGAAGCCATGAACGTTGAGATGCAATCATGTATGACAATCAAGTATGGGACTTGGTTATACCACCTCTTAACTCCAAAGTAATTGGAAGTAAGTGGATTTTCAAAAAGAAAACTGATATGCATGGAAACTTGGATACTTATAAAGCAAGACTTATAGAAAAGGGTTTCACTCAAACTCAAGGGGTTGATTATGATGAAAATTTCTCACCTCTTGCAATGCTAAAATCTATTAGGATATTCTTTACCATAACTGCTCATTATGATTATGAGATTTGGCAAATGGATGTCAAAACGGCTTTCCTAAATGGATATCTTGAGAAAGATGTCTATATGGTTCAGCCTGAAGGTTTTGTCCATCCAAAACATCCTAAAAAAGTATGCAAGTTAAAAAAATCAATCTATGGATTGAAACAAGCATCGAGAAGTTAGAATCATCATTTTGATGAAGAAGTAATTAAATTTAGATTCATCAAGAACGCTGATGAAGCTTGTGTATATAAGAAAGCTAGTGGGAGCATCATCACTTTCCTAGTATTGTATGTTGATGACATACTACTATTTGGAAATGACATTCCAACCTTGGAAGGTGTAAAAACCTGGCTTGGAAGTTGTTTTTCCATCAAGGATCTTGGTGAAGCCGCCTATATTTTGGGAATAAAGATCTATAGGGACATATCAAGGCGGTTGATTGGTTTAAATCAAAGTGCATACATTGATAAGATCTTGAAAAGGTTCAAGATGGAGAACTCTAAGAAAGGTACGGTACCTATTCAAAGAGGAACGATATTGAGTACGACTCAATGTCCAAGCTCAAAGGATGAGCAAGATAAAATGAAGGGAATCCCATACGCATCTGCTATTGGATCCATCATGTATGCAATGATATGCACTCGGCGGGACGTTTCATGCGCCTTAAGCATGACGAGCCGTTACCAGCAAAATCCTGGAAGTAGTCATTGGATGGTGTTAAGAACATACTTAAGTACCTAAGGAGGACTAAAGATATGTTTCTAATCTATGGATCTCGTGATGAGGAACTCGTTGTAAAAGGTTACACGGATGCGAGTTTCCAAACCGATCGTGATGATTCACGATCATAATCTGGATTCATTTTCATTCAGAATGGAGGAGCCGTCTCTTGGAAGAGCTCTAAACAGGATGTGGTGGCTTTATCATCTACAGAATCAGAATACATCGCCGTCTCATTGGCAGCTCAAGAAGCTGCATGGTTGAAGAAATTCATTGCCGATCTAGGGGTTGTCCCTTCCATTCAGGACCCCCTATATACGACTAGGCACGAAATCATTACACGAAATTCATTACTCAAATCATTACTCAAATCAAGGAACCTCGCGCTCATCAAAAGACTAGGCACATTGACGGAGATTCAACTACATACGAGATGAAGTTGAGAAAGGAAAGATATGTATTCGCAAAGTTCACACAGATCAAAATATTGCGGATCCTCTTACGAAGCTCCTAGAAAAGGCAAAGCATGAAGGTCATACCTGTGCCATGGGACTTCGATATTCTAGTGATTGGATTTAATCTGTGATTTCGTATTTGGATATTTGGAACTCTCTTACTACTTGAATAAAATTATTTGTTTATAATATTTCAATAAATGTTCCAATTTAGCATCTTTAATCCATGGGTAAATTGTTTACTCTAAGTGTCCGTAGTCATTCATACTTGTGGGTACAAGTATGAGGGTAAGATTATTATGAATTTGGATTGGTGGATGTTCATAAGGAATGAATATAGAGCAATTGGTTGCTGCCAAAGTTCATAGATATTTGTGGGATACAAATATTGGACTGACCTGCATCTCAAATTTTACTACATGGAATCTTCCAGATTGATCATAAGTAAATTTGAGTAAAGGCGAATATCATTTGGTATCCTCAGACCTCAGATACATATTGGGTTTTGATATTCACAAGTGTTATACCTTGAGCTAGTTCTTCACTTCCCTGAAATAATGGACAGTGCGTAAGGCTATGTTCAGACGAGACATGAAGTGTTTGTGAGAAACGTATGTATTCAAGATGGAATTTGTTTCTCTTATTCGTTGAGAGCAAGATGTCTAAGGCCTGATTAAGTTAAATCCACAAGGAATGATCATTCTGTGTCCTTGGATTTAACACGACATCTGTAACAAAAGGATAATGATTGATTCACCTAAATCATTTCAAGTTGGATACTTGAAGGGGATGATGTTATTGAATGGCTTTAAGTCATGCGTATTGAGGGTAGTAAACCGTTGTTAGGCGGTATTTACTGCTTGCAGCAATCTTCTATGAATCTTGTGCAAGTGGGCGATTGTTGAATTCTTTATGCCCAAGACACATAGAACATTGATGTAGTTAGTACGTTATGATCCAAGTCGGGTCATACCCAATAACAAGCTTAGCAAACACCAAATAATATTTATTGATGATATGATCATACAATTAAATAAAATACACTAATTTAGAAAATGGGTTTTCTAAATAAGTTGCATATGAGATTGAACAATTTATATGGATATTTTGTTTATAGATATTGTTTGTAATGTTATTTAAGTTACTTAAATAACATCAAATAATAAGAAAGTGTGTGTGAGTTATACAATTAAAACGTTAATTATATGTATAACTTATATAAGTGACTTGTTATTATGTTTTATTGTGTTTTTTTAACTTTTGGGGGGAAAACCAAATGTGAAAAGAAGGGATTGGCCGCCCCTTGTGGATGTGCCTCTTCTTGGTTTTATTAGGTGTCTTGAAAAAACACAATTAGCATAAGACATTCACTCCATCTCTTTCTCTCTCTTACATGCAAAAACACAAGAAAGAACGGGTTTTCTCTCTTCTTGTTGAAGAAGCTTACGGCTGAAAGTGTCTCCAGTAGCTCTTCTTTCATTTTTGGGTGTTCAAATCCTAGCAAGAAGGTGTTTGTCATATAGCTTAGGGTATGCAAGCTTGAGAGGACCTCCTTTCGTGCCTTAGTCGTTTTCTTGGAGCACATCCTCTTCAATCTCTACTCTTTTGCTGCTGAAAAGGTAGTTTATGGCAGCCTCATATGGCTGTCCATAATGTTTGTTTTGTGTTTACATAGCTAGCTTTATTCACATATAAAGGTCCTTTGTTCTTGGGTTTGTTTGTGATTTTATTATATCAAGATGAAACCCGAATTTTTCAGTTCATTAACTATGTTATAAAGCTGTTTCCGCTGCGTTTTTACAAAGGTTAAATCGTTAAACTATGTATCTTCTTCTAACAAACCCCAACAAAACCATACATCAACCCATTATATTTAGAAGTTAGACATTGCCTAGATGTTATGCATATTGAGAAAAATGTAAGACTTAAAAGAAATAGGAATACATAAAAAGGTTGCCCCTCTTGAGAAAGTTAAGTGTATTTATTTTCCAACTACATGTTATACTATATCAAAAGAAAATTTTTTTTACTCGATATGAAAGTTCTATCTAGCTATTCTGCAAACATTAAATATTGGTTTCAGTAAAAGACTCTAAATTACTTGGTATGAATTCCCATGATTCCAATTTCAATTAAAGGATTATTACTAGAGAAAATCCAACATACGATCACAAAAATTTGTTTGTTTTTAACACGATTCACTTAAAAGTTATTAATCCCAAGATGTTGGATACATGGTAAAACGAAAATATCATCACAATTTGTGAATGAGAGATGTAGTTTCCGCTGTCTTTTTTGTTGTTATAGTTCTCTTGGTATCTTATATCATAGGAGAAATTAAATCTTGTGGTCCTGTATTTCTATGTTATACATACCTTTTTGAAAGACATATGGGTTTCTTAAAAGGTTATGTAAGAAATCGTAATCGAACTAAGCGTAGTATTGTTGAAGGATATGCTGTTGAGGAGGTTATTGAATTCTGTACAGAAGATTTGGAAGGTGCAAAAGTATCGGTATTACTTAATCTCGACACATAGGTAAACTTAAAGGGTCGGTGGTTTTGGTATTAAATTAATTATCCCAAGTCTTGATAGTTTACAACTTGCCCATTTTTTTGTCCTAGAACACATGACTTGTCTTGCTTCCTATGTTGAAGTACACATGAACATATTCTAATCAACATATCGGGGTAAGAAAGAAAAGTGGCTTGAAAAGAAACATAATGCAGAGTTTGCTAGATGGATGAAAACTAAGGTAGGGACAACCACTAATGACAAATCAAATGTTTATGAAATTGTGGAAAGATTGGGACGTGGTCTAGATTTTAGAGTAAAATCTCACCAAGGGTAAGACACTAACGATTATACATCTTACACAAAAGATCAAGATGAAAAAGTATTATGGAAAATAGTGGAGTTATAGTAATAGTGTCAACGATTGAATTTGAGAAGATGGATCATGACATAAGGTTAAGAATAGCAAAAAATCCTTTTTAAAGTGTTATTCAAGAAATATGAGAATTAAATTATATATCTTCCACTATACCTGTTTTCAAATGTAAGTGAGTATATAATCTTACAGGTGTTCAAGTTGATAAATATGATGTTACATTTATCAACCTTCAAGCAAACACTTACGTATCAGAGCCATTTATTCTTGCAAAACAAGTCACACAAGTGTTCTTTGTCAGTGACCCGAGCCACTCAAGCTATCACATCTATTGCAAAGTAAACAACGTATAATTGGTGTTGATAATGTTGTTGATGAGGAAGAATATAATAAGTTTGATGACTTACCACCATTTTCTATTGTTATTGAACCGGTAAAAGATGGAATTGATGGCACATCCTACTTACGACATGACCATGACAAAGGAATATATGTTGATAAACCACGCCAAACTAAATGATCCAGGTTTCCCTCATGTTTGTGTGTGTATATATACATTCTTGTCTTTTAAATTAAAGTAACTTTTTAAGTATAGCTTGAATTTTTTTACATATTTCCCATTAAAGCCATAAATTACATATTACTCAAGCTAAAAAATTATTTACATAAATTACATAGTTTTATGAATTTGAAAGAATTGTTTTTTATATAAAAATACTGAATATTTGTAATTGGTTCGTATTGAGATAATTAAGTTTTATTTATAAAGTTTCCTAATTTATAATTTAAATTTTCAGTACTTCTATATTTTTGACATCCATATAAAGTATATATACTTAATATAAATATGTCAAACATAGTAAAGTTATAAATATTTTACAAAAGTATTTATTTTGTAGATTTATATTATTTAAAGTTTTTTAGACGGTTGAGTTTTTTTTTTTAATTTTTGGTGCACTTTAATGGGGAAGAGTTTAGATTTTTTTAATGTCATTTCTATAAAACATGCTTAATTTAAAAATCAATGGAAAAAACCTACTACCTTTCGCTTTACCACTTTCCCACCACATTCATCCATGTTTCTTACTCTTGCTTACCCTCATCGAAAACAACTATATATCCCCACAAAAACCTCGAAAAATCCATCATTTTCATGTGAAGAAACTCTAAGAAGTTTGAGGAATATTCTTCATAAGGTGATGTTTTTCTATCCGCAATTTTATTAAGAAACTCTAAAAAGTCTAGGACCCCTCTTTTACTGTTTTTTAACTAATTTTAGGGCTGGAAATACGTGACTGTGTGTTTTCATTTAACTGGGTTTCGGAGCCGGTATATATGACTATGTGCATGTTGATGTATGATGGTGTTTCTAAGGCTTAGAAGGCAAGACTTTGGCTTAGAACATGATAGATGGTGCTTGGGAACCGAGATGTGATGTTTAGAGCTCGTATGTTTAAGTTTTAGCATCTGCCTAAGTATGCAGAAGAAATGTGGATGAACATAGAAAGTCAATGCGGATGAACATAGAAAGTCAATGCGGATGAATATAGAAAGTCAATGCAAATGAACATAGAAAGTCAATGCGTATGAGCATTAACTGCCAAGGAAAGTCAATGCGGATGAACATAGAAAGTCAATACGGATGAACATAGAAAGTCAATGTAGATGAGCATAATTGCCAAGGAAAGTCAATGCGGATGAACATAGAAAGTCAATGCGGATGAACGTAGAAAGTCAATGCGGATGAACATAGGAAGTCAATGCAGATGAACAGTCAATGCGGATGGATATTTTCCATATGTAGGAGAAATGCGGAAGAGTAGTGGGAAATGTGGATGAAGTAAAAGAAATGCGGATGAAGGAAAGGGAATGCGGATGTACTATAGCAAATGCGGATGAGCTATAGCAAATGCGGATGAGCTATAGCAAATGCAGATTAACTATAACAAATGCGGATGAACAATAGGCAAATGCGGATGAACACTTAGAATAGTTTGACTTTTTGGGGAAAAGTGAGATTTAGGATTTGACTTGGAATGTTCTCGAGGGCTTATGTAAGTTGACTTTTGAGGTCATAGAGATCATGTGGGCATGTTATGGTGTATGTTTGATCCTTATACATGATGGTATGTATGATGTTGTTACATGATGCCCTGTATGATGATGTTAAGTGTGCATGTTGATGTTCCTTATTATGATGTATGTCTATCTTTCCTGTGGCTTTACGTGTTATAGTTGTGAAAGAAATGATAAACTATGATGTAACGTAAAGTGAAAGATAATGAAAGAGGAACATAATGATAAAGTGCATGTATTAATGAAAGAGAAAGTATAGAAAGGCTTGCAAGCAAAATATACGGAGGTGCAAGGCTTTAAATGATGTAAGCTCAACTGTGTGTGGTTTAGCTAACCCTTAAGGATACACGTAGGTGTCTAGTCTTTGTGACTGATGAGCGATATACTACATTGTTTATAGTGATTACTCACCCCCAGTGCTGGTGCCATGCTATGTGCGTTATGGAATTCATTTATGATCTTCGGCCCAGTATCCGCTTTGTGCATACGTTTGGGGTGTAGTATACAGTTGGGATCTTTGTCGCTTGCCTCGGTGCTGGTGCCAGGCTATGTGCGTTATGGAAGTCATTTATGATCTTCGGCCTGGTACCCGCTTTGTGCATACGTCTGGGGTATAGCTGATGACACTGATCCGGAAAAAGATAAAGAGATACAGAGATAATGAAAGAAAGTGATGAATAGTAAAGAGGATAATAATGATTTTATCTATGTGTACGTACGATGTGTGATCATGTATGACGGTATAGTATGTTTTAAAAGAACGTAAAGTATGGGATTATGAAAAATAGAACTCATGAGCAATGCTGACTTTGAGCATTTTCCAGTTGGCAGGTGAGCATTGCTGAGGATGGCACGAGGCAACTACTTGGCATTTTGGAGGGCATTCTTTTGTTACTGTTTTGCATTGTAATGCGAGCAAATGAAAATTTTTAATGATGATTGTTTAACTTGCAAAAGCAGTTATTATGAAAGAAACATTATCTTAAATGTTCTGCTGTGATGTTTTATGAAAGTTAAATGTAATAGTATGTTTTGTGAGCAATGTGTTAGGACCTGGTATTCGACTAAAATACCTAGAGACCACGTGTATACCGGATCAAATAGTGTGGAATCCTATTTGATTGGCGATCCAATCAGTGAGAACACACGAAGAATCAATCAAGGATTGAAACTAACGTTAGAAATCGATAAGGAATCGATCTAATGTGTTCTATGAACTTGGAGAACGATTTGGAAGGTTTCTGGACGGCTAGGGTTCGTATGGAATTGAACTTGAACGAATCTCCCTGTTTTTCACGAATTGAGTTGTATTTATAGGTTGGCACTCTTCAATCGTGCGACTGAACCATTAGTTTGGTTCAGTCGTGCGATTGAACCATGCGGTTGGTTCATTCGTGCGACTGAGTGTTCAGTCGTGCGATTGAGCCAATCTTATGTTCCAGTCGTACGACTGATCCAGTCTCTGGTTCAGTCGTGTCATCGTGCGACTGAGTCAATCGTATGAGGTTCTTTATGCTTATGGTTCATTCGCATGAGCCATTCGCATGGGAACTTCATTAAGTTAAGTTTGAATGTTTTTGTTAATTAATATAATATTATATGTAATCATTCAAGTAATCATAAACTCAATCAATTCATTTACGACTCATTAATGAACTATTAAACGTTATAACCAATAGACTATCAACATCAGTTCATTAATCATACCAAACAAGATCTATTACATCACATATCACGATCTAGGGACATACATGTATCAACAAACTCCCCCTTGGACCTAGATCTCTCTAATGTCTTGTTTTCTTCATTACCTTCTCATATTTCTTGTACTTGTCCTCTTGTGTGACTCCCGCGTGAATATCAAACGCAAAGCAAAGTCGTATAACATTTTGGAATGGAGGGCTTGTACAATGTCTTGTGTGTCATAGAACAGTGGCCACTTGTATAGTGTATAGACATCATTAGCAGACAAGTTGGTTAGCCACATTGGGTCGAATACCCTGACAGTATCCATTTGATCCCCTTTGTTTAGAACTATGACAGCTTCAGCAGTTCTCCAATCATAGTACCACCATTTGAAGTGTGGAGTGAAGTCCTGTGGAATTTCCCTGAGAGGGATTCTCGACATAGTGCGAGGAGGACTCCACTTCAACACAATCTTAGGTTTTCCAGTAATGGCATCCATCTCAGACCTTCTAATATACCTGGTAGGTTGAGGTCTGAAGTTAATCCATCTGGTGTGGTACTCTTTCTTGAGGGCAGCCTCAAACCAGCCGGACATTTTTCTCGTGTCAGCATACAACAGCTTCAACTTGGCCAGCTGGTTGAGCTCAAATCCAGGTAGAGTCTTTAGATCATGTGGAAATCTAAAGTACTCTATGCCCTTTTCCCTCTTAACGGCATAAACGTTAAGATCATCAAAATAGGCCCATGCTATAATCCTGCCTGACACCGTAAGATGTTTCTTGACGCTGTAGAACTTGGTGTAGGCATCCCTCTTAGGTGCATCACGTTGGGCTCTGACTTCCTTAAAACATTCAGCCCATTCAGCCTTTCGAATGTATACATCTTCGTTTGAGGCTTGGGCTTTTCCTTCGTTCTTTCCTGCTTCCTGCTCCATCTTGTCCAGTACCTCAAACATATCACTGACTAGGGACTCACCCAGATTGGGGACCACATTACCCGCGTTGTCAGCGTATTGAGGGTACTCTGCAGCAGCAATATCTTCAACCTCAACTTCATCAACGTCGTGTAGTTCGTCGTCACTGGTTGAATCAACTGTTGGAGCATCCTTGACAATATCATCAGGATTGAGTCTGAACATTTCTGCCAGTTGCTCGTTAGATAGGTCGTGAATTATTTCACCTTCTTCAGGTGTATAACTCACTGACCTTCTGACAATCCCTTGCAGATCAAGAATCATTGTGAGTTGAGACTTGACCTGTTGAAGGGGAGCAATATCAAACTCATCTCTGTGGTACTTTGGATCTGTTTGATTTACATTTCACATTCAAATCATTAGTAATATATCAAACAAAATGCATTAAGTTAATAAAACATTCAGTACATCGTTTTTCAATACAGAATACAAAAGTAATTAAATACATAAACATCCACTATTTACTTTTATCCTGTATGGTAGTCTCTTCGTGTGCAGGTGCAGAAGTAGAAGCTGACTGATCCTGTCGGTTCTTTGTTCTCTGCTTGACCGGGAGCTGAGACAGAGTCAGCTGCTTCTCCTTCTTCAGTCTCTTCATCAGCACACCACTCTTCTGTTTCTCTTCATCAGAATCACTGTCATCATCATCATCATCACTCTCTCTTTCTCCATCCTTTATCTTTAGAGGTTCCTCCTTTGATCCTTTTAACTTTAACAAAATGGACCTCTTTGCCTTTTCCAACTCTTCTATCTGCTTACCTGATGTGACGCTTTGTGCTCGGAGTTGGTCCAGCTCAGTGTTCTGAGCACCAATTTCTGGGCCTGCTCTTTAATAGCTCGATCCTGCTCTGCGAGTTTCTGCGATTGTGCAGCAGTCAGGTCGGTGAGCTGGCGGATCTGAGAGGTCTTTTCCTCATCAGCCGCCAGCAGTCGTAGCACTATTCTGTTTAAGGCTGCCAGCTGTTCCTCTACCCCTATTGGAGGTAGAGGAGATCGAGAGGTGTGTGAGGGGTAGGCTGAAGGCTCGGTTGGTGGCTAGTGGTGGTGGTGGAGGTGGTGAATATCGGGTAAGGTCTGGATGATGGTGGTGGTGAGTGTGGGGTGAATGTAGTAGTGGTAGCAGGGGTCTGGCTTGTGGTGATTGGTATGGTGGTGGTTGTGGTTGCTGTGGGGGAGGTATGGTGGTGGAAGGTGTGTCTGCAGAGGTGGTAGTGGTGGAAGGTATGGGGGATGTGGTGGTGATGAAGGTTACCTTCCGCTTTTTCTTTTTCTGGCCATGGGGTTGAGCCATCCGTTTTCTCCTCGTTCCCTTCGAGGTGGATGCTCCCCCTTCAATCCCGCCTGAGGACTCCGGAGCATATGATGGATCAGTCTCTGTATCTCCGGATCCTCTCGGTTGTTCACCGACAACCCTCAACCCGTGTTCTGTGGGAACCACTTTCCTTCCCACAGTCCGGGTCAATGGCTCCTCATCAGATTCATCTTCATCTTCCTCGGTAAGCACAAAATCTTGATGGAATCCTGCTGACTCAGTTACCTCAGAAGGTGAGACAGACACCGAGGGAACAGAGTCAGACACGGTCTCGGGATGGAACAGCCTCATCCTCAATGTCATCCTCCTCAGAATCATCAGTAGGGAGGACAATTGGCTCCACATCGGAGTCACTGTCCTCATGACGCCATTGGCGTCTCTCCCGGTGCCACATAGCTTTCATCTGCTAAGTGGCCAATCATTCTCTTCACTTGGGGCTTAATCTGCTTTCCCCTGTAAACTCTCATTCGGCCCAGAGTAGTATCATCCATTATTTCCAGAGCCACTGCGTCATGACTTTCTTTGGGCAACTGTGGCAGCTTCTCGTTGAAGATGAGCTGTAAGAATCTGGGGTACATACAGAACCCCTCTTTTCCCTTACCTCCAAATTCTCCACCAAGTAGGAGAATATCATGCTGGAGAAACTAAAAGGGTGGTTCAGAACCAGTGCCACGTAGGCATTTTGAATCTGGTCTGAGAGGTCGTAAAACCACCCCTCCTCGAAGACACATTTAGAATCACGTGTGCTAAGTACTTGTACTGGGGGCTCAGGTTGCTCTTGTTGAGCACACCTGAGTTGATATCCCCAGCGTACTTTAGCCTTAGGAAGCATCCTCTTACAGTCAATGGATGTAGTTTTGTAGGATGATCAGCATCCTCCCCGAACTCGAGGACCCTCTGAATATCGGCGGCAGAGATCTCAATATCATGGCCCAGTATGGAGCTCCTGATACAGTAGGGCTCCCGAGAGCGGTCCACCGAGGCATTTTCCCAGAATGCCTGATGGAGTGATCTGTAAGCGTGCAAGGAGTGGAGATCGCCTTATAGATCCGGGACCGTCTCAGAAATGCAATTATGTCGGTAAACTCAGCCCCGTATCTGGTGGTGTGACAAGTGGGCACAGATGTTGTGCTTGGGGTTTATGGTCCACTTTTCTGCCATTGATCTGTAACACACAAGACATGAACTATTAAGACATAGACATGAAAACATATGTTCTAAGTGTAAAGTTGAAAGTCATTTTGATTCATTCGTGCGAATGAATCATGCGACTGAAGTCAGTCGCCTGTTTGGGACAGGCGATTGAGTTCAATCGGCTGATGGAGGCATGCGATTGAGTTCAATCGGCTGATTGAGCATGCGATTGAGTTCAATCGGCCGACTGAGACATGCGATTGAGTTCAATCGGCCGACTGGACTCATTCGGGTGGTTCAGTCGGTCGAATGATCCAATCGCAAGGTTCAATCGTGCGATTGGAGTTCATTCGAACGACCAGTCGCTTGCCCCACTGTTCGATCCCTGTGGGTCGAATCTTGACCCTTCTAAGTCTTTTAACAGTGTGTAATGGTCCATTAGTCTCGGATACTTGTCACTAATAACCTATTAAACTCAATTTTAACATTTTGCTTCATTTACATAGGTGATTAGGTCGATTTGCAGTTCGGTTCTTGATTTAATCCAATGTCGCTAGTGTGGTTCGTTGATGTACTGATTTTGATAGGTTCAAGGAGTAGTGTACCTGTAAAACGTCACTGGAATGAAGAATCTTAAGCGCAAAGTATATCAGAATCGGAGGCAATTTCGACAGGGTAACGGTAATGAGCGCGATTCGGGGTGTTTTGGGAGTGATGAGTGATATGCGATCGATTAAGACCTTTAAATACTAACCTAGGTTCATTCGGCCGACTGGCCTCAGTCGCTCAGTTCAATCGGGCGACTGAGGTTCAGTCGTACGATTGGCCTAGTCAATCGCATTCAGTCGGCCGACTGAGTCTCAGTCGGTCGACTGACTCATTCGGTCTCCTTCATTCGCCCCTTTAGTTGACCGACTGAGCCTCAGTCGGTCTCCTGTTTCATTCTCCCCCTTCCATTCGGTCGAATGAACCAAGTTCATGTCCATTCGGCCGATTGGAAGCCATTCGCATAGTTCATGATCCATAGTGCGAATGGGTCACACTTTGTGAGTTTACAGTCATTTTTAACATTTACTATTCAGACCCTTTTCACTTTTGATAATAACTTGTAAGCTCTTAACCAATTCAGTCACTTCAGACGTGACCATTTAAATTTTAAAACCATGTGGCCATCTCAGACATGACCCTTTTAGGTAAGGTAATTCCCTTCTGATTTCCCTGATGTAGTCCGACAGACACACAACTCAAAAAATAAACATAGTAACTTAACTAACTACACAACTAAAGTTTATGTTGGACTTTTTGTGAGAGATAAAACCCTAAGATGAAAATCTAAGGGATTTGATTAGGAGTAGACAGCTTTAACTTAGATTGATCATATCTGGACCAAATCAATTTTGGAATCATACAGGAATATCAAATCATTTTGGGACTTGTTATTAAAGCTCTTTGACGCTTAAATTCTCGGTATTCATCCAGAGTCGTTAGCAACTTAAGGAAATCATACTGAAACTCTTAGATCTTCACATTGAGTTGAACTTTTGAGAAGGTAGCCACTAAGATTGTCAGTATATTTGTCCACTTAAATCCATACACAGACTTTTGACGCAGACTGGTGACTGATTTAGGTTTAATTATTTCAGCTAACATTTGTGGATCCCACACTTATATGGTAATCAACATTCCTCAGAGGTTTTGAGCGGTCTACGGGTATTATTACAAGAAGAGACTATTCTTAGAGCTTTCAAAGAGAAGCCTGTCCTCAGGTCAGTGCCATCGCACAGCAGAGAGGCGGCAAACAACAATGAATTCTAGAATATCTAGGTTATGCTTATCCTCAGGTCAGTGCCATCGCACAGCAGAGAGGCACACAACCTATCTCCTTGTTAGAGCAGCTTACTTTTATTTTACACAAAATGCACCAACAACATGAGCCATTAGCTTTATTGCATTTGTCTTTCATTTTTCCTTGCTTTGCTCTAATTTTGGTCATCCGCACACTTTTGTGGCTTTAAATGCTCATTACCCCTTATTGGAATATATTTGATTGTGTTAACCAGTGATAAGATGGAAGTCCACAGTCAGTTGAACAGCTTAGTTTGATCTTGAGATCACCAATCAGGTCTAATTGTCTATTGTGTTGAATCTACCAACATATCATTTGTGTCTAGCAGCCTCTAAGTCTACTTTCTCTGTGTCACCTTAGGAGTTGCCAGTTTTCTATCATTTTCCCGTTTTATATTGCTTAGACTACGCAGACTTATACTTTGAACTTTTGCATCTTTTCAAACCTTAAATTTAAATCCCTCTTGATTTGTTCCTGTGTACTATCATATTCCAAGGTATTGAATCAGTATCACAGACACAATCTACCTTATTTCAGCTAGTTACCCCTTCTCCCTCATTTTTTTTTTTTTTAATATTAACTTGCTGACATATTCTCCCCCTAAAATACTAAAATCATTTCGGATTTAATTATTTTTGGATTTTAATAAACAGCAAGGTAACATGAAGTTAAATGTAACAGAAAAACAGATAACATAAGATAAAGGAAACTTTAACGAAACTACATCGGACTATACATTATTCTCATCAGGAATTACCTCACTTTTCTTTTTAACGCCGTTGACCTCTAGCAATTGAAACGTGGTTTATCAAAGGCTTTTGTATAGAGGTCAGCACGTTGAAAATCAGTATTAATTTTAACCACATCTATTAAGTTCTTTTCAAAACAGTCTCTTATGAAGTGGTATTTAATACCGATGTGTTTGGTCTTAGGATGTTGAACCGGGTTTTTGGTTACTGCAATTGCAGCAGAGTTATCAACAAAAATAGGAGTAGACGAGAATTTCAAACCGTAATCCCGCATTTGCTGTTGAATCCAAATGATTTGGGAACAGCAACTTGCAGCAGCAACATATTCGGCTTCACAGGTTGACAATGCAACCGATGTCTGCTTCTTACACTGCCATGTAACTAATCTTCTCCCAAAGAATTGACACCCTGCTGATGTAGACTTGTAGTTCATTTTGCAGCCTCCATAGTCCGAGTCACTATACGCTGTGAGCTCAAAATCGTCATCATGAGGATACCACAACCCCAGGGTGGGTGTACCCTTTAGATAGCGAAAGATCCTTTTGACCCCGATTAGATGATTGACCTTAGGTTTAGCCTGATATCTGGAACATAAACATGTAGCATACATGATATCAGGTCTTGAGGCAGTGAGATACATGAGGGATCCAATCATTCCTCGGTACATAGTGGCATCTACAAGATCTCCACTCTCATCAGGTGCTATATCATGATTCGTAGCAAGTGGAGTCCCAGCAGCAGAAGCATTCTCCATGTCAAAGCGACTGAGAATGTCTCCTACATACTTGGTCTGATGTAGAAAGATCCCATTAGGTGTTTGATCCACCTGTAACCCGAGAAAGAACTTCATCTCCCCCATTGCACTCATCTCAAACTCTTTCTTCATCACTGCTTCAAACTCTTTGCATAACTCTTCGTTCTTTGACCCGAAGATTATGTCATCAACATAGATCTGTACAAGCAGTAGGTCACCATCCTTTTCTTTAATAAACAGTGTACAGTCAATGACTCCCCTGCGAAAGCCGTGTTTCACAAGATGAGTCGAGAGTTTCTCGTACCAAGCTCGAGGAGCTTGATGAAGCCCATATAAAGCTTTGTCGAGCTTGTAAACTCTATCCCGATGATAAGGGTCTTCAAATCCCTCGGGTTGACTGACATAGACTGTTTCCCTTATTTCACCATGAAGGAATGCACTCTTCACATCTAATTGGTAGACTTTAATCTTCATGTACGAGGCATAGGCGAGGAAGATACGAATAGCTTCCATCCTTGCCACGGGTGCAAACATTCGTTATAGTCAATACCCTCGAGTTGGCGAAAACCTTGAACCACCAGTCGAGCTTTGTTCCTTATGATGACTCCTTGGTCATCCTTCTTACATTTTAGTACCCATTTGGTGCCAATGACTTTAGCACCTTTAGGTCTATCTACCAGTGTCCATACACCTAACTTCTTAAACTGCAGAAGTTCTTCTTGCATGGCACTCACCCATGCCTCATCATTTAGTGCTTCACTGACATATTTTGGCTCAACCTGCGAGACAAAACAGCGATAAGCACCATCATGAATGTAACCCTTCTCCATAACTGAGGCGTAATCAGCTGAGTATAGCTGATTTCGGGTTTGTACTCCTGATCGGACATCTCCAATAACATTGTCAAGGGGATGATAGACGTTTAGTCGTGATCCTGGAGTAGTCGGCACAGTCACCTCCGAACCAAGATTGTGAACATTTTGGTCTGCATCTGAGGAGGTTGGAGTTTGAGGTTCCGAAGTCGAGGGTGCATCACTTGTGGATGCTTGTGGACTTTCAGGAACTGGAACCTGTTCCTCCTGACCGTTCTGGTCATCTGCTTCAGTTTCATCTTCAGAGGAGGAGTCACTTTCATTGACTACCCCTTCTGACTGAGTAGATGACTCTCCCTGTGTGCTGGATGGAGTGTTTAGTATATCATACATCATCCTAGTAGCTAACTCATCATCCGAGGGAGAGAGAGGGATGTTGAAGGATTTGAAGAATCCATCATAATCGAAGAAGTATGCAGGTCCTTTGCCTGTAGGTGGTGTGGTATATCTCTGAACGTCGACATTACACCACACTTCTACAAGACCCGTTGAGTTATTGTAAACTCGCTTGTTCGGTATGTTGTATCCTAGAAAAATTCCTTCAACTGCCTTCTCGCTGAATTTTCCTTCTTGTGTCTTCTTCAGAAGTGTACACGGTGCGCCAAAAGGTTCAAGATACTCCAAATTCGGTTTGCGTCTTTGAAGTAGCTCATAACATGTCTTTCCGTGGCGCTTGACTATTAGGACCTGTTCAGTGTATAGCAAGCATTTGCCACTGCCTCGTTCCAGAATTGGATAGGCAGTTTCGAGTCTGCCAGCATAGTCCTGGCTGTTTCTATCAAGCTCCTGTTCTTTCTCTCAGCAACTCCATTCATCTGAGGTGTGTAGGCAGAGGTGAATTGATGCACAATTCCCTTTTCCTTGCAGTATGCCTCCATCCCTTGATTCTTGAATTCTGTCCCGTTGTCTGAGCGTATTTGTCGAACTTTGAGCTTGTAGAGTGATTCCAGTGTGGTTACTAATTCTTTGAATGTCTCCAAAGTTTCTGATTTTGATTTCAGAAACATTACCCAAGTGAACCTTGAGTAGTCATCAGTGACCACATAACAGTACGCGTCGCCTGCGATGCTCCTTGTACTAACTGGACCGAACAGATCCATGTGAAGAAGCTCAAGAGGAAGTTCTATTGAATGAACTTTCTTTTCCTTATGAGACTTCTTTGTCTGTTTGCCCTTCTTGCAAGCTACACAAAAGTCAGGAAGTTGGAAGTTCTTGACATTCACTCCTCTAACTAAATCCTTCTGAATCAAATGATTCATCTTCCTTTGACTAATGTGTCCCATTCTCCGATGCCAGGAGATGGAATCCTTCTCAGTAGCTTTAGATAAGAAACACTGAACCTCATGATCCGTTGTGGCAGCTGTTGACAGATCCAAGACATAAAGGTCTTTATATCTTGTAGCAGTCATCAGAACTTGGTCTTCTGGGATCATATATTCTTTCTTCAGCACGTAACACTTCTGATTATCGAAGACGACTTTAAATCGTTTATCACAGATTTGGGACACAGAAAGTAAGTTGTTCTGAAGTTGTTGAACGTAGTTCACTTTGTCAAACTTAACTTTCTGATTTCCCACTTCTCCCTGAGCTGTGATATATCCTCCTTTGTTTCCTGCAAAGGAAACATGCCCTCCTTTTATTTGTTTGACGTTAGATAAAAGGGCGCTATTTCCGTCATGTGCCTGGATGCTCCGCTGTCTATAATCCACGTGTTAGTGTCAGCACTATATCGAGCACCCTGCGCATACAAAGTAAAAGAATCAGTTTAGGTTAGGAACCCAAGCTTTGACTGTCTTGGGTTTCCCTGAGGCATCACACATCATAAACTCCACCCATTGACCCTTAGAAGGTGAGGGTAGCTCAGGTTCTTCTTGTTATCAGTATCAGACACGAGGGTGGATTTTTCTTCCATAAGCCAGATTTGTGCAGTGCTGTTTATGATAAACAGTCGTCTGGCTTACAGGTTGGACTTTAGGGTCACTTGCTCTTTTAGGTGGAGTTAGAGAACTCCGCTTAGAAGACCTAGGTCTAGAGTCCAGAAGATCAATCTTCTTCCTAGGTGTCTGATAGAAATGACAGTCGGAAGCAATGTGTCCACATTCTCCACAGTTGTAGCATGACCTGCTATCAACTTTATGAGTAGACTTTCTTTGTGGAGAAGTGCGTGACACTCTAGTAACATCAATCACTTTAGTTTTTGACTCTTGGATGTTTGATGTTTTCTCTGGTATAACAAATTTTACTGATTTAACCTGTTTTCCTTTTTGGTTAGCTGGTTTTGACTTGAAGCATGTGAAAAAGTAAATTTGAAGTCCTTTTAGGTTCTGATTTGACTCTATTTGACCTGACTGTAAATTAACTTTTTCAAATTCATTTTCCAGGTTAACACATGGCAATTTACCTTTTGCCTTTGAAGTGGCCTCCTTTTGTTTCTTACCAGATTCAGTAGATGAACATGAGGTGTCTGGATCAGTAACAAGAGGAGTGGTCACCACATGATCCTTGATGGGGTTATTATTTACTGGTCTAGACTTGGTGTTCATCAAGGTCTCAGGTGGTGGTGGAACCACTTTGTAGCCTAATCCCTCCCCGTTATTCCTTTCTCTTACTAAGTGTTGAACTATGTGTGAAGAACTAGTCCAACTATGCAGTTTCTGTTTTAATGAATTAACTTCGACTTCTAAAACTGCTCTTTGTTTCTTAGTGTCTTCTAGGGAGTTAAGATAGTACCTAATGTCGTTTGCTTGGTTAAAAGCCACTACTTTAGTTTCCCTAAGTTGTTTGGTCAATAGGTCTATCTTTTCTTTATAACACTGCTCATTTTGTTTTAGCACTCTATTTGCCTCAGTACACAGACGTAAATCTTTTACTAAGTTATCATTATGGTCTAATAACCTAGAAAATTGTCATCTATGCTCTTCCTAAACGTGTCACAATCAGAACAAGCATGGTTATTAAAAAGTCGGTCAGTGGTACTTACCTGAGTTGGTCCAGAAGTATTAGCCATCAGTGCTGCATCAGATGATTCTGGTTCTGTCGACTCTGGCTTTTCTGTCTCTGAGGTGGAAACTTCCTCATTTGGCTTGTAGCTGACCTCGGCTGCAGTTGTTTCTTCACTATGTGACATTGCAATTTCAACTGCTATATCACCTTCACTCGCAGAATCATCGTCAATGTCCTCGACACTGGCAATGTTAGATTCTCCTGGTGAGACAAACTGAAACTCCAATCCTGTCCTTCATCATCATGAGCAGTTAGTGCTTAGGGTCCTTGTTTGATGAAGTAGAATTAGAGGGTTGCTTGTCCTGGCGAGTAAATGATGAGAACGGGTTCCCATTCCCCGTCTTCTTTGGCTTGACACATTCTCGTTTGAAGTGCCCCTTCTCACCACAGTTAAAGCAGGTCACTTTACTCTTGTCGAAGCCAAAGGTGGTGTCCTTAGTAGCAACCAAGTTCTGTCCAGTCTTTTTCACAAACTTTTTCCCTTCGAACAGCACTTGCTAAGGCCCACATTATATCCATTCTTTCGAGCTCCATCTCATCCACCTGCTCGTAGTCCTCATCTGCCAGATGGCAGTTTCCAATCTTCCCAGCAACGAGTCCATCATATGAATGAACCACTGCTGCTAGGAGATCCATATGCTCTCGTGCTATTTCCACGGTCACATTACCGAAGTTCTCGGTCTTCAGTTTAGTAGCGTTAGCTTCTGATCCAATATGATGGGTACATGATGACCCAGACGTGTCTGATCCAGAAGTAGAGGCATGTGAAGGACCTGACGAGCTAGACACAAAAGCAGTCTGGAGAGGTGCTCCAGATGCCTTTGCTTGAGGTGTGGCGTTGTATAAAGCTGGATTTTGTGTGTACGAAGACTTCTGAGCTCTATACTTCATCCTTAGTGCTTCTTCGCGCAACTTAAGAATGAAGTCATTTATATCCAGCTTTACAAGGATACCATTCTGTCTCAGGTTAGACACGAATGTAGCCCACTTATCCGGCAACCCGTCTGCGAAGTTGCTTACTTTTTCTTCCATGGTAGTAACCACTCCATGGGTATGCAATTCGCTCATCAAGTGGTAGAATCTATCTATGACGTCGTCCAAGCTTTCATTACCAATTGAAGAGAAGTTATCGAATTCCTTCTTTAACTCCTTTGCTTTGATTGCCTTCAATGATGCATTACCATCATATCTCTTCTCTAGCGCATCCCACAGTTTCTTGGATTGCTTGTTCTCGGAATACTGGTGGAATATGTCTTTGGGGATCGACTGAGTGATCAATGCATATACTCTTTTCTCTGCATTGTACTTTACTTTCTGTGCGTCGGTCATCCCGCTTAATGTTAGTTTAACCCCATCAGCTCCACGCCGGTGTACTATAACCTGTCTCAATGGCTTCCCACAGATTAGGATCTACTCCATTAAGGTAGATCTCAAAACGTTGTTTCCAGTGGGGAAACTCATCTAAAGTCAAGAGCTTTGGTGGTTTATTGTGATTCCCCACCTCACTCTCAAGCAGCAACAGATTCTGTATCCTTGAGTCTTTCCCAGCAGTAAAGGCTGACATCTGATCTTCCATGATGAACAAACTTATAATCTAATCAAACAAACTTTTACTGATGTGACTGAAGGATGCGATGAGCTAATCGTGCGTATAAGCTCTGCGATTGTTCAATCGTGCGAATGAACTGGGCGATTGGTTCAGTCGTGCGAATGAATCTGGTACGTATGAGCTATGCGAACGAATGGTTCAATCGGCCGAATGAAGGTGCGACTAGGTCCAATCGTGCGTATGAGTAGTACGAATGGAGTCCAGTCGTACGAATGAGTCAGTCGTGCGATTGAAGCCGCTGGTTTGCGAAAATTTCTAGGTTTGACAGTTTTAGCCGTAAAAACTCGAAATTTTACAAGTTCTGATTGCCTGAGTCCGTAGAAACCAAACGTCGATGAGCAGGGAACTTCCAAGATCACTTTTGATGCCAAAGATTGCGTTTTTAGTGTAAAAACACAAACTTTATGCAATCTTGATTGAATCAACACGTAATCAAGAGCCAATGGCTCTGATACCACTTGTTAGGACCTGGTATTCGACTGAAATACCTAGAGATCACGTGTATACCAGGATCAAATAGTGCGGAATCCTATTTGATTGGCGATCCAATCAGTGAGAACACACGAGAAATCAATCAAGGATTGAAACTAACGTTAGAAATCGATAAGGAATCGATCTATGTGTTCTATTAACTTGGAGAACGATTTGGAAGGTTTCTGACGGCTAGGGTTCGTATGGAATTGAACTTGAACGAATCTTCCCTTTTTTCACGAATTGAGTTGTATTTATAGGTTGGCACTCTTCAATCGTGCGACTGAACCATTAGTTTGGTCAGTCGTGCGATTGAACCTGCGGTTGGTTCATTCGTGCGACTGAGTGTTCAGTCGTGCGATTGAGCCAATCTTATGTTCAGTCGTACGACTGATCCAGTCTCCTGGTTCAGTCGTGCGACTGAGTCAATCGTATGAGGTTCTTATGCTTATGGTTCATTCGCATGAGCCATTCGCATGGGAACTTCATTAAGTAAGTTTGAATGTTTTTGTTAATTAATATAATATTATATGTAATCATTCAAGTAATCATAACTCAATCAATTCATTTACGACTCATTAATGAACTATTAAACGTTATAACCAATAGACTATCAACATCAGTTCATTAATCATACCAAACAAGATCTATTACATCACATATCACGATCTAGGGACATACATGTATCAACACAAGTTGGCCAGCTGTAAGCGTCGGGAACGGGGCCTCCCTTACAATTATTATTCCCTAGCACAAATGAGTATGTAAAGATGATTTCTTACCCTTACTGATCTGAAAGTGTAGCCCACAGACCTCTAAGAATCATAAACAGGGTAACTTCAAGGATTGAAAGGATGTCTTAAAGCATTTTATTCTACACTTTCCATATCAATGGGAATCTATCATTTAGGTCCTCACAACTAACTGTCACTGTCGGTAATGTTGGATCCCAAAACAAGGACCCATCCACATTCAACGAGATGATCTGAAGCTGATGATCGAGACCAGAAAGCTTTTGGAGCATTAACTCTTTGTCTTGCACTAGACATCTAAAATTGATTCGCTGAGCATAAGAATGCTAAGTCTCTCTTCGACACTCTATGTGACTTCTATGACGGTAAGGATGAGCTCGTGAAAGATAATGGTATTCAAGTTGAGAAGGAATTCAACTCCTTTGTGGGATACAAGAATGAGAGTCTCACAAATCTCACTAATTGTTTTGACAGTATCAAGCACAATGAAGAAATACGATGAAAAACTTTCCAATAGTGAGCAAGTCAACAGGTTGCTAGACTCTCTCCCACCTCAATGGAGCCTACGGGTGAGAATGCTCAAACAGGAAAGTGGCTTCACTAATTACAAGCTTATGGACATCATCAATAAGCTTAAATCCTTTGAGTTAGACATAAAGAGAAGTGAATTCAACCAAACCATGATGCCTACATCTAGTTTCACTCAAAATACTGCATTATTGTCTTCTGCTGCAGCTCTCCTATGCAGACATCTCATCAAGGAGGAGTGAATATTGGTGTTTATTCTCGAGGTTATGGTAGTGTTGGGAGAGATCAAGCTAACTCAAAACCAAATTTTGAAACTTCAATTCCATCCCAGATAATGGCTCCTTTTGGTATGTTTGTTCAAAGCTATGAAACCTTAGTGGAAGAGGAGTTGAAAGGAAAAGGGATGACGATGGAGGATATGTATCAGGTGGACCCTGATGATCTGGAAGAGACTGACATTCAATGGCAAATGGCAATGTTGACACTTAGAGCTCGGAGATTCATGGAGCACACTGGATGAAAGAATTTCAGAGGTCAAGGCTCTTACTCCAAACTGAGTTTTGATAAGTCTAAGCTGAGGTGTTTTAATTGCAAAAAGTTGGAACATTTCAAACAAGAATGTCCATTGCCAATCGTCAATGATCCTAGTAATTCGGTAGTTCCACAACTGGTTTCAAGCGGAGTAAAGGGGAAATGAGCAACAAGAAAGAGAAAACTTTAATTTCTAATTTTGTTTGGTTGCTGAAGTTAAAGAGCCGAGAGATGAGACTAATCAAGCGCTGATGGTTGAGATTGTGGAACGAAAGGGGAAGGTGAACTGTGAGGATGAATTTGATCCATTCAAATAGATTAGAGATGAAGCCGAGTTGTCTGTGAAGGTGAAGGAGGATCAGAGGGTGAAAGAAGGCAAATCTAAGAATTGAGGAAGGAAGGAAGTCAACCCACTGAGCAAGGAAAAGAAAAGATGATGCTGCTACGTCACGTTGAGGCATTTACGGACATACTTCACTACGTCACATTTCATACCCGGCCGCCAATAATCTTTCTTCATGTCCTGATACATCTTTGTAGAGATTAATGAAGAGGCTGATGCAACCCAAACATCCAAAGTCTATCCTGCATGCTGCACAAGTGTATTGAAGAAGAATGCTTAGGAAGTTTCACACATGCAACAGAAATATTCTTAGTGTGAAATCTTCCAAAACCAAGACCAATATCTTCCGAAGCCAAATATGAAATCTTTCGAAGCCTCAGAGACAAAGTCTTCGGAATCATCAACTTATGAAGACAGATTTCTTCTGAAGACTTTTGACACATGCTTTATCTGATGTACTTTTCCATAAAGTTGGACACCTTTCCGCTGCATCTCTGTAATGTCACAAAATTACATGAGTTGGTGAAAAGGTCCATGCTTTTGGTAACTGTACATTGAGGTCTTGAGTGTGTAACTTTCTACTTCATGTACTTTACCTTTTTTGTAATTGATAAGGATATCAGCTATGGCATGTCATAGTCACTAGTCAAAAGGCAATTTGCCTTTTGACTCTACAATTGATTTTGTTTATGTCTAGTCAATTGTATCCAGCTGGCTTTCAAAGTATAGCCGGCTATAGGATGTAGTATAAGTATCTCATGTTCTTGTATCTTTCACATATGCTTTGTAACAATTGTAATAGAACATAGAGAAAGTATATACTGCATTCTTGAAAACCAAATACACTTGTGTTCTCTTGTTCTGTCTCTTATATTACTTTGTTCTTAGTGTCTCATTTATGGTTAATCCAGTTTACTGTTTGATTAAGTTGGTTAATCTCCTCTTTGTGTTGTGTGTTGTAAGTGACCCCCTTCACCGGTCCTGCATTTGGTATCAGAGTATTCCGGGCTCTTGATATAAGATCTCACCATTTTAAGATCCCTCACACACACATATACTCAACTTTTCAAATGGCAGCCATTTCCAAGACTAATATGAAAACTGGAACCATTAACAAGTACCCACTTATCACTCTTAATGAGTTTGATACCTGGTGTTTAATAATAAATGGTTTCATTAGGTCTCTTGATTCAAGAATGTGGGAGTCTATTAAGAATGGACCTTTCATACCTTGCACCCCCTCTGCTCTTGGTGCTGGTATTGTATGATTCTGTATGCCCAAGACACGTAGAATATTGATGCGGTTAGTACGTCATGATCCAAGTCGGGTTATACCCAATAACAAGCTTACCAAACACCAATTAATATTTAATTCATGATATGATCATGAAATTAAATATATACACCAATTTAGAAAATAGTTTTTTAAATAAATTGCATATGAGATAGAACAAATTATAAGGATAATTTATTGATGAGTTTATTGTTATTCTTGTCATTTAAAAGGGGTTGAAATAACACTAATAACATATGTGTGTACTTTAATTAAATTGTTAATTAAAGAACACATATGTCACCATTATAAAATAAGTCTAGATGGTGACCTTTTATTGTGTGATAAATGACTAGTTAAAATATGTTGTGTGTTACAAATTTAAAGGAGGGAAACTCTTTTAAATCCCTCTTTTGGCCGCCCCCTCCTTAGCTTGGATTGGACCTTTTTTGTCTTGTAAAACACACAAACATTCAACTAGTCTTTGGGTCTTACACAATCTCATTATTTTGATTTTGTATGCAACAAAAACACCTCCTTCTCTCTCTCTAAATTTCGAAACAAGGCAGCAGCCTTTAGAGGTCTTTGGAGAACGATTTTTCGTGTTCCTTTGGTGGTGTTCTTCCTAACAAGAAGGGGTCTTGCAAAGAGCTTGGGGTATACATACTTGAGGGTTCCTCCTCTTGGAACCTTGGTCGTTTTCATCCACCCATTTCTCACGATTTTGAAGGCCTGTTGGCAGCTTACCTTTTGGGTTTTTTTTTTGGTGTCCAAGAACAAGCACTAAGATGCCTACTTAGAGCCTTGTGGGAATGAGCACTTGAGAACTTCTAAGCTTGAAGTTTTGGCCATATTTCAGCCCTATCTTCTATCTTTGGTCGACTTTTAGCTGCTGAAAGAGGTAGTTTGGCAGCCCCTTTGTGGCTGTCATATTGTGTTGTTTTATATACATTTAGCATGTTTATTCACATATAATGATCCTTGTTTTATGGGTTTGTTTTTACACTTGTATGGTCACTTAAAGAACATATTTTTCAGCTTATAAAATCGGTTTTAAAGCTATATATCCGCTGCGTTTTCTGAAAGTTTAAATGGTTAAACTTGGTTTTATGTTCTAAAAAACCCGTCAATGGCATCAAGAGCCCGTTATGTGGATAACTTGCTTGGTTTTGTCCTTTAAAATCGGTTTTAGAGAATGATTATAAACTCAAAATAGGCTGTTTTTGATTGATTGAATAAACCCCATGTCTTTCAAAGTTATATCTTCATGCTTATGATTAAACTTTGAAAGATAGAAATATCAATTGGTTGACGTGTTTGGTTGTTGTTTGTTTGGACAAACAAACCCAAATTTTCAGTTTATGTTGGCTGAAAATTTAGGGTTTAATGGGGTTTATTTTGTTTGTTGTGAGTCAATGATTGTTCATATGATAGTGCATAACCTAGCTTAAGACCTTGTGTTGTTTTGGTTTGGATTGAACGTATTTATTTGATTATAATCATTCAATTGGGTTGTAAAGTTTTGTGCTTGTATTTTGTCTATTTATTCATTGGGATGCAATAATAGATTAGTTTTTCTTTACTAGAAAATATGTATTAGGATATGTATTTTGTAAAAGAAGATGCTTGGGAGGAAGACATAAAAGAAGAACTTGAAGCATATGGATGCAAGTTCAACTGGGGGTCTAAAAAGACCTCAATTTTGTGTGTATTCAACCCTTAGGAAAGACCAAATGACCACACTTGTGATGGCAAACAAGTGTGGTCACAATAGTAGCTAAGGTTATGCACATTATGGTTGTTTATGTTTATGCTTGTTTGTATGTTTGTTATTTGATTGTATGGTTGATATTTTGATATGCATTAACAAACTTAACAAGCTATAAAAATGATGGTTCTTAATCATTAAAAAGGTAATAAAATGTTATTAAAATTATTAATGATTTTAAAGACTAAAATAAGTTTTAATCAAAGGACCAAAGGGTACCTTGTATTTGAAAGCATGCAAATACAAGTACAAAGTGTTTTCTAAACTAGAATTATGAATCTCTAAACATTTGAAAAACAAGATCAACACCGTCCTTTTACACAACACTTGAGTCACTTGGGAACTCTTAGTGGGATAAAGGTCACCTAACCATTTTGAGGGAATTTGTGACTAGAGGTGAGAATGCCTATCTGTGGGATAAAGGTCACCTAACCACTTATTTTGGCAAACTCACACGTAGGTGTAAGTAAGGTATCTTGATTTGCAAACCATGTCAAATGGATCACCTACGGTGTGGTTTCCAAATGGTGTTGATGGGATTAACATGCCGACTTTACATATGATGTTTCAAGTCGACCCCATATTTCTAGAAGTTGCAAATTGTTGCAATCGTCAAACGTTGACCACCTTATTAATTAAATCGTGGGATAAAGGTCACCTAACCACAATTTAAATGTAATGTTGGGTTCTAGACTTAATATAAAAATGACCTTAAAAGGCATAATTATTAAAAATAACAATATCGAAAATACTAAAATAGATCTTTATTAAATTTTGTAGATGGCCACCAACAATGGAAATCACGATAACTCATCCGCGTCCAACCAATCATTATGAGCGATCCTCCAAAAGGAACGTCTAAATCATAACAACTTAATTGATTGGTAGAGAAACTTGAGAATCGTTCTCAAGCAAGAGAGAAGATCATATGTTTTAGATGACCCTATCCCCGATCAACCTACTGAGGATGATGAGGAGGCCTACAATGATTGGCTCAAGTACACTGAGGACTCTGGCCAAGTGTCTTGTCTCATGCTAGCGAGCATGACTCCGGATCTCCAAAAGGAGTATGAACATCACGGAGCTTATTACATGATAACCCAGCTGAAGGAAACGTTCCAAACGCAAGCAAGGGTTGAGTGCTTCGAAACGGTTAGAAGCACTCCATGCATGTCGTATGGACGACAACCAATCTGTTTCATCTTATGTACTTAAGATGAAAAGTCATATTGACCGCCTCGAGAGGCTTAATTGTCCTGTCTCGAAGAATTGGCCACGGATTTGATCCTTAATGGCCTTACCAAGAAGTTGAGACATTCGTGTTGAACTACAACATGAATGCTTGGAACAAAAGCATTGGTGAGCTTCATTCAATGCTCAAAACGGCCGAGATGGCCATGGGTAAAACGGTGTTACCCGTTCTCACCATCAATGAAGGTGGAAACAAGAAAAGGCCTCATCCCGCACCTAAGGCAAAGGTTGCAAAGAGTAAGGGATCCGTTTGGGGAAAGGGGAAAGGGGTGGCAAGGGTGCCACCCAAACCACAAGAGAAGAAGCAAAAGGTTGCTACCAATGACCCATGCTTCAAGTGTGGGGAGATTGGACATTGGGCAAGAAATTGTCCTGTTCATCTCCAAGAGTTGAAAGCCAAGAGGGATGTCGGGCAGACCTCAGGTACAATATACATGATTCATATTGATCTTAATGTTACATCTTCAAACACATGGGTATTTGTTAGGATCAGTGATCTACGTTTGATTGATTAGAGAGTATAGCAACGGAATTCTAAAAATGAATTAGCCAATTCACAAGAACGAAAAGATATTCAATGAAGAACAAAAACGGTTATAGATAGAGAGAATTCTGCAGATATATTTCATTCAATATTCGCTTTCGTGGTAACGGAATGTCACACTTACAATTAGGTCGACACCTCTTATATAAGAGATGTGACGTCTGCTGATGTCACTTGATAGTGACATCTAACAGAATTATTCCAACTGAAACACAACTACTGAAGATGTCAAAACAGCTGACATCTTCTTACAAAAAATACTAAGTGTTATCAGTTACTACAACTACTGAAAAACATAAAACTACTGATACTACAACGACTGAAGAACAAGCTCTTTAGTCGTTTTACAAAACTACTAAAAGTAAAAACATAAAACTACTGATATCACAACTACTGAAGAAGTACTCTTCAGCTGTTGTGACAAACTACTGAAACTTCAGTACTTGGTCTTCACACTTGAACTTCAGACGTTTCATCAGCTGATGACTTCAGTAGATATCATTAGCTGATGTCTTCAGTCTTTGTCTTCAGACTTTGTACACCAGTTGTTGATCTTCAGCACTTATAGACTCTTCAGCTGTTGTACTTCAGTACTTGGTCTTCAGCTTCAGCACTTGTGTTCTTCAGCTGTTTAGCTTCAGCACTTGTGTTCTTCAGCTGTTGAGCTTCAGCACTTTAGTCTTCAGCTGTTGAAGTCTTCAGTACTTGATCTTCAGCTGTTGAAGTCTTCAGCACTTGTGGAACTGCTGATGAAGCCTTCAGCAGTTGTTTGTGATATCATGTGGGACTTAGAGGTTTTCTGATCTTGGCTCATTGGTTCTTTTGGTCCAACAAACTCCCCCTGAACTAATGCAGCCAAAACCTCTAATTATTTTTTTCCCACTTATTGTTGGCAAAATGGTTGGTCTTTTTCCTTCTTGATCAGTAGAGAAGATGACCCATATAAGCGCTGGCGTGGGAAGAAATCTCAGAGATCTGTTTGGCAAGGTATGAATGGGAACTCTGTTTTGGGGAACTGGACACAGAGTTGTTATCCTATTCATGAGATACTTCCCATTATGTCTCTACGACTCTCGAACATAGGCCTCAAGGAGAACAACCTGTTCCTCCTTGGAGAGTTCTTCTACTACTCCTTCAAAGATGAAATCTGGACCATAGTACTCAGATAAGTACTTTACAGTCCTGCCATTTTTCAACTCCACAGTAGTTACCTCCCTATAGACAATTCATCAGGATGAGTGCCCTCAAGGAGTAACTGGAGCTCATTCTTCTTAATGTCTTCAAGCTTCTTATATAATAACCCCTTTTTGATCATCTTGTTTTCCAGTAAGGCTTGAGGGGTCATTTTTGATTGATGAGCCTTCTTGAATTCATCGATTATTTCCCATGGTGAGACTACAATGGCCAACATGATTGTAGAGTCTATTGTTTTTCTAACCTGGCCATTGTATCTATGTGGAATGGATCTTTTGTGGATTCTAGAACTCACCTTGGGGTCTGGCCATACTCTCACTCTCTCCTTTTGATACTGAAATGTGTGTCTGAGAGTGTACAGCCTCTGAGCATGCCCTTTCATGGCTTGTATAGATGATGACTGAGGAAATTCCTTGTCAACCATCTTCAGTAGTTGCTCATCGTGCTACTTCTGCTGTTCTTCATCTTCTATTTTGACTTAACCGTTTCCCTTTGAGAGTCAGGTGTGATCATGAGTTGACTCCTAGGTTCTGGTAGCCTTAGAACTGCAGAGAGTGGCAGACTATCATCTTCATTCTCTCTTCTTCATCTTCTTCTATCCTCGCACCCTTCTCCTCCTTCTAGGTGCATCACTAGATGATGGTTGGGTTGGTTTTTGTGGTAAAGGAATTGGTTTTGAAGGTTGAGGATGTTTGGATTTGGGTTTTGAGATTGGTTTGGAGATTTGAGGGGTAGGCTGTTTTTGAGTGGGTGATTGGAAGGTTGTTCAAGCATTTTGGTTGTGAGTTTGGCTTTTGTAAGTCTTGCCATTTCAAACCTTTTTCCAGCCCCAGCCTCATCAAGTGCTTCAATGGTAATCCCCTTATGAAATTGCTCAGACAAACAGATTCTGGTGGCTATAGCCAGAATGCTGTCTCTGGTCCATGAACGAATCTCCAACAGTGATCTTCCTAAGTATTTGGCTATAAATCGAATCATGATCTCCAATCTCTCTTTCTCCAGCACATCATACCCAGCCCATCTGTTTTGAATTTCCTGTACTTCCAACCTCCTAATCTCACTATCTAGTGTGGCTGTATCAAAGCCTGGCTTGAATAGTTGCTCAATGATTTTGTCCATGGATCGGCTGTGTGTATCATCTGCATCTTTTACCAGCTCTTCCAAGGATTTTTCTTCAGCATTCGTTTGATCACCAGCACTTTTCTTTCTTTTGTAAGTGATCAGTTGTTGTTCCTTTTCTTTTTCCAACTCCTGGGTTTTCTCTTGTGCCTTCTCATCCTCGGTTCTTTTTCTTCTCTTTTCTTTCACTGCAGTACTCTCCCCCTTTTTGGATGCATTGGTGGCAGGGTTTGTATCGCAGAAAGTTTCTTGTGCACAGCATCATCAATGAGTGGTTGTAGACTTGAGGAGATCCTCTCATCAATGGCTTTATAAACAATGTCATTGATGATGGGAGTGATGAGAGGTAGGGATTGTTGGAATACAGCAACCATCTGCTCAGGGGGGATCTGTCCCGGAGAGATAGTGCCAAAAGCAGAGGTTGGAAGCTCAGTGAAGTGAGAGGGTAAAGTGTTTGGGGGACCTTCAAATGAAGGTGCCATCTGTGGGTTGGTGGGGGCAGATGGACTTACATCCTGAGACTTCTTGGCAAGCAGTTCTTGTAGTCTGCTTACCTCAACCTCCAGGATGGTGTTGTGGGCTAGAACGTCATAGAAAAAGCCCAGGTCATCATCAGCAGAAGCTGAATCACCTGACCTCCTGCTTGTAGCAGGATTTACATGCACTGGGTGTAGACCAGTTTTAGCATGTGCCCCTTTTTCTTGGAACTGGGGACTTCCAGCCTCAGGACTATGTCCTTCATCAGCTGTTGCCTCTAGTGAGGTCTTAGCAATGTTACCAGCCTCATTCTAATCATGTGCTGATGTAGAAGAGGTGGCAACCTCACTAGATGGTCTAATCTCCCTATCCACACTAGGAGATAGAACTTGTAAACCCCGGTGTTGTGGGTTGTCAGAAGCATGATGATCCTCTTCCTCAATATCTGTGGTTCTCCCCTTTGTTGGTGGTTGTTGGGGAGGAGGAGAGGCATGCAACTGAGTCAGCACGTTTGCAATGATTATGGTTGGACTTTGGGGGGCGGTTGCATGGGAAGATGGGGTAGAAGCAGTGTGCACTGGGGAGGATGGTGCTCTTCAATGGCAATCTCCTCAAGTGAGGAAGATCCCAGATGTGTGGGTACCCCTTGTGTGGTGGCTGCAGGCTCCTTTTGAGAGGAATCCTGAGCGGCTATGGCTGGTAGAGTCTCTGATACTGCTGGGGGGTTTAAACCAGCAAGTATATCCTGCCTTGGTGGTGCAGGAGCATCTTCAGGGGACTCATCTCCCTGAATAGCTGTTTTGGGGTGGTTTGGTTTTGGTTTAGTGGGGACTTTGGTTCTAGTGGTGGAAGCTGTAGGTTCCATGTGCTTAGGCTTTAGCATTCGGGCAGCTTCTTTGAGTGTAAGGTCTAAGTTGTGCCTGGAGTATACCTCAGCCAAAACAGCTGGTGCAGGGACTCCAAGGCCAACAAGACCATCAGATTTTAATACATCTAAAATAATGGCCATCAGAAACCTGGGATATAATGACCATCAGAAACCTGGGATATAATGGCCATCGGTTTGCCACAGGTTTCTGAGCCAAGTTCTTTATTTCTAGAAACACGATTTCAGAAAAATTTAGCGGTTGGTGTTCCAGAATAGAATACAATACCTATTGCCATTGGGATTACATTTGATCCCAAGAAGATGTCTTAGAGGCTAAGCAGACATTTACCATGTGAAAAATAACTTTCTCAGCGTCATGGAATGTTTCTTTAGAACGGTTGTAGCCTGAAGATCACCTTCATACCCATGATTGATAAATGACATATCTGTTATGCCGTTTGGGTATTCATTCACAGCGGTGGAGTCGTGTAAGTGTAATGCCTGGCGAATGATGTCGGCTGTAACGACCACTGGTTTCTGGTTGACAAGGGACCGAACAGAGATCTGGCCGGTAGACTCATCATATGAACAAAAGCATTTGACCAGAATTGACTGAGGGATTCAGGGTAGATGGTTGGATTCAAGAGAAAGGCTGTGCGATATGGGGAATCCACCATTAAGTCAATGGCATTATCATATTTGTTGCAGAAAGCCGACTTGGTAAGGTAAGCAACGCAGTTATGTCGTGGTTTCAGACTCATGGTCGCCATGTTTGAGAGAGAGAAGTTCAGAAAATAACGGCTATGAAACATTAGAGGAGAGGACAGGTATTTATAGGGTAGGGTGAGAAAATGACTGAAGGTTTGGTGTTAGTCATCAGTAGTTTTAAACCGACTGTTGACATGGTATTACCCTATCAGACGTTGAAACAGCTGAAGTCGTGGTTTTAGGCATCAGCAGTTAGAAAACTACTGAAGACCATGGTTTTGACTTCAGATGATGAAACAACTGAGGACTTGTGTTTGTCATCAGTAGTTGTGAAACTACTGAAGATAGTGGTTTTGTCATCAGTTGTTGTAAACAGCTGAAGACTTGGTGTTAGTCATCAGTAGTTATAAACTACTGAAGACATGGTTTTGCTTTAGTTGTTTAGAATGAAACAGCAGTTGTAGAACAACTGAAGAGAAAGTTCTCTTCAGTAGTTTTCGTCAATTCATAGCCTTTCAGCTGTTTCATACTGTCCTCAACACTTACATCAGACTTTGCATCTGCTTTTCAGGTGTTTCATAGGACGTCGGTACTTATCTGTTTGTACTGATTTCAGTATTGTAACTACATCAGTAGTTTAGAACAGATAAAGTACAGTACTTGTGAGGCATTTAGCCGTCAGTAGTTATAAAAACTACTGAAGGTGAAAGGACTCATCAGTACTTATATGTGACATGGTTACCAATGATCACTAGTACTTTTTACTGAAATCATCAGTAGTGTCACTTATTCTAGCTGCAGCATACCAAGCCTTAACACAAGGTTTTGGAAAGTAGAACTATCCGAAGGCTTAGTAAAAATATCTGCAAGCTCATCAGCACTAGGCACAAACTTAGGATCAATTGACTTTTTTCAAAACAATCCCGAATAAAGTGATGTCTGATCTCTATATGTTTGGTCCTAGAATGCTGGACTGGATTATTGACAATACACAGAGCTGAAGCACTATCCATTAATAATGGAGTCTTAGTCTTTGTAATGCCATAATCCAGAAGTTGGTTCTGAAGCCAGAGTACCTGAGAAGTGCAACTTGCAACAGCAATGTACTCGGCCTCAGCAGTTGATGTAGCAACAGATGTTTGTTTCTTACTCTGCCAAGAAATCAAACAGTTGCCTAGGAATTGACAACCACCCGAAGTTGACTTTCTAGTTAACTTGCACCCTGCATAGTCACTATCTGAAAAAGCAACTAATTTGCAAGAGTGTCCAGTGGAATACCATAAACCCAGAGATTGTGTACCTTGCAAATATCTAAAGATTCTCTTGACTACAATCAAATGAGACTCTTTAGGAGCAGCCTGAAATCTGGGGGAAGAGGAACCAGTTCCCACACTTGCTGTTTCTTGAACTGAAGTAGCTCAAGCTGCATGGCTTCAACCCATCCATTGTCTCTCAAAGCAACATGGTAGTTCTTTGGCTCTAGCTGACTGATGAAGAGAGCATAGAAGCAGAAGTTAGACAATTGACTTCTTGTTGAAACACCAGCATTGATATCACCAATAATCTGAGACATTGGGTGATTCTTCAGTTCTTGATAAACAATGAGATCTGTGCAAGTGTTTGTAGGACCTTCAGCAGCAGCAGATGTTGATGCAGACTCTTGAAACCAAGAATTAAATGGTAACTCAAAAGATGTGAGGAATCAGAGATCTCATCAGCGTTTGTTGTGATGGAACTGCTGAAGCTACAGGAATATCAAATTAGCAGACACAGGCAGTTGGTCACTAAACTTGAATAGGTGAGTATTGATACTATCATCATCATCATCAATACCACCAGGTGGAAGACATGCTGCAGAAGATGATTTATCCACAGGATCTGCAACAGCTGGAGGTTGATAAGGAACATATTGCAGTATGTCCAAATCAAACAACTCCACAGGGTTTTATGGAATCTTGTCCATAGAGATTCATTAAACTTCACATGCAAAGTCTCTTCAACTATCTTGTTCTGCAGTTGAAGACTCTGTATGCCTTGCAAGTAGATGAATAACCAACAAAATACCCTGCATCCACCTTAGGATAAATTTTTGGAGTTGATCCTTTGTGTTGAGAATAAAACAGGGACACCCAAATGCTTTGAAAAATGAAATTAGAGGAGCCAGTGATGGAGAACTTCATATGGAGTCTTTATCAACCTCTGATTTACTAAGACTCTATTCTGCACATAGCAAGCTGTGTTAACAGCTTCAGCGCAAAAGGTCAGTGGCAAACCAGAGTCAGCCAGCATGGACCTTGCAGCTTCAATTAGGGTCATGTTCTTTCTCTCCACTACTCCATTTTGTTCTGGAGTCCTTGGTATGCTAAACTGCCTTTTGATTCCCTTTGAAAGATAGAAGTCATCAAGTGTATGGTTTCTGAATTCAGTTCCATTGTCACTCCTAATACACTTGACTGGAAGGGAATACTGCTTCTCAACATACAACACAAAGTGAATAATCTTCTGAGCAACCTCATCCTTTGAATGTAGAAAGAAAGTCCATACAAATCTGGAGTAATCATCCACAATTACCAGACAGTATTTCTTCTTTGCCATGCTCATTACTCTCACAGGACCAAATAGATCCATATGCGGTAATTGCAAGCAGCAGTGGACTTAGGCTCTTCAATAGGAGGGAATGAGACTTTGTGTTGTTTTCCTTTTAAACAAGCAGTGCAGGTTTCATCACAGTGGAACTCCTTTATTGGTAAGCCTCTAACTAACTATTGTGGATTAGCTGATTCATGATTTTGAAATTAACATGACCCAGCCTTCTGTGCCACAGTTTAGATTCTTGAGAAGAGGCTTTGGAAAATAGCAAGGATTGCCTCTGAGATCTATTTTCTTGGAAAGATCTAAGGCATACACTCTTCCTATCCTGTTGGCTCTCAGGAGAGTTTGATCATCCAACACCTTATCAATCAAATGCAGAACTTTGGATGATAGAATCCTACAGTTCTGACTGGTGAAAAGAGCAACATGGCCTTTATCACACATTTGACTAACACTCAAGAGATTGTACTTGAGATTTTCCACATGATTAACATCATCAAACTTTATTTCTCCATTTGAGACAAAGCCGTTGCCAGTGATGTAACCCCTAGCATCATTGCCAAAAGAAACAAACCCCTTCTTTCCTTGAGAGTAGTCATGAAGAAGAGAGCTGTTCCCAGTCATGTGCATAGATCCCCCACTGTCTACATACCAGATGCTACTTTGGCATGTTGAAGAACCCTGCAATATAAACAATCAGTTAGTTTTGGAGACCCAAACCTTTTTGGTTTTGGGCCTGGTCTCATCAACAGATGGTAAACTAACAGGTTTATTGGAAACAACAGCTGAGAGGGAGAAGATGGTGAAGAAGAGGAATCCTTTGGCTTGGACCTCCTTTTATGTGGTTTCAACATAGGAGCATCTAATTGGTTAACTCTTCCCAATAGATGTTGAACCATCATAACCAGCTGTGTCTGATTTTGTGATAAAGCTTTCAGCTCATCAGACACATTGCGAGTGGAGTTTGATAAGTTCCTATGTTGCACCTTCTTCTTCTGAGCAATCTCAGCTGTTACCTGTTTAACCCCTTCCTTTTGGATTTCTTTGTGGACTTAAGGGTTACAGGATTTGATGTTGCTGATACAAATGTGGTCTCAAACTCAGATTTCATTTTAACCATTTTCTCTTTAATTTCCTCTTTATGTTTGAGTTTGGATCCTCTTTTGTACCAGCAATCATCTGTAAGATGATTGAACAAACCACATACTTCACATGGTTTCTTCTTCATCTTAGGTTGATCATCAACTAAAGAGAATGAAACAACTGAAGACTTGCTCTTCAGTGCTTTGGAAGCATTGTTTGCTTTCTTGACTTCCCCTTTAGTAGTCTTCAAACTCTTTCTACTGACAGTTTTCTTCTTTTCAGTACTGGCAGTAGTTAGAGTTTGAACTTCAGGTGTTAAATCTTGCTCTCTAGTCCTTTCAGGACTTTTAAGATTAACTCCTGAGTTGATCAACTCATTGATCATGTGAGTGTTAGCAGTGGAACCATCAACATCAGCTGATAGGTTCTGAGAGGGCTTGGTGCTGACTTCTACTTCTGATAGTGCTGAATTAGAAAGTAGATCACATGATGAAATGGATTGGTTATTACTCTCACCATCAGATTCTACCTCTGCTCTGGGAGTAAAATATGTAGGTGGAGCAGTGTGATTGTAACCAATGCCAAACTTCATATTTGAAGCAGATTGCTTACTAAGAAGCATTTCAAAACCTTTGCATGATTGTACCCATCGATCACACTCTACCTCGGTGACTGCAAGGGTTTCCTTGAGATCTTTATACTCTTCTAGAAGTATCTCTTCCCTAGCCTTATAATCTGTGATTTGGCATTTAAGTTTGTAAATCTCATCATTCTTATCATTAAGCACAGACTCAAATTCAGCTTTGCTTTTGGAAATTATTTGTTCTAGCTCAATGTTCTTGTTGATTAAAGCTACATTTGCTTCTCTAATAGATGCAAATGCGGCTATGCATGATTCAGAACATAGTTTGGCTTTTGCCTCAGAGGATACCTGTGATACCTTTGGTGTAGAGGCATTAGTGGATGAAGTATCAGCAGAATCCAAAGCCATAAGAGCTAGATTTCCAAAGGGACTTTCACCACCATGTTGACTAGCACCTGAGAACAGTTGTTCATGACCAGACAAGTCATCTGGTAAACTGCTCCAGTCAACAACTCCTGGGGTGAAGAAGCTGTGTTGTTGAGGTTGAGTTTGTTGATGAGATTGGGAGGTATTGGTTCAGGCAATGCTTGGTTTGTTGTGCAATTGGAGCTTGAACAGGATTTGGTGAGGCATATAATAGCAGGGAAAGGATATGACATTTGACCCTGTGGAACAAAGTATGCAGGAGACCTAGGATGTGAATGATGACCAGAATCAGCAGGATGTTGCCCTCTGTTTTGTGGACTAGTACTAGGAAAAGTCACAAAGGGTGCAGAAGAGTTAGATCCAGTTGATCTACACTCTCTTGCAAAGTGTCCCCCTTTGGCATTTGTGACACCTCAACTTACTCTTGTCAAAACCAACTTTGTTTTTGCCAGAGAGTCCAGGAAATTTCCTGCCAGTTCTCTTATAGAACTTCTGAGATCTGATATTAATCAATGCCATTTGGCTCAGAATATCCATCTCTTCTAGATCATCATCAGCTATTCCTTTCAAATCATCCATGATGAAGCATAGATTGTCACTATTACTGCCAGAATGACTCTCAATACCAACAAATGCATGATCAGAACTATTTGAAGAGAAATCAATATGCTCATCATAATTGCTTTCAGATGCAGCATATTCTGACTCATGACCAACCAAGGCATATTCCCTGGTACAAAGTCATCAGTGAGCTTCTTCTGATGAGGACAGTTTCCTCTTCTGCTCTATCTCTCTTTCGAATGTAAGCAGTTTCCCATGAAGTTGGGTGAGAGATAGGCTATCCAGATTTGCACTGGAGCGTAGGACAATAGTGTATGTGTCCCATCTCTCAGGCAGTGATCTGAGGAACCTGTTATTCATCTGGCTATTGGTGTATTCCTGTTTCACCATTTTTAGCTCAGAGACCAAGCAGGAAAAACGCTCAAACTGTTGAGTCAGTGTCTCACCCTTTCTATGAGAAAATGTCTATATTGTTAGGCAAGGATTTCTCTGTGTTTGCTAAGACCTCATCTGTGCCACCGAATTGTTCCTTCAGGGCATTCCAGAGATCATGAGCAGTTTCATGATGCATAAGCCCTAATAGATTTCACTAGGCAGTGCCATGGCCGAATTCCATGGGATTTAGCATCAATCTCAAACAGTTTCCGATCTTCATCAGAGTATTGTTCCTTCTTCTTTGGAACCATTTGATTGGTTTCCGGATTCTTCGCTGCCATATGTTATACTCGGTCCTAACCAGCATCGGGGGCTTGGTTGAGGAACCAGTATTGTGAGGATCATTAGAAGGAGTAGTCATCTCAGATTCAATCAAATTCAATTAAGCTAAAACAGATTTAGAACAAAACACAAAACCAATTGAACCAAGAGAGATCTCAGAATAAATGAAGAAAGCATCAAAAATTCAATAATCTATAACCAGTTCTTGCGAATATGCTAATTCAATCAAACATAGATATCAATTAGCAGTTTCAATGATCAATTGTTAGATCGATCAATGATTAACTAGCTCTGATACCACTTGTTAGGATCAGTGATCTACGTTTGATTGATTAGAGAGTATAGCAGCGGAATTCTAACAATGAATTAGCCAATTCACAAGAACTAAAAGATATTCAATGAAGAACAAAAACGTTATAGATAGAGAGAATTCTGCAGATATATTTCATTCAATATTCGCTTTCGTGGTAACGGAATGTCACACTTACAATTAGGTCGACACCTCTTATATAAGAGATGTGACGTCTGCTGATGTCACTTGATAGTGACATCTAATAGAATTATTCCAACTGAAACACAACTACTGAAGATGTCAAAACAGCTAACATCTTGTTACAAAAAATACTAAGTGTTATCAGTTACTACAACTACTGAAAAACATAAAACTACTGATACTACAACGACTGAAGAACAAGCTCTTCGTCGTTTTACAAAACTACTGAAAGTAAAAACAGAAAACTACTGATATCACAACTACTGAAGAAGTACTCTTCAGCTATTGTGACAAACTACTGAAACTTCAGTACTTGGTCATCAGACTTGAACTTCAGACGTTTCATCAGCTGATGACTTCAGTAGATATCATCAGCTGATGTCTTCAGTCTTTGTCTTCAGACTTTGTACACCAGTTGTTGATCTTCAGCACTTGTAGACTATTCAGCTGTTGTACTTCAGTACTTTGGTCTTCAGCTTCAGCACTTGTGTTCTTCAGCTGTTCAGCTTCAACACTTGTGTTCTTCAGCTGTTCAGCTTCAGCACTTGTGTTCTTCAGCTGTTGAGCTTCAGCACTTAGTCTTCAGCTGTTGAAGTCTTTAGTACTTGATCTTCAGTTGTTGAAGTCTTCAGCACTTGTCGAATTGCTGATGAAGCCTTCAGCAGTTGTTTGTGATATCATGTGGGACTTAGAGGTTTTCTGATCTTGGCTCATTGGTTCTTTTGGTCCAACAGTATTAGATACCGGATGTGGAACTCATATTTGCAATTTGTTGCAGGGTTCACAAGAAGTAGGACTTCAATCAAGGGGATGTAAGCCTCTTCATGGGCAATGGAACTAAAGTCTTAGTTGAAGCTCGTGGGGACTACATCCTAAAACTTCCAAGTGGCTTGGAATTATTTTGAAGAATGTTTTGTATGCTCCTAGTTTGACTAGGAACATTATTTCTGTATCCCAATTAAGACATTATGATTATGTATTATCTTTTATTGAAAATGATATTCATGTTTCTTTAAATGGTATGTTCAATTTTAAAGCTATTCCCATTAATGGTATTTATGAATTGGTTTATGAAAATACTTTAAATAGTTCATTGTACCAAACTAACACCAAGAAACTCAAGTTGGACTTGAGTGATACCTATCTTTGGAATTATCGTCTTGGTCATATAAACAAGAAACATTTACAAACACTTCAAAAGAATGGTCTTTTAAAAACAAATGAATGTGATTCATTCGATGTTGTGAATCTTGTTTACAAGGTAAGATGACTAAGTCACCCTTTAGTGGAACTACCGAACGGCAAAAGATTTATTAGGAATCATACATTCGGATGTATATGGTCCTTTTAAACCAATGACTAGGAATGGTGAAAGAAACTTCATTACCTTTACCGACGATTATAGTCGCTATGGGTATGTGTACTTATTAAGGCACAAAGATGAAGCTTATGGAATGTTCAAAATCTTCAAGAATGAAGTAGAAAATCAACTCAACAAGTCGATTAAAGTTCTCCGCACCGATAGAGGAGGTGAATACCTAAGTGATGCTTTTCAAGATCATCTTAGGAATTGTGGGATTGTCTCACAAGTCACTCCACCTGGAACACCACAACATAATGGTGTGTGTGAGAGGAGGAATCAAACCTTATTGGATATGGTTCGATCTATGATGGCTAGAAGCACATTACCTCTATCATTTTGGGGTTTCACTTTGCTCTCCGCAGCCCGTATTCTAAATATGGCCCCAACCAAAAGGTGGAAAGGACACCTTTTGAGATATGGCATGGAAGAGTTCCATCCCTATCATACTTAAGGGTCTGGGGTTGTGAGGCTTATGTTAAGACTCCCACCCCAAACAATTGGAAGCCCGATCCACCAAGTGTATCTTTGTTGGATACCCTAGAGATTCTATGGGATATTATTTCTATGATCCACTGGAACAAAAGGTGTTTGTTGCCAGAAAGGGTGAGTTCTTAGAAGCAAAGTTCCTTATGGAAGGAACTAGCAGTAGAATAGTGGATCTTGAAGAGGATCAAGAACCACAACCCGATGCACGTTTGGTTGAAACTAGCACTCAACATGAGGACGTTGAACATGATCAAATGGTTGATCAATACACACAAAACGTTCGCAGAAGTGGTAGAACTAGTAATCCACCTGAAAGATACGGATTTTTCATGGATGGATGCTATGTGGTAGATTCAGATGAACCAACCACATACCATGATGCAGTGTCCAATTCGGATTGTGACAAATGGCTCGAGGCCATGACCGTTGAGATGCTATGTGGTCGATTCAGATGAACCAACCACATACCATAATCCAGTGTCCAATTCGGATTGTGACAAATGGCTCGAGGCCATGAGCGTTGAGATGCAATCCATGCATGACAATTAAGTATGGGACTTGGTTGTTCCACCTCTTAACTCCAAAGTAGTTGGAAGCAAGTGGGTTTTTAAGAAGAAAACCGATATGCATGGAAACTTGGATACTTACAAGGCTAGACTTGTAGCAAAGGGTTTCACTCAAACCCAAGGGGTTGATTATGATGAAACCTTCTCACATGTTGCGATGCTAAAGTCTATAAGGATATTGTTTGCCATAGCTGCTCATTTTGATTATGAGATTTGGCAAATGGATGTCAAAACCGCTTTCCTAAATGGATATCTTGAGAAGATGTCTATATGGTTCAGCCTGAAGGTTTTGTCGATCCAAAACATCCCAATAAAGTATGCAAGTTAAAGAAATCAATCTATGGGTTGAAGCAAGCGTCGAGAAGCTGGAATCATCATTTTGATGAGGAGGTAAAGAAATTTGGCTTCATAAAAACGCTGATGAGGCTGTGTGTATAGAAGGCTAGTGGGAGCATAGTAACTTTCCTAGTATTGTATGTTGATGACATACTACTATTTGGAAATGACATTCCAACCTTGGAAGGTGTAAAAACCTGGCTTGGAAGTTGTTTTTCCATTAAGGATCTTGGAGAAGCCGCCTATATTCTGGGAATAAAGATCTATAGGGATAGATCAAGGCGGTTGATTGGTTTAAATCAAAGTGCGTATATTGATAGATTCTTGAAAAGGTTCAACATGGAGAACTCTAAGAATGGTAGCGTACCTATTCAAAGAGGACGATATTGAGTACGACTCAATGTCCTAGCTCAACGGATGAGCAAGATAAAATGAAGGCAATCCCATACGCATCTGCTGTTGGATCCATCATGTATGCAATGATATGCAATTGACCAGTGGAAAGTTTGGCCTGGATAAAGGGAAAGTCAAGTGTTACCACTGTAACTTGATGGGCAACTTTGCCAGAGAGTGTAAGACACCTAAAACAAGTGGTGGCCAAACACAGTCCAGACCTAACTACACTGAGAAAGCTCTCCATAATGAGAAGTCAAAGTAGTAGGCTGTTGTTGCTGTTAAAGAAGGAGGCTTTGACTAGAGCTTTCATGTGGAAGATGCTTCTCCAAACCAACCATTGATGGCAGATCATGATGAAGCCAAGGCATTGGAACATCTCTGTATTCCAGAATGCATTGCTAAAGTCAATAGATGCAGGTCCTATAACTTGGAGATGAGATTTGATCTTGAGTCCTTAAACATTTTAAAATCTGATTTGAGAAAGTCTGAAAATGATTAGAAACTGAAGATAGAGGACCTAGAGAAAACCATTTTAGTTCTAAAATATGAACACACAGATTTTAGGACTCAAATCAAAGATCTCATAACCAAGCTGACTGAGTGCCAGGCTGAGCTTGTGATTAGCAAAGCGAGGGTAGAAAAGAGTGTTCTTGAAGAAGAGACCTTCAAGAATATGATATCCTCATTCCTGCACAACAAGGTGTGCTATCAAAACAGGCAGGGACTGGGATCCAATGAGATAGCTCCTCCACACACAATCTTGTCTGTAAGACCTCCTAGGTGTGGAACTTGTGAAGATGAGCTTCCTCTCATAGATCCTATAAGTGAAGAGGATGAAGAAGAGATGGTGAAGAATTCCATTGAAAAGAGTAAAGAGGAGGATTTTAAAAAGGGCCACTATCCTTTTGAGGAGAAGAAGAAGACTATGATGACCAAGTCTATGAGAAAGAACTTGATTAGAAAGAGCAAGAGAAAGGCAAGGAAGGCTCAACAGATCAAGGGTACTTCTGACTCTAAGGAAAAACAAGTTTTCATCTCTATAGGGTTTGAAGTAGTAAGGCCTGAAGACATCAACCAAAGCTCTTCTACTAAGAGTTCTCGTTCTTGTTCAAATCATCGCAGTAACAAGAAGAAGACTGATCTGCTGTGTACCACTGCTGCACAGCCTAGACCATCAAACTCCAAGAACAGTTCCTAGCCCAAAGGACTGTCTCAGCATCTGCAAAGATGAAGGTGGAGAAGGGATGTGACCAATGACAGTCCTGTTCCCAGCAGAATACTCTTGTGAAGAAGAAAATTGAGTGTCATGTGTGAGAGTATCACTCACATTGCTAATGATTGCCCATACAATCCTAAAAGTACTATCCATTTGACAAAGACAAAGACTTCAAAGAGTTCCAAGAAGATTCAAGCTTTGGAAGGAAAATCTGTTTTCTTTGGAAGCTCCAAATCTAAGAAGAAGGCAAGTGGAAAATTACCCTCAGAAGAGAAGTTGGTCTCAGAAGAAAAGAGTTGTTTCGAAGCACTGAAGTCTGCTGCAGTGTCTGCAGAATCTTTTGAAGGTTCAATCATAAAAACTTCCGAAGTTCCAAAAGCTTCCAAAGTTTTGAAGGTCAAGTCCAAGACTCCAAAGGTGGTGTGGAAGTCTAAGAAAGACTAAGTGACTGAGAATTCTCTATCAACAACTCAAGATCCTCTTAGCACAACCATATGATCTATTACTATTGCATTACCTTATGTTTCTCTTAATGAGCCCAAGACAAGCAAGGCTTGGGTTTCCAAATGAAACTAATCCTTTTCTTTGTGCAGGGACAACTCAAGACAAACAAGAATGCCTAGATCATTGATAGTAGTTGTTCTAGGCACATGACAGGCAATAGGTCACTACTCCACAACTTTGAAAGGATTGATGGAGGACCAGTTGCTTTTGGAGGAGATGAAGGTGGTTACATTTCAGGAAGGGGCATGGTCACAAATGGTAAGCTTAGTATTGAAAAGGTAAACTTTGTCAAAGAGCTTGGGTACAATCTTCTGAGTGTATCTCAATTTTGTGATCAGAGTCATAACATGCTCTTTACTGAGCATGAGTGCATTGTTCTCAAGCCTGGTGTGGTCTTTCCACATGAGCACATCCTGCTTAGAGCCCCTAAGAAAAGTAACATGTACAAGATGGACTTGCAGGAAGCATCTCCCTCTGGAGAAGTTTTATGCTTTCCTATGGCATAAAAGAATGTGCCATGTAAACTTTAAAAACATGAATAAATTATTATGAATGATTTGGTAACTGGAATACCAAAGAAAGAGTTTACAAGGGATGACCATTGTGTTGCATGCCTGAAAGGGAAGCAACATAAGGTTTCTCATAAGCCTAAGGAAAGGAACTCCATCATTACACCCCTACACTTGTTACATATGGATCTCTTTGGCCCCACGAGTGTAATGAGTCTAGGAAGGACCTCTTATTGTTTAGTGATCACATATGACTTTACAAGATTCACTTGGGTCTTCTTCCTTAGAACTAAGGATGAGACTCCTGAGATTCTGAAGAATTTTATCTTAAAGATTGAGAATCAATCTGATCACAAGGTCAAGATCATAAGATGTGATCAAGGAACTGAATTTAAGAACCAAATCCTTGATACATTTTGTGATGAAAAGGGTATTACAAGACAATACAGTGCTCCCAAGACTCCTCAGCAGAATGGTGTTGCTGAGAGGACAAACAAAATACTGATTGAAGCTACAAGAACCATGTTGTCTGACTCTAAGCTGCCCATCACCTTCTGGGCAGAGGCAGTCAGCACTACCTGCTATGTGCAGAATAGAGTTTTGGTGGTCAAGACTCATGGCAAGACTCCTTATGAACTTTGGCACAAGAGGAAACCTTTTATTGGTTTTCTTAGATCATTTGGATGTCCTTGCACCATCTTGAATACCAAAGATCAAATTGCCAAGTTTGTTGAGAATCAGATGATGGACACTTTATTGGATACTCTTCTCAAGATAAGGCTTATAGAGTATACAATCTTAGAACTAAAATTGTTGAGGGGTCAGCCAATGTGACTTTCAATGAACACACACCCTGTGTGGTTGGTTCTGGTCTCGATTGACTATTTGATCTTGATCTAAATACTAACTGTTTTAACAAATCTTGTGAGAATGTTTAACGATCTGCAGAAAATCTAAATACAGGTGATCCTGACCTAAGATTTGAGCTGAGTAGATCTTCAAGTCACACATCTTCAACTCCAGTTGGAACTACTTCTACAAATGAGGATCCTATCAGCACTATAATAAGAAACTCAGCTGATACATCTGGGGTGCCTTCAAATTCTAGCTCAGAGGCTCCACAACCAGATAAGGATACCTCAATTGTGGAAGACAACAATGGTGGTGGTGACAGTGATCAAGAATTCTTGATGCTACTAACCACACCATAGGTGACAACATCAATGATGTCATACACTGCTTGGATCAAGTTTCTCTTGTAAGTGTGCTGATGTGGTGGGAGAAACATCTATGCGAGATCTAAATTTCTCTAACTTAGATCTTTCTCAGCAACTTGTTGTAATCCCTCAGCTTAGGATCCACAAGTCTCACCCCACCACAAACGTCATTGGAGATGTTGTCACAGGGGTAAGAACAAGAGGACAAACCCATGAAGCAAATGTTTGTCTTCACTCTTGTTTCCTATCCCAGATAGAGCCAAAGAAAGTTGATGAAGCTCTAAAGGGCGGAATTTGGGTTGAAGCTATGCAATAGGAGCTGCTTTAATTCAAAAGACAGAAAGTTGGAACCTTTGTCCTCTTCTTACTGCTAGTAGGCCTGATATTATGTTTGCTACATGTATTTGTGCAAGATATCAGGCCAACCCTAAGATGTCTCACCTCATCACTGTCAAAAGGATTCTAAGATTCCTCAAAGGTGCTTCGGTACTTGGCTTATGGTACCCAAAGAATCCCGACTTCAATTTGTATACTTATACAGATAGTGATTATGGTGGTTGCAACATGACTGCAAAGTCTACATTTGGGGGATGTCAGTTCCTTGGTGGAAGGGTTGTCTCATGGCAATGCAAGAAGCAATCATGTGTCTCTACATCAACTGCTAATGCTGAATACATTGCTGCTGCAAGCTGCTGTGCTCAAGTGCCTTGGATTTAGAATCACATGCTGGACTATGGACTAAACTTCAAGGAGACTCCCATTCACATAGACAACAACAGTGCTATCCCAATCACAGAGAATCCTGTGCAGCACTCAAGGACCAAACACATCAATATGAGGTATCATTTAATAAGAGATAACTATGAAAATGGATTAATTAAACTAGTCAAAGTTCACATAGATGTACAATATGCTGATCTGTTTACAAAGGCTTTTGATTAACAGAGATTTAAATATCTAATATCAGCTATTGGGATGATTAACTTTGGTAGGTTTTTTTTTCTCAAAACTAATTCGTATTAAATGTGTGTCCTAAGTTGTTTACTTCATTACTTTCATAAGCTCATGTTTTCTCTGGATAAAATTATCTTTTTGAAGACTTTCCTTAGATTTTTGACAAATTTTTTATCCTTCGGAAATTATGCTTTTAATCTCGGAAGCAAATCATGCCTTCAAAATGAATAACTATCTAAGAAGATTTACCTTCGGAAGAGGTTTCCAATTTATCTTCTGAAGCTTAAATACTTGTCTCAAACACTTATTCATTTTTAAGGACTATTTTCTTCTGAAGAAAAATTATCTCTCGGAAGCTTTATGTTTTATATACAAAGCAATCAAGTTTTAATTTCTCTTCCGAAGCAAAATTTTCAAAACTTTTAGTAAATTCTTCCCAAGTCATTTTAGCTTCGGAAGCTTTTTAACTAAAACTTCCGAAGATAATTTACCTTCAAAAGCTTTTTGACTTCCAAGAAAACTACTTTTTGAGCAAAAGTAAACTACTTTTTCAGAGGTGGGACCGACATCCAGATTTCAAAGTTTATCCTCTTTCATTAAACTATATCTGAATTCCTCTCACATATAAACCCAACGGTTTCCCCCTCTTTCTATCATCTGTTCTTCCTCCAAACCTAAAACCCAAATTTCTCTCTGAAATTTCTTTATTTCTTCTTCTTCATCTTTAAGCTACTTCACAATGGCCAATCTTACTCACAGAAATGATCCCAACTTTACCATGCAGCTACACAAGAAACATAATCAGGTTGCTCTGTTAAGCTCTAAGAAAGATCCTCATTTCTTAGAGCTTTGTTGATTATAGCTTTGTCAAACTACTTCACCTCCCTAACCATTGGTCCTCCACTCTATGAGGATCATCTGCTTGATTTCTGGAAGACCTGTCAAGTGGTTGTAATGGATGGGGAGAAGGCACTGTCTGCCACAGTGTAGGGGAGAACAGTCTTCATCACTCCAGCCATCATCAACATGCATCTTCAGCTGGATGATGAAGAAGGTGAGGTGTTCTTCCCAAAGGAAGCTGTTAATCAATCCTTTGAGCACATAGGATATGAGGGAATTTCTCAGTGAGACCTTTATAAAGGGGAAGGTCTCATCCCAATGGAGATTCATGCTCCATGTGGTCATCCACAGCTTATCAAACAAGCATGGTGGATGGGACCAATTCCTAAGGATCTCTCCTTCATCATCCATGGGATGATTCAGGGAGTCAAGTTCAGGTATTCTCAGTTTGTTTATACCAACTGGTTGCTAACTTAAACTCCTTAGAATATTACATGTTTCCTAGATATGTCCAGTACAGTCTTAATTGTAAACTAGGCTCACAGTTAAGGGAAACATGAAACATTATGAAGCCTGGCATCTTTAAAATACTGAGAAAACCCACTATTGGCTTCTCTGGTGTAGACACAGCCCTAGTCCCAAAAATGTTAGAGCTCATTGCTCAAGGTGACAACTTAGCAACACAAGCTAGTGTTGAACCCACACCAACTGTTCCCCTACCACCTAAACAACCACAAATCACCCTCCCTTACAAAAGGAAATCCAAACGAACCCTTGCTCACAGAACCGACCGGGCCTTGCCCTTACTTTAGCTTTAGGACTATTTAGTCTGTGGAGGTCCCCATACACTCACCCTTACAGGCAGAAGTGGACACTCGAGCTCCCACTTCTCCTGAGGAGTAGACCCCTCGCATCTCTTCAAGAATCAGTGTTGAGGTTCCTCATGCTTAGCCTGATGAGCTCATAAGCCCAACTACCTTAAGCCATCACTTTGAGTCTTAACACTCAAGTGATCAACCTTCAGGGATAGTTACCATCCCCAGCCTATAGATCTCATCCAACCACTTCCCAACCTTGATTTCTATACTGATGAAGATCTAGGTTTTAGTGAGTACTGTGATTCTCTCTTCTTTTCCCCTACTCAAAGAGAGATGAATGCTTCTGAGGCTCTTATTTCTAGCCCCCATCAGTCACCTACTACTGAGGTGGACACTTCTGAACCTGTTTAGGATGTCCATATGGAATAGGCTCTCACTTTTGAAAGTGATTAGATCATTAGGACCTCAACCATGGCAATCTAGCCCACTGTCATCTCAACTGAGACTGCCAGTGAGCAGAGGAAATCCAAGAGCCAAGAACCTGAAGCTGGTGGTGAGACTGAGGACTTTGGTCCAATCATCTCATCCCCTAATGATTCTTCTAATGAAGATAAGGGGAATCTAAGACTAAAGGTGCACAAACTGTCTAAAACATGTAATTATTTAGTCTCAAAGGCCAGTCACCTTGAATCTCAGGTGACTACTTTACACAATAGGATCAATGATTAGCAACTTGAGTTTTCATATCTTAGGGAAAAACTAGCTGGGAGACACTTAAGTAGAGCTCAACCAGGAACACAAGAACCTATGGATGTGATTGACCTATCTTTCAGCTCACCTATGCAAGTGGGTGATGCTACCAAAAAGGGGGAGAAAGTCAATATAGCTACAAAACCTGGGAGTTCTTTAGAGAGAGTGGACATTGAGGACTCACCATCCTCACTTGCAATTCTGCATTCTTAGCAACCTCCTCAAATCACATTGATGTGGACTACACAGACTCCTTCATACAAAGTTTGTTTGAGGATGGGATACCAAGGGCTATGTCATCTTCACCATCTTCTAATCACATCATTGGGTGGATGTATGACAGCAACTAGAAAGCCCTAATCATCATAAGAGTTCAAGGGCAGCAAGATGTATAAATTTTCAACCTTTGAACTACTATGAAGGTCTAGATCTAGTCAACATGCCACTTGTCAATCCAAGCAAATCAAGACAAGCTGACAGGCTGGCTCAAAGAATCCAAGACAGGATCACTGCAGAGTTCATCTTCAGAAGGAGACTTAGGCAATAAGGCAATGCCATCGGTCAACTGGATGTTGAGGCAGACCCTAAGATTAGTTTCATAGGGGAAACCTTGACTGAAGGCCCAGTGGCAGAACCTGAGAGCCCTATCTATCATCATCAACTACTACAGAGATTCACATTCCTTTTGAGACACCTGCTGGTGAAGGTGCTTCTCAACCTCTCTCTGACAAGAGCTCAAAAGCTGCATCAAACAATGAAGGCCAAAGCTCTCTCCACCCTGAGACATAAAGGTCTTTGAGTGACAAAGGGAAAAGAAAGATGACATCTGAGGAGATTGAGGATGAGGGGAGAGAGAGGAAAAGGAAGCTGAGGGGAGAAAGTTCCTTTGCTGGGTCCTCAAGACTCATAGAGTCTGCTATCAGGTCTGCCCCAGACCAGATACTCAGAATGATGAGTTAAGGGCAGTTAGGATAAACTATCTGCAGACAAGGAAATACGACATAGACAATGTCATTTCTCTCCCCTTAGAAGAGTTCAATGAACTGGTTGACCTGGAAAGGTCAAGGGAGAAGGAGGAAGAAGATGCAAAACTTCTAGTACAAATAAAAGAAGAGAGAAGAAAGAAACGATTGTACAAACATGTCCCTACCCTCTCCCCAGTTCAAGAAACTCCTACACAAGAGGATGTGGTTCAGTATTCCACCATGATTCCCTTTAAGAGTTTAGTATCGGATTCTAACCTAGCATTGGTACCCGTTGCCTATGTTGAGCTAGTAAGCCCAGAAGGAAGAAGGAAGATGTCGTTGCTGCTACCGCTACGTGGGCTTCTTCTTAGTATGCTCCAAGGGATGGTCTGTAAGAGTAGATAGAATTGAGTATGACATAACCAGAAAGTCTGTGGTATCATTAGCCAATGCCTGTGATTCTAGAACAAAAGAATTCTACTTTAGTAGAGGATAGGATGCAGCAGAGGTTGTACTTTCTCTTCCCAGTCCGTGCCGGTAGTGATATCCTAATTCGGCTACCTCTCCCACTCATCAAGGCAGAACATTAGAAAGGTAAACTATTGCCAAGAGAGACCGGGGAACGCTCTGCCCCTTCACCTGCAAAAGGAAAAGAACCTCAAGTAGATAAGAAGAAGATAGATCAAGATGATCAACTACTTGAGTGCCATAGGCCTCTATCAGGCAGAAGCACTTCTTCCCCACCCTATGACTATGTTGAGTTTGAGTATCTCAAACAACTTGAACTTGAGATAGTCAAGGAAGGAAAGACAACCAAAAGAAAGCTAAGGGAAGAAGCTGCTAAATCAAGAGCCATCATCTAGAAGAGTATGAAGAAGTCTACTGACAGACAGAGGATGATGAGCTTCTTGATATTGTATGGATTCTCTGGAAGGAGACTTGGCCCCATGTCTCTATCCACTATGGATGAGCATGTCAGGGTGATCAAGCAGAAGATAAAAAGTGGAGAGCTCATTGATATACACTCCCCTTCCAAGTCAAGCCCCACCTAAAGTGGAGGTTAAGGTTGAACAACCAAAGACAACACAACCTGGACCTCCTGCTGAATCTTTGCAAGCTTCATCTTCTGGTCCATAGCAGGGTCAACCTCCCTCTCCTTCTAAACCTGAGAGAGAGGAAGTCCCAACTGAGAAAGACAATGAAGATCAATCGGGTACTACAGGCAAGTCTTCTTAGTTAAAACCTGTAAAGAGAATGAAGAGGATGGCTTCTAAACCAAAGCGAAAGAAGAAGAATATTGCACCCTCTTCTAAACCCTAGGATGAGTTAGAACATCCTGAGGATGTACAGCCAGTGGATGCTCAATCAACTCCAATTTCAGTAGCTCCTCTAGCATCAGGAAGACCCATCTTGTCTTGGACATACACCACAAATCCAGAAAGATGGCATGTCATTAGAGAGCAAGGCACTGAAGACATCTACACTTGGCATGATATGTTTCTGTTGGATCAAGAAGAAAGCTAATGCAACCAAAACTAAGTCACTTAGATAATTTTGGTGTTGCATGCAAAGGCTTTCGAAGCTTAGCATGGGACCTCCAAAGGTTGTAGAGTTCTTCCGAAGACAAAGTGAAAGATCCACTTTCGAAGATAGAACTCTACTTCCAAAGTCAAGTGTATACTTCCAAAGTTCAAGTCTTAGAAGAATAAGCTGAAGACCACTTCCAAAGTATGTTGAAAAGAAGAAGTCTCCAAGCCTTAGAAGAAGCCTCCAAGCCTTGGAAGAAGCAGTCTCTTCCGTAGTATAAGTGGCTTCAGAAGTACTTACTCTTCCGAAGCCATTTAACCTTCGAAAGACACTGCTATGAACTAGTGGACACAAGTATGGTCTCTGACACTCCGCTACAGACTTCCGATACTGTATGGCTTCTTCCTAAAGAGTCATGAAGTTGACCATGCTTTATTCCACTGTTCACCTTTTCATGATAGTACAAGTTACCAACTTTAGTTGGTGACAAAAGGTAAGTCAGGGACATATCCTGACTACCAAATCTCAGATAAGACTTTATCCAAGATACCTTAAACTTTAGTCTTGTAGTATAGACTTTAGCTATAGGATCCTAGTTGCTATCAAAGTATATCCGGTTGTAGGTAGTATTATGTATAGGTTCTCTTTGAAACTCATTCGACACCACTGATTGTAAGAGTCTTGTATTATTGAATTGAGAAAAAAATATATAAAAGTACCTTGAAAATTACTTCTTGTGTTCTTTTCTACTTTCTATATTGTGATCAACTCTTACTGATTGTATCTTAACCCGAGTGTTGTTCTAGGTGAGTTTGAGAGAAAACATAAGTGTTTAGTGACAAACATTGATCTTGCAATTGGTATCAGAGCTTCTCAGGCTCTTGATTGCGTGATCTAACCATCCAAATCAACCTATTTTTCACTCCTCCCTACAACCCACTCCCTCAAATGGCCTTTAACAAGTCCAAGGTAGAGATGGGAACCATGACAAAGGCTCCTATCATTACTCCAAAAAATTTAGGTCTTGGAGCAGGAGAATGGAAGGCTTCATCGGATATCAAGACACCAAGATGTGGAACTCCATTGTCAATGGCCCGTATAAGCCAAGGTAGCATCACCTGGTGGAAACGATGCCATGATAAAAAAGGCTGTAGAGGATTACTCTGATGAATATAGAAAGAAGATGGACATTGACAGCAATGCCATGACCATTCTCATGACTGCAATACCGAACTCCATTATGGTGGGATTCGAGCATTGCACGATTGCCAAAGAATTGTTTATTGCACTTGCTCAGATGTACTCAACCTCCAATGACTCAAAGAAGGACTCGCTGAAGCAGTAGCTTGAGAACTTCACTCATATTGCTGGAGAGACTCTCAACCAGTAGTACTTCAGGTACATGGATCTTATCTCTTCTCTTCAGTTTGTGAAGATCACTCCTGAACTTAGAGATCTTACTAGAGAGTTCATGAGTGCTCTTCCAAATGAGTGGACATTCTACTGTGTCTCCATCAAGAAGACAGAGAACTTGAACACACTCACCTTGACTGAACTCTATGGCATCCTTGATGGATATCACCTAGAGATGGAGAGTAAGAATGGCCACCAAACAAGCAGACTCATGAGTCTTCCTGCTAGCAATGCATTAATGGTTGCTAAAGGCTCATTACCCCCACAACCTCAGCATTACCTGACTTTCCAGCAGCCATCCTACTCTTCTGGACCTTACATCACTTTTCCTGAGACTCCAAGGTCTCACCATGCTCAACACAACTCCTTTCAGGAAAGTTGTGCCTTTGTCTAAGGAAATGGACACTCTAGTGATTTTCAATACTGCATTGATGATCTTGAGTGTTTTAGTCCAGATGATGTAGAGTACGTGGACATTGTCCAATAGATGTCTCTTTTAACTTACAGAGCAAAGAAGTTCTTTGAGAGAACTGGAAGGCATTTCCCTTAAAACCCAACTACCAGCAAGTTTGGGTTTGACAAGACCAAGGCAAAGTGTTATAACTGTAACCAACTGGGTCACTATGCAAGGGAATGCAAGGCTCCCAAGACCAATCTGGGAACCCCACAGGCCTCCACACATCCCTCAACCTCAAAGCCTGCTGAGTAGTCAACTGAAACAGTTGCAATGGCTCAAGAAGTTCACCGGAGCTTCATGGTACAGGATGTGACTCCTGCTTAAGCTCTCATGGCCGAAACAGACGATGCCCAGGTATATGAACATCTGTGCACTCCAGCCTGTATAGCTAAAGTTAAACTCTATCAGGATTACAATATGGAAATCAGATCTGATATTGAGTCTTTAAATATCTTAAAATCCGATTTCAAAAGAGCTGAATCTGACTATCAAAAGAAAATTGAGGAGTTAGAGGAACTGTCTTTTTTAAAACATGAACACACTAACTACCAGACTCAAATCAAAGATCTAATATCCAAATTGTCTGAGGCTCATGCCCAGCTTGTCACTGCTGAGGCTCAGGCCAGGAAGCACGCTATCTATGAGCAAAACTTCCAAGCTATTCTTGCATCATCCTCCCACTCCAAACTCTGTTATCAGAATGAAGGAGGGTTGGGAACCAATAAAATTGCTCCACCACACTCCTATGAGTCTATTAGATAGCCTAGATATGTTAGATAGTCTATTAGATAGCCTAGATATGTTAGCTGAAATTGCTCCACCACACTCCTATGAGTCTATTAGACACTTATTGAGGCTGCTCGAACTATGTTAGCTGATTCAAAACTACCTCTAACATTTGGGGCAGAGGCAGTCAGCACCGCATGCTATGTGCAGAACAGAGTTCTTGTAGTTAATCCCCATGGAAAACCCCTTATGAGCTATGGAACAAGAGGCCACCATTCATTGGCTTTCTAAGGTCCTTTGGCAGCAGGTGTACCATACTTAACACAAAAGACAATTTAGTAAAGTTTGCTGAAAAGTCGAATAATGCTATCTTTGTTGGGTCGTCTTCTAGCTCCAAAGCTTATAGAGTATACAACATTAAGAATCAACAATTTGAGGAATCATCCAACATAGTTGTTAATAAACACACTCCTTGTGTTAGGGGGAATGGCCCTGATCATATTTTTAATTTAGAATTGTTTCCAACTATTCTAAACCTTCTTGTGAGAATGTTTCAGTTGGAACAGGAGCTCAAAACGATACTAATGCTACTGCTGATGAACAACTGTTTGAGCTACCCAGACCTAGTCCAGTTTTTCCAAGAGCTGCAATAAACGAAGTTTCCACCATTCACAGATCTGATAGCTTGACTAGATCAAGGAATTGTGAAGCTTCTACAAGTGAATCACTTACTGAGCCTCAAAACTCATCAGGTGATCCACCACAACACCAGGCAGAAGGAAGTAGTGTTTTGAAGGGACAGGAAACTATTAACACCACTTCACAGCCAGCCATTGATGATGTTTCTCACTCATTCAATCAGTCCTCACTAAATAATTTTGAAACAACAGCTAGACAAAGTGTTCCAGTTCCTGAGCAGAATATGTCCAACCTAGATCTATCTATGCAACTAGAAGTGATTCCTCACCATAGGATTCATAACACTCATCCTGCTGAGAACATCATAGGGGATGTCACTAAGGGTGTGAGAACAAGAGGACAGACTCATCATGGGGACGTCTGCTTGTACTCATGCTTTCTATCCCAGATGGAACCCAAGAAGGTAGAAGATGCCTTAAAAGATAGTAGCTGGCTTGAATCGATGCAAGATGAGTTGCTTCAATTCAAGAGACAGAAGGTATGGAACCTATGTCTGCTACCATCTTGTCAAGTACCAATAGACACTAAATGGGTTTTTAGAAACAAGAGAGATGATAGAGGCTTGATTATCAAGAACAAAGCAAGATTTGTAGTTCAAGGATACACACAAGAGGAAGGAATTGATTATACTGATGTCTTTGCACCAGTTGCAAGACTTGAGGCAGTTAGGAACTTCCTTGCTTATGCTGCATCCAAGGACTACACTGTCTATCAACTTGATGTCAAGTGTGCATTTCTATATGGGGATATAGATAGGGAAGTCTATGTATGCCAACCTCCAAGATTTGAAGACCCACAACACCCTAACTATGTGTGCAAATTAGATAAACCTCTATATGGGCTGCACCAAGCACCTAGGCTGTGGTATGAGACATTGTCTCAGTTTCTTTTGAAGAACGGCGACACTAGAGGTACCATTGACAAGACTCTCTTCATTAGAAAGTCTAGAAAGGACATCTTGCTCGTTCAAGTCTCTGTTGATGACATCATATTTGGTTCTTCGAATGACCAAATGTGTAAGAATTTTGAGACCATTATGAAGAAAAAGTTTGAGATGAGTTCCATGGGAAAAATGGACTTTTTCCTTCGAATTTAGGTGAAGCAAATGAAGGAAGGGTTCTTCATTAATTAAGCTAAGTATGTCTTAAAATGAAGGATTGCAAGCCTGCCAAGACACCCATACCCAGAAACCATAATCTTTGTCCTAACCTTGAGGGGGAGGATACTGATCAACATCAGTATAAGGCAATTATTGGTTCTCTGATGTATCTTACTGCCAGTATACCTGATATCATGTTTGCTACTTGCATTTGCATAAGATATCAGGCTGCTCCAAAGGTGTCTCACTTAGCTGCTGTTAAGAGAATCCTCAAATACCTCAAAGGAGCACCTAAACTAGGTCTCTGGTATCCTAGAAACAAGGATTTTAATCTCAATGGATACTCCGATAGTGACTATGGTGGCTACAATATTGACAAGAAATCAACATGAGGAGGATATCAATTTCTTGGTGGAAGGATCATCTCATGGCAATGCAAGAAACAATCTTGTGTCTCTAGATCAACTGCTGAAGCTAAATACATTGCTGCTGCTAGCTGCTGTGCTCAACTGCTATGGATTCAAAATCAGATGTTAGACTATGGATTCAACTTTATGAGTACTCCTATCCATATTGACAACAACAGTGCTATCTCCATTACAGAAAATCCGGTGAAGCACTCCAAGACAAAGCATATTGACATCAGGTACCATTTCATTAGAGATTTTCATAAGAAAAATCTGATTAAACTAATCAAAGTTGACTCACATGAACAATATGCTGATTTGTTCACCAAAGCTTTTGATGAGCAAAGATTTAAGTATCTCATAACAGCTATTGGGATGATAAACATTGATTTTAATATGTAATATCTTCTGTCAATACAATTTAAGCCCTATTATAAAAGATCTTTCTGAAAATTTCTAATTGTAAATTTCAGTCGAAGAGAAATTAACCCTCGGAAGTTATTTTTATATCTTCCGGAGCTCAATTTCTCAAAGGATAAATTTTCTTCTCGGAATAACTTTTGGTCTCGGATGAAGAGATTGATTACATATCAGATCTACTTCCGAGGTTTACAAACTCTCCATTCGGAAAGCAAGTCTATCCTTCGAAAGGAAAGTTTTTGCTTCGGAAGTAAGAATTGCCTTCGGAAGACAAATTACCTTCGGAAATGTTTTACATTCGGAAGAAAGATTCTACTGTGTAACGTAAATCTCTTGGGCCCCACACTGTAAAAAGCAAAGATTTTGTTAATGATGTCGGATTATTTAACTGATTTTAACCTTACCGCCACTGTCATTTCATACCCTAAACCATCACATCACCTTATCCTAACCCCCATTACCACCTTCCCACCTTTTTTTAAATAATCTCGACTATTCAATTTCATCTTCTTTCTTACAAATTTTACTACCCTAGAAATTTCTCTCCTCTCTAACTTTACCCAAGCTCAAAATCATCTACATTCACCTTTCTCCAAATGGCACTTAACCCTCAGCACAAGCAAGTTGCACTTCTTGATTCGTCAAGAGATACTAACTTCTCTGAAATCATCTCCTTTCTCACCCAGTCACCTTACTACACAGCTCTTACCGTTAACCCCACTGTTTACCCTAACACACGGTGGAATTTTAGGGAAATGGTCAAGCCGAAACCCTAAATGGGATTCTAGTACTGAGGTCCAGCATCTGTGGACAGGAGTTGATAGTTACTGAACAACTCATCAGGGAGCATCTAGAGATTCATGATGAAGGAGCACCTACTGAATTCCCTAAGGCAGATTTGGACAGCACCTACATCGTAATGGGATATGGTGGAGACATAAGCAGGTCAATGGTATACAAGTTCAACTTCTCCTACAACAGGAAGTTCCTCTTGCATGTTGTTCTCCACTGCTTGTCCAACAAGTCCTACGGATGGGATCAAATCCCATATCAACTAGGATGCTTAGTTCATGGACTAGTGAGAGGCCTGCACTTCAATTACTCACGATTTGTGTTCACCACTCTGATTGGGAATCTACAAAGGGAGACATTCTATATGTATCCTAGATTCATTCAACACATCATTAACTGTGAGTTGGATCAGAGCATGCTTGTCTATGCAGCTGCTCTGACTGTCCCCCACATACGGCCTACCATCTTCAAGACCTTGAAGAAGGTGTCCACCAACTTCACTGGAAGGTACACCATTCTGCTTCCAGGTATGATTGAGCGCATAGCTCCTGGTGACATCCCTGTTCACCCCACAGGTGATGAACCCACATCAGCAACCACCACCATAATGCCAACACTGCCTTCTCCACCCATCACCATCACATATCAATGACTCCTTAAGTGAACCCTTGTTCAGTCTACTCTGATTGAACAAGCCCCTCCTGTTCAATCCAAAAAGACTAGAGTGGAAACATGGGCTCCCACTCAGTCTGAGGTCTCTCCATCCTTCTCTTTTGACCTCAATATGGGTTTTGAGTCTCCTCAGTCTCAAACCCAGGAGCCCGACACCTAAACCAGCAGCCCTCAGAATGAGTATCTACACTCTTCTGAATAGCCAACTAGGGACAACCCCACCAAAGGCTCCATGCCTGTAGACATTGATCAAGATCCCGGGTCAGTAGGCTTAACCTCCCTATCTTTCACTGACCTTCTCTTCAAAACTGATGAAGAGTTAACAACCCTCCATGGAAATGAAGTTGATCTACAACAGCCTCTTCAAGATCAACTGAGCCTGGAGAAATCTCTTATCTCTAGCCTCCATCAGCAACCTATAACTGAGGTGAGTCCCACTGATGTGGAGGGGACTCATACAGATTCAGCTGCCACTACAGATGGTGCCTCAATGGACCTTGTGGACAGTGGTAACATATCTCAGACTGAATCTGTGGCAACCGAGCCCTTTGATGACTCTAAAAGAGACATCATTGAGCACGGGAAACCAGGGTGCCAACAAACCAAATCTGCTGGTGAGGCTGAATATACTAGGTATGTTACCTCATCTCCCCGTGATTCTTCAAAACAAGATGACGGAAGCATGCAACTTCTCATTCACGACCTTTTATCTAAAGTCTCAAACCTTGAATCTTTGGTTAGGACTTTAGAAGCAAGGTCCGCCACTCAGCAACTTGAGATTGACAATCTCAAGGCCAAACTAGCTGAGAAACAGACAGAGAGGTCTGTTAGGCATGTACCTATTCAGGTATCATTGACTTCTTCCTCTAGCTCATCTAGCTCTCAAGATGATGCTACCAAAAAGGGGGAGAATGTTCAGAGACAAACACTTGAGGACCCACAACAAAGCCACACACCAACTTTAACTTCATCTACTCCTATCATTACTGTGTCTGAGCCATCTCAAGTCATTCTTCAAATTGACTCAAAGATTCTCAGTGATCTCTACAGACTCTTCACCAAGTTTTTGTTGAGATCCTCCACTGATCAGCCAAGCCCAGATGCTGTAATGCTCTACTTTGGAGCTGAAGAGCTTCAGAGGCTGACTGCACCTTCTACCACTGTGGAAGAAGTTGGTCAATCTAAGGTCCACATGGAACCTAAGATTCATTTCAAAGGGGAAATGGGGACTGATGGCCCAGCAACTAAAACAGTTGGGATAGAAACTGCATCTCCTCCAACTTCCGAAGCTGAAGCTAAAGCATCAGAATACAAATTGAATATTCCTAAGCTGAAATGGAAGCTGCGTAAGGACTATTAAGATGTCTGAGGAACTAATCATTGCAGATGAAATACTTAAAATGGCATCTGAGGTGAACAACAAGGACTTTCTGACTCTACCTCCATCCAAGACACCATCTCTACCTCCCTCACAATCATAATCCATTCTTGAAGAACCACCACAGTCAGGCTCTTCAAAGGATAAAGGGAAAAGAAAGATAACTACGGAAGAACTTCAGGAAGTAGAAAAGATTGAGAAACTTAAGAAGAAAGGAAGACTTCCAATTGAGAAGTTGCTAGCTACCAGCACAAAAGCAGCTGCAGCCAATGCGGAGGCTGTCAATAATAAGAAAATGGAAGAGATCATTGACCAGCTTATCCAAATGGGAGCTGCCAATGAAGAGACACTCCTGCTACCACTAGAGGAGTTGGTGAATCTTGAGAAGGCAACCCAGCTGAAACTTGAAGAAAAAGCTAGGTTGGCCTTGGAGAAAGAAGAAGAAATACAGAACGAAGCTAAACTGCAGCTGAGGAGAAACAGGATAAATTTCCTACTCTCTAGAGGCTTTAATATTCAAGAACTTTCTCCACACAATGATGAGATGATCCTCTGGCTCTGCAACAAAGAACAGGATCAAATGGAGAAAGAAAGAAAGAAGGCTGCAAGAGAAAAGACAAAGGAGAAGAAGAAGAAGAAGGAGGAAAAGCTAGGGACATTGCAACAAGAAGCTTAGTGAAAAGGCCTGGATGAAAGACTATCTTCGGGCCCATGGCTTCTCTGGAAGGCAGGTGGCTCCCATGTTTGAGAAGACACTCCAACGGATTGTTAGTGAAATCAAGGCTGACATTCGGCTGGGAAAGAAGAAAAAGATGCATAGAAGGGTAAATGGGATGACGTTCACTGCAACCACTCCACGACAACCTGAATCCTCACCCTTACCCTTCACCATTAAAACCGAGCCTTTCACCCCTGAACCCACACCATTACCCACATCCACTCTTTCACCTCAACCACCCAAACATCCCATCCTTCAACCCAAAACTCTCCCCAGAACCTCTGAACCTCAACCCACCCAACAACCATCCAAACCATCCCCTTAGCCTTCTCAACATCTCTCTCTTGAGGAGTTCAAGGTAATCAAGACCAAGCTCATCAACTGCACAACTCTGAGTGAAGTCTCATGTGATGAAGATTCTGTCAACATTACCTATGTTGATGGATCCTCCTGTTCCCTCATAAGAGATCAATATCTTGATTTACCTAGAGGAACACTGGATCAGGCAGCTAGACTTCTAGACCTCAACTTAGATTCATTAAATGATAAAAAGAAGAAACTTAGAAATAAACTGGTGACTCTGCTGGACACCAAGAAAGAAGACAAGATTCCCAGTCAGTCTCTTCTGCCTAGAAAGAAAATAGTCCAGTGGAGGTTCGATGAAACTTCTCACAACTTTTTTGTTGAATGGAAAAATGGCGAAGTCAATAGACTTAATGCAACCTCTCTGCTACACTCCAGCAGGTTTGATATTGCTAAGTTAGCAGAGAAGCCATTCTCCAACCCCTCCAACTCTGAAGCTGCTGCACTCATCAGAAATCATCTCAGCAGCCTTCACCTAGCTGAGCTAACTGCAAAGGCCAAGATTGAAGAGAGTTGAGATTGAGAAGACAGGAAGACAAGGAAAGACCTCGTACCAAAGGAACTGCCTTTCTACAGATGGTGGAGGGTCCAGAATTAGAACCTAGAGTTAGATGGGAATATGATTACAGTTCCCATCAACTAACTCTTTTCAGAGGGCAACAACAGAGGGTATATTTTATCCAAGGTGACAGACTGGATCTGTACAAACTTCTCAGCACCACATCAGGGAAAAACAAGGAGACAGACAAATAGCTACTCTCCTTGGTGCTGAAAGTTTTGAGAAGCAGAAACAAGTGAAGTTTTGGTAGCATCACCCTAGGGGGAGTTTGTTGGACCAAGAAGAAGGCTAATGCAACCAAAACTAAGTCACTTCAATAATTTTGGTGTTGCATGCAAAGGCTTTTGAAGCTTAGCATGGAACTTCCAAAGGTTGTAGATTTCTTCCAAAGACAAAGTGAAAGATCAACTTCCGATGATAGAACTCTACTTCGGAAGTCAAGTGTATACTTCCAAAGTTCAAGTCTTAGAAGAAGAAGCTGAAGACCACTTGCGAAGTATGTTGAAAAGAAGAAGTCTCCAAGCCTTGGAAGAAGCAGTCTCTTCTCAAGTATAAGTGGCTTCGGAAGTACTTACTCTTTCGAAGCCATTTAACCAACGAAAGACACTGCTGTGAACTAGTGGACACAAGTATGGTCTTTGACACTCCGTTGTAGACTTCTGATACTGTATGGCTTCTTCCTAAAGAGCCATGCAGTTGACCATGCTTTATTCCACTATTCACCTTTTCATGATAGTACAAGTTACCATCTTTAGTTAGTGACAAAAGGTAAGTTAAGGACATGTCCTGACTACCAAATCTCAGATAAGACTTTATCTGAGATACCTTAAACTTTATTCTTGTATTATAGACTTTAGCTATAGGATCCCAACTGCTATTAAAGTATATCCGGCTGTAGGTAGTATTATATATGGGTTCTCTTTGTAACTCATTCGACACCATTGATTGTAAGAGCCTTGTATTTTTGAGTTGATAAGCAATATATAAAAGTACCTTGAAAATTACTTCCTGTGTTCTTTACTACTTTCTATATTATGATCAACTCTTACTAATTCTATCTTAACCCGAGTGTTGTTCTAGGTGAGTTTGAGAGAAAACATAAGTGTTTAGTGACAAATATCAATCCTGTAGTTTCAGTTGCCTCTGCATGATCTCTTTGATATGAGAAGACATTTTGACAGTTTCAAGGATCCTGATCATCTCATGAAGAAAGGGCTAGTTATCATTCTAATGAGAACCGTTGATATCTGAAGTCTACTAAGTGTTTTGGTAGCATCAGCCTAGGGGGAGTTTGTAGAGATTAATGAAGAGGTTAATACAACCCAAAAATCCAAAGTCTATCCTACATGCTGCACAAGTGCATTGAAGAAGAATGCTTAGGAAGTTTCACACATGGAACAAAAATATTCTAAGTGTGAAATCTTCCAAAGTTAAGACCAATATCTTCCAAAGCCAAAGATGAAATCTTCCGAAGCCTCAGAGACAAAGTCTTCCAAAGCTTCAACTCATGAAGACAGATTTCTTCCAAAGACTTTTGACACATGCTTTATCTAATGTACTTTTTCATAACGCTGGACTTCTTTCCGCTGCATCTCTGTAATGTCACCAACTTAGATGAGTTGGTGAAAAGGTCCATGCTTTTGGTAACTGTAATTGAGGTCTTGAGTGTGTAACATTCTACTTCATGTACTTTATCCTTTTTTGTAATAGATAAGGATGTGAGCTATGGCATGTCATAGTCACTAGTCAAAAAGCAATCTGCCTTTTGACTCTACAATTGATGTTGTTTCTGTCTAGTCAATTGTATCTAGCTGGCTTTCAAAGTATAGCCGGTTGTAGGATGTAGTATAAGTATCTCATGTTCTTGTATCTTTCACATATGCTTTGTAACACTTGTAATAGAACATAGAGAAAACAATATATTGCATTTTTGAAAACCATATACACTTGTGTTCTCTTGTTCTGTCTCTTATATTACTTATGTTCTTAGTGTCTCATTTGTGGTTAATCCAGTTTACTATTTGATTAAGTTTGGTTAATCTTCTCTTTGTGTTGTTGTGTTGTTAGTGATCCCCATCACCAGTCCTGCAATCTTTGTGGCACCGGGATGAATAGAGTAATGAGTCGTATGAGCTTCATCCAAAATCTTCACCCGTAGGGCCCCAAAACGAGGAATCCACATCCTCCCGAATCAAGTTCTAACACCAAGTGTGTTCTCACCCAATTCGGCGACCAGACCTCTCATTCTTTCAGTGTTAAGGTGATCTTCTTTCAATGCCTCGTCTTGATCAACTGATATGTTGTCACCTGAATCGGCTCGGGCCCCTCCTTTCTGCTAAGGGCGTCCGCCACCAAGTTGGCTTTGCCGGATGGTAATGGATCTCGCAATCATAATCTTTTATGAGCTCCAACCATCTCCTCTGTCTCATATTCAAATCCTTCTACTCAAAGAAGTACTTCAAGCTCTTGTGGTCAGTGAATATGGTGCACTTCGTCCCGTAAAGATAGTTCCTCTAAATCTTTAGAGCAAAAAACACGGCTGCTAGCTCCAAGTCATGGTAGGATAATTGACCTCATGAACCTTCAACGGTCGGGATGCATAGGCTATAACCTTCACTCTCTGCATTAACACACACCCCAACCCCGAGTAGGAAGCGTTAGAATAAACCACCAGATCTTTACTTCCACCGGGTAATGACAGAACAAGAGCTTGAGTCAATCTCGCCTTCAATTCTTCGAATGCCTTCTCTTGAGCTTGACCCTATACAAACTTCATATCTTTCCAGGTCAACTTAGTTAGTGGAGAAACGATCTTAGAAAAGTATTGAATAAATCTTCTGTAGTAGCCTGCCAAACCCAAGAAACTACAAATCTCAGATGGCGTCTTTGGAGACTTCCATTGCATCACCGCCTCCACCTTTGGCGGGTCCACCATAATCCCATCAGGATTCGCCACATGACCCAAGAACTAAACCTTGCGCAACTAGAACACGCACTTGGGGAATTTAGCGTACAACTTCTCCTTTCTCAACGTCTCCAAAACCTCCCGAATGTGACCGGCATGCTTAATCTTGCTCTTCGAATAAATTAGAATATCATCAATGAACACAATCATCGATTTATCCAACATTGGCCGACACACTCGATTCATTAGATCCATAAACGCAGCTGGCGCGTTAGTCAAACCATCGCTCTTTGAATAAATCAGAATATTAACAATGAACACAATCATCAATTTATCCAACATTGGCTGACACACTCGATTCATTAGATCCATAAAAGCAGCTGGTGCGTTGGTCAAACCAAATTACATAACAAGGAACTCGTAACGACCATAACGCGTGTGAAAAGCTGTTTTGGGGATATCCTACTCTTCACATTCAACTGATGGTAACCAGATCGAAGGTTTATCCTTGAAAACAAACTGGCACCTTGAAGCTGATCGAACAAGTCATCTATTCTCGGTAAGGGGTATCAATTATTTATCGTCAACTTATTCAGCTCATGGTAGTCAATACACATCCTCATACTACCGTCTTTCTTCTTCATGAATAAGACCGGAGCACCCCAAGGAGAGATACTCGGTCTAATAAATACCTTATAAAGCAACTCTTGCAACTGCTCCATCAGCTCTTTCATCTTAGTCGGAGCCAACCAATACGGTGCCTTGGCAATAGGTTGGGCACTGGGTATGAGATAGATCTAGAACTCGATCTCTCTGTCAGGTGGCACTCCTGATAAGTCTTCTGGAAACACGTCTGGAAAGTCACACACAACCGGTACATCAGACAGTTGCGGTGATAGCGTATCCACATCCTTTACATAGGCCAAGTAGGCACTACATCCATGCCTCATGCACTTTCCCGCCACGGCCATTGAGATCACTTCTAGAATCATCGTGACCTGTTCACCATAAACCATTACCGAACTTCCATTAGGCGCTGTCAATCGAATCATCTTCTTGCGACACACAATGCTCGCCTCGTAGTCCGCCAACCAATCCATTGCAAGAACCAAATCGAATCCACCTAAGGTCATCACAAACAGTCTAACTGAAAACTTATGACCTTCTAATTCCACATCACAACCCTCTATCATCTCCGAAATTCTGGTAGACTTGCCTATAGCGGTATCTACATCAAAGGGCACATCAACACGTCTACTACTAACAGGCAACTTAGCACAGAAAGCAGCAGAAATAAAGCTTTTACTGGTACCAGAATCAAATAACATAGAAGCTAAAGTTTGGTTCACTAGAAACGTACCGGACACAACATCATGGTCCGTCCTAGCCTCCCCTTATGTCATTGTGAATGCCCTGGCGCTTGCCCTCGGTCCTTCACTTCCCGTCTTCTTCACCCCAGAACCCTCAGCCCTTGGCTTCTTACAATCCCTACTCATATGACCACTTTCCCCATAATTGAAACACCTCATACCCCCACAGTCTCTAGCCATATGACCAGGCTTCCCGCACATAAAACAGATGTTTGATCCCCACTTGCATTCCCCCGTATGCTCTTTCCTACATTTGGCACACCTCTTCGTTCCTGCCCCTGATGTCACCACACGGCGATCACCCACCCATGCCTTCTTGTTTCCCGTCGAGGCATCACCCCAACCAAACCTCTTCCCCTTCCAGTTCCGGTCGCCACCACCCTTCTTCTTCACCTCAGCCACCACCACCTCACACTTGTCATACAATCTTCCGGCCAAATTAACTACCAACCTAAAGGAGCTCAGTCGGGCAATGATCATGTGCCTACGGATATCCACCGGCAAGCCCTAAACATACCGGTTGATTTTACGCGACATGGGTGTCACTTGGTTCGGCACCAGTCATGCCATCTCGTTGAACATGGTAGTATACTGCTGATGTGTCATTGTTCCCGCCTCTAGCTGCAGGAACTCTCTCTCTCAACTTTATCCATCTCCCTATGAGGACAAAACTCCTCAATCACCAGTTTCTTCAGCTCCAACCATCTTATCCTTCCAATTGCCCGACTACCCTCGGCTTAGACTATATTATCCCACCAACACAGAGCCGAGTCCACAAAAGAGTGGGCATCAAACTTTACCTTCTGATCCTCCTGGAATTCGTTGATATTTAAAACAACTTCCATTTCCCTCACCAACCGGTGAGCAGCAACAGCAGTGTCATTAACATCAAAAGTAGGGGGCTTGCATCGTTGAAATGCCCCATAGTTACAACCTCAAGCTGTCTCCAGGCCAGGCTCTTCTTCTTCCTCTCCTTCATCATCAGAGAGAACTGTTTCAGACTCTGGTTGTTCCCGTCCTCCCAAGGATCTATTCCTCTCTTTCCTTTCCCCTTCCCGTACAGCCTTGATAACTTTGGTCACCACAGACGGTAAGATGGTCTGCATGACCTGATGAACTTCTTCCAGAACAGCCTCCTTTACTGAGGCTCTCAAATTGGCGATCTCATCGCCACCCTCTGGGTGAGGGGTCTCTGGTTCTTCAAGAACCACCTTTTCAACTCTAGGTCTTCCCCTTTTGGGTCACAGTTCAGCACCATGACCTCCACCCCATGACGCTTTCGAAGATCTACCACCGCCCATTCACACGCACACTGAAAGATTTAAACACCAACACGGTCATTCAAGGAAACAGCTCTGTTTATGTCAAGTATAGTAAGTCCCTAATTACAGTGGCCAGTTGTGATTAGCCACTTACTTTACTCTTCACACCCCGAGCATTACCTATCCTGACTACATTAGTATCTAAATCTACAAACAACACATAAGCCACATAACAGGCGCATATAATACTGGTTAACACTACGAAAATACATCATGGCACGCAGCTACTCAGACTGGCGTTCCATCCCTTTTCGTCCCATTTTCAGTTTAAGTTTAGGTTTATTTTGAAAATTTAACCGTTTCACTTAAACTTTGGCTTTGATAGCAACTCGTAAGGCCTTATTCCAGGGACGCTTACAGCTGTCCAATCATCGCACATAAAACATATATTTACATTTATACTTCAAAAAACATCGCAGCAGAACATTAACACACCCATTTCATTATAATCACTTTTGCAAAATAATACATTGTTGACTAGTTACAAAATAGCATTGTTTGCATTACATCACAAAAACATCATATTTCTATCAAATGGATGCCATCCAAAAATGCCAAGTAGCTGCCCCGTGCCATCCTCAGCAATCCTCACCTACCAACTGGAAAATGCATAAAAAGTCAGCGTTGCTAAGTGAGTTCTAGTTTTATAATACAACATACTTTATCTTTCGTTTAAAACCATGCTTCACCTTCTTTCAAATCATACCAGGCTTTAAAATGTGATCACACATCATACATACATATAGATAATAGTTATTATCTTCATCATCGTTCATTTCATAGTTTTATTATCTTTCATTTTCATATGGGTCCTGTCATGTGCTTAACCCCCCCTCTAGAGCACCAAGCAATTCATCTAGGGTTAAGTGACAAGGACCCCATACATATGGTCAATCACAAAGATTGAACCCCTATGTGCATCCTCATGGGGTATAAACCCACACACAGTTGCGTTGACAACCCCTCATTGGGTGTTAACGTCCGTACATTTGATTAATCACACAGATTAAGCCTAGTGTGCATCCTAATGGGGTAGCTAACCCGCACAAGGTTGAGCTAACACTCCACATTGTGTGTGAACCTACATACATTCGCTTGCAAGACTTTCTTACATTTGTTCATTCATTAATACATGTATTCTTCATTTCGTTCCTCTTTTCATTATCTTCCCCTTTACGTTACATAATACTTTTCATTTCATGCATTAACATACATTATGAAGTCATAGAAAGATAACATACAATAAAAGGAACATCATCATAAACAAAGCATCAACATTCATACATAACATACATCATGCATAATCATACATCATAACATGCCCATCATACCATCTATGAACTCAAAAAGTCAACTTACATAGCCCCCGAGAACCTCCTATGTCAAAGCCTACATTTCCATTATTCCCCAAAAAGTCACAAAATATTCTAAGTGTTCATCCGCATTTCTTTTTGTTCATCCGCATTTCTTTTTGTTCATCCGCATTTTTTTTGTTCATTCACATTTCTTTTTACACTTAGGTGGTTTTTTAAATTCAGGCGTATGAACTACTATTTGGATGCATTTGCAGTCTATGGCACACTTATCATCATAATTCGGTCCCCAAACACCATCTATCATGCTCTAAGCTTAAACTATACATTCTAATCCTTAGAAACACAACCATAACATCATCAAGCATGACATAGATCAAAATCACACCATACTCGCAACATACACACATTCAATGTACGGGTATGAAACCCAAGTCTTATAAAAGTTCAATCATGCATCTCCAGCCCCAAAATCAGTTAAAAACATGTAAAAGAGGGGTTCTAGAACTCACCTTTTCAGCTCTTGAGTATGGCTTCTCCCAAACTCGTTTGCAATTGAGTTCAACCGCCTAGAAACCCACTAAAAACACACACCCAAATGCACACACAACACACATAAGCATACAACCGAGGCAAGGCCAGTTAAGAACACATAAAAGCCATGAATTTCTTACCTTAAATTCGACTTTTACACTCTTGTTCTTCAAAATCTGAATATGCACTTTCCCTTTCTAAAAATATGATGATTTGGGGTTGTAAGAAGAGAGTGGGAAGCCATGCCCACTTTACACCCACTTTTCCAACCTTTTGTCCTTTTTGACACCTTTTACCCCTCAACTTGGGTAAAATATCTTTTCTTTCTTTCTTCACTTTATTCTTTCTTTATTTCTTTAAGTTTAAAAAATAACCAGGTGGTAGAAGTCCACCCCCCTTAAATAGGTTTCGTCCCTGAAACCTGTTATTCCTCGAACAAACGTGGGTAGTGCTGTCTCATTTCTTCTTCAGTCTCCTACGTAGACTCGGATCCCTTTTTGTGCTTCCACTATACACGCATAAGAGGTACCCCTTTATTCCTCAACCTTTTCTCTTTTCAATCGATGATTGCCACTGGTTGCTCCACATAATTGAGCCGTTCATCTACTTCAATATCCTCCAGTGGAACAATCATATCTTCATCTGCTAAACACTTTCTGAGATGAGATACATGGAATGTCGGGTGAATTCCACTTCACTCATCTGCTAGTTCCAGTCTATAGGCCACCTCTCCTACTCGAGCAACGATTCGGAAAGGCCCTATATACCTTGCGCTCAAGTTGCCCCACTTCCTGAATCAGATGATACCATTCCAAGGTGAGACCTTCAACATAACCCGGTCACCCACCTTAAACTCCATCGGTCTGCGTCGTTTGTCAGCATACAACTTCTGTCTATCTTTAGTTGCCTTCGTGAAGGCCTTGATCCTTTCGAGCTTCTTAGTCGTAGCTTAGATCACCTTGACACTCCCTAACACTTTCTGACCAACATCACCCCAACAGACGGTGTTCTGTATCTCTTACCGTATAGCATGTCATAAAGGGGCATGCCAATACTGACATGATAACTATTGTTATATGAGAACTCAGCTAATGGTAAGTGGTCATCCGAACTTCCTCCAAAATGGATAACACATGCCCGAAGCATGTCTTCCAATGTCTGAATGGTCGTTTCTAATCGACCATTAGTTTGGGGATGATAAGTCGTACTATTGTGTAACCTCGTCCCCATCGCGTCATGGAATTTCTTCCAAAATTTGGATGTAAACCGGGTGCCACGATCTGACACAATAGACACCCATAGACCATGACGAGCTACAATTTCCTTGATGAATAGATCAGCAAATCTCTCGGATGAATATGTCTTGTGGATCGGTAGGAAGTGAGCGCTCTTCGTCAAGCGGTCAAAAATCACCCATATAGCGTCATACCCTTTCGGCTACGCGGCAACTCCGTAATGAAATCCATGGCGATGTGCTCCCACTTCCATTCCGGTATATCCAAAGGTTGTTCTATTCTTTGCAGGATGAAAACTTGAGGATGTTTTATCCTTTGATTTTGACTTTGATTTTTGTTCAGACTTCTTCAATTTTCCATCCTTTTCATAATCAGTGAATTGATTGTCTGATTCAAACTTATCTGAATCATTCTTCTTCATTGTTTTTGACTTGTTGCTTTTGTTAAAATAACATTCCTGAGTGGAATGGTTGTTTTTATTGCAGATAGTACAATGTTTATTGAAGTAGCAGTCAGCAGTCATGTGATTATTCATATTGCAAATAGAATAATAGATACTGAAGTAACAATCTTCAATATTATGGATTTTCATGTCACACCATTTGCAATATTTTTCATCTGATTCTTTCTCTGAATCATTCTTATGATTTTCCAACTTTTGAGGTTTTTCAAGCTTCTTCATCTTTGTAGATTCTTTTTTTTCCGGTTTTGGAAGGTTTTGTTTGTTTGTTGCTGAATTCCTCAACCGTAGATCATCTACTGAATCAATATTAACTTCTACTGAAGAATTTTCTTTTTATGCAGATTTGGTACTAGTGAGAGGTTCTTCTTCCGTTGATGATCTGCTGATGCCTTTTTCTTTCCTTTATCCATGGGTTTGAGTCTTTACTTAGTAGAGGTAGATTTCTCATCCACTTTGTTGGATGAAGTTTGTTGCTGATTTAGCTCTTCAATACCTTCATTTAATTGAGTTATCCTCTTACAAATGGTCTTCAACATGTTTCTTTGTTTAGGAGGGTATGGCAGCTTTGTTTCTTCAATCACTTTTGGAATATTTGCTTTGAAAACAAGATTCTTACCCTTGTTGAGAAGATCATCATCATGTTCATCAAAATTACCCAAGTCATCCTACTCATCAAAGTCAAATTCTGAATTGAATTGATTACTCTTTTCTGATTCAGAAGACTCAGTGTCATTCTTCTCAATTTTATTATTAATGTTGGATTTATTAGAGCTAGTTCCTATATTGGTGCTTGGCATAAAATGTTTTGACAAATTGTTTGTCATTGATTCAGGCAAAGGAACATAATTATTGTTTACAGGAGGTGCCACAGCATTATAACCCAAGCCAGACATGTTCTTTGATTCAATATGAGAGTTTAGTAACTTCTCATATTGTTGAGATGAGAGCTGAAACTTCTCAAGTTTCACTTCAGCTAATGTATGATCAGCCATGGATTTTGTTAAGGAAGTGGTCAAATGCTCAACTTGTGCTTTCAGACTATAATTTTAAGAGACAATTTTTTCTAAATCCTTTCGCACAGAGTTAATTTTGATTTAATATAATTTATGTTTTCTTACATGAGATTCATTCAAAATCATTGTTTCTTTAACATTATCAGCTAATTGTTGAGCATGGACTCTATATCTTTCTACTTCCTCAACATATATTGATGAACATAACCTATCTCTTACGTCACTTGCCATGGGTGGAACTTTGCTTTCCATGTGAGCCATTAGAGCTTGATTTTCTTCTAACACTTCCTTGTCATAGAAACTCTAATCACAAGTTCCATCTTGAAGAACGACCCGCCTAGATTCCTTTGAGTTACTTGTTCCTGGTGATGCATTGGTGGCTTGTGGGGATAAGTTAGCCAATTGTGGCTATCTGAAAACCTCTGAGTTGATGAAGGTTGTTTAGCCTTATGGTTCTAATGTTGTGTCTGATGTTGTGTTGAGTCAGCATTTTGTTGATTGCATTCTCTAGAAAAATGTCCATAGAGATTACACTTGAAGCATCTAACCTCTGACTTATCAACTCCAATATGTGATGATTTACTTGCAGCAGCCAAATTATTGTTTCTTCTTAGGCATTGTTTGGATCTATAAGCGATCATTGCCATTTGCCATTGAAGAACCATTTCTTCCACTACATCCAGAGGCGGTTCTTCTAAATCTTGTTGGCACATGTTGGCAGTGGTAATGAACATCCTAGGTAAGCTTGAAAGCTTGAACTGAATACTTCAAAGGCTGCCTTTTATTATTCAGAGTCTAGTACAACATTTTTAGACTCTGATTCATTGTTTTTTGACTATTTTTCAGATGATTTATCTCTTTGATCATCTGTTCTTTCTTTCTCTTTTCTTGACTTACTTTGAGAAGATTTCTTAGGAGGTTTTGAGGCATAGAAACTTACTTCCTCTTCAACTTCACTCAAAGTACAAGAGTTATCACCATTATTATTGGACATGAAGGCACTTCCAACATTTCTTGTTTCTTTAAAATGATATGGTGATACATGAGTTCTCACACTCTTGTTTCTTGTTTTCTCATCCATTTCAAGAGCCTCAACTTTAGCTACTAGAGTATCTAGACCGACTGCTTTGAGATCTATGATATTCTTGAACATGGATACTGTTTGCTTCCACTTTCTAGTAAAGTATGGAGCATTTTCTTGTTCAATTCCTCATTTGTGTATTTCAACTCCAGAATGTTCATTTTAGTAACAAGTTGCATAAACCTGTGCAGTTGTTGAGGAATTTATTCACCCTTAATATGATGAAAAGTTTCATATTGTGAACGCAGGGTGTCCTTCCTGATGCTTCAAATTTCATCACTCCCTTCACAGAGTGTATGAAGAATCTTCCACAAGGAATTTGTTGTTTTATAGTTTTCACATCTGATTAATATTTCTTTTGTTAAAGCCATACTAAGCTAGTTGTATGCTTTGATGTCAACTTTAGCCTTCTTAATATCATCAGGTGACAGATCTTTTGTGCTTATGGGTTGATTGTTATCATTATAATCCGGCTCGAGGGTGGGTGGAATATATGGACCTTCAGTTATAGATACCCATAACTCTGAATCTGTATAATTTCACATGATTTCTAAACTTGATTTTTCAGGATTTGAAGTCTGCTTTTATTTCCAACTTCGGTGGTTGGTAAGAAGATCCACCAAGGTTGCTCATGATTAGTTAAGATCTAAGATGTTAACTAATGAATTTGTTCAAGAGATATGAACGAGTTATTAATTTGATCGATAGCGAAGATCTGCTATTCAATTGATTTGAATATAGATCCCAGTTAATCAACATATTAAATATCACACAAAAATTTTCAAAAATAATTAACACAACAAACATTGATAGATCAATCGATCTAAATCAATGAGCACTTGGTTGTGATACCACCTGAGAATCCAAGGATCGCAAACAATAATTATCAGTGTTGTCAAGTTAATGTTTGCGGAATCAACGTTGACTTGGATTATTGTTCGAATGGTAAGTCAATATCAATAATGATTCAAGAACACAATGAATGAAATACAATTAATTATTTGACAAATATCGAATTTAAATTTATTTCATTAAAACATGTTAATGATTACAAATAAACAATGAATGAACCATATTGAATTTTTGTGTTTGATGATGTGATGGCTGCTAGGGTTTTGATTTGTGTGATGTGATGTTTGGTGATTGTAAGGTTGCTTGGATGTTTTCCGTTCAAGCCCCCTTTATTCGAAACCTAGGATCCATATATATGGACAATGATGTTTTTATTAAGGAAACAGCAGATCTCTTGGAATTTGAATTGTTTCAGTTAAGGAATCTTCGGATTTCTTAGGATTCGTATAACTGACTTTTTGACTTGTTGACTCGTAACGCTTGTATTGTTTGAATAGAACTGTTTGGACTCTGCAAGAGTATTGTCTTCCGAAGTAAACTTGTTCTTCCGTAGAAATTGTTCTTCCGCAGAAATATTATTCTTCTGAAGCAAACTTGTTCTTTCGAAGCAAACTTGTTCTTTCGAAGCAAACTTGTTCTTCCGTAGGAATCTTCACTTGGAATTTTCACTTCACTCCAGTTGATGGGAATCCGCAGATGATCTTCGGATATTGTTGATTGTAAGAAACATATCTACAGAAGAACAAAATGTTCATCCGTAGATGTTTCTTACACTTAGTCAATTTCAAAAACTGACTAAGTATGATGTTTGTACGTGCAGACATACATAAATCAAAACATATATATGGGTTAACCAATACATTTAATGCATACACAATAATGAATTACAACCATTCATTTCAGATATTAATTCAAGTACTAAGCCTATACAAAATGGGCTTGATCTACTCATCCTAGACCTAACAGATTTCTTGCCCACAAGGGAGAGGTTGCTGAGGAGTTACAGAAATCAATAATTCTAATCGAGACGATAAGCAAGAGGAAGGTTTTGGTGATCAGAAATGACAACGATACAGAATTCAAGAATCAAATCTTTGATTCGTTCTGTGCTGCCAAGGGAATTTTAAGACAATTCATTGCTGCAAGGACCCCTCAACAGAATGGCATGGCTAAACAAAAGAATCACACTCTTATTGAAGCTGCTCGTACAATGTTGATTGAATCATCCTTACCCATCATCTTTTGGGCTGAGAAGGTGAATTGTGCTTCATACGTTCTGAACAGGGTGTTGATAGTCGAAGACAAAATGAACACTTCTTATGAACTATTTCATAAGAGGAAGCCTTTAGTTGTCTTCTTTTGTCTATTTGGTTGTTCGTGCACTTTATCGAATACTCAGGCACACAAGACGAAATTTGGTACTGTGTCTGATGAATGTTACTTCGTCGGCTATTCCTCCTCTCAAAAAGCTTATCGGGTATATAACAAGAGAACACGTATTGTTCAAGACTCCTTCTATGGTGATTGGCAGGAATCTAATTCCTCCAATGTTTGATGTGAACCAACATGGTTCTTTGACTCCAATACAGTGTTTAACTCTTTTAATCTTCCAGTTTTCGACGATGATGCGTCTATCTACAATGTTCAAACAAATTTCATTCCTCCAACTCTAGTGCCTATCATACCTCAAGACCCTCCTACTACATCTACAAATGATGCTACATCAGTTGATATTGAATCTTCATCTTCATCATTTGACCTTCCACCTCCACCTATTTCTGCATCTTTTCCCTTCACACCTACATCTACCTCAATTCAACCGGTATCACCTATCTCTCTAATTGACTCTACCTTACCATCAACATCACCTTCATCCATCCATCGGCAACTAATTAGCCAACCATCTTCAAATATCCTACACATGCCCTCTGATTTCAAAACCTTGAAAGAACATCCACATGATAATATCATAGGATGTATCACTGATGGAGTTCGGACGCAGAGTCAATCTGGTTTGATTAAAGTTTGTTTATTCTCTTGTTTTATATCCCAAATCATCCCAAAGAATGTTCATGTGGCTTTTTAGAACCCTTGCTGGGTTGAATCAATGCAATTAGAGCTACAACAGTTCAGGAAACTCAAGCTGTGGACCCTGGTTGACCTTCCACCAAACAAATGCCCAATTGGAACTAAATGGGTGTTTAAAAAAACAACCGATGACTGTGGTATTGTGGTTAGAAACAAGTGGTCCAGGGCTTTGCTCAAGAAGAAGGGATTGACTACCCTGCAGTTTTTGCTCCTGTCGCCCGTCTTGAAGCCATAAGAATTTTTCTAGCTCATGCCGCCAATAAGTAGTTCAAAGTCTATCAAATGGATTTCAAATGTGCATTCCTGTATGGAGACATTGACAAGGAAATATATGTGTGTTAACCACCAGGTTTAAGGATCCTGACTTTCTTGATAAAGTTTACAAGCTTGATAAGTCTCTTTATGGTCTTCATCAGGCACCACAGATCTGGTATGAGACTCTAACCCAGTATATCTTAAGCAATTGTTTTTTCTCATGGCACCATGGATCTGACTTTATTCAAGAAGTAACTAGATGGTGAAATGCTAATTGTACAAGTTTATGTTGATGATATTATCTTCAGCTCCACCAATCCATAATTTTGTTGGGAGTTTGAGGAGGTGATGCGTAGTCGCTTCGAAATGAGCATGATGGGGGGATGTGCTTTTTCCTTGGGCTGCAGGTAGAACAAAAGCTAGAGGGAATTCTCATTCATCAAGAGAAGTGTGTTAAAGAATTTTGAAGAAATTCAAGATGGATGAAGCTTCTCCAGAAATGACTCCATTAGTGCTCAAACGTACCTCACTCCGGACGAGAACGGGACACCTGTTGATCCTTATCTCTACAGATCCATGATCGGTTCCCTTATGTATCTTATAGTATGTTGTCCTGACATCACCTTTGCCGTAGGATATTGTGCTCGATACTAATCTGCCCCGAAAGAGTCTCATGAAAAGGCTATAAAACGAATCTTTTGTTATGTTAAAGACTCTTCTTGTTTAGGTCTTTGGTATCATTATGGTGGGAATTTGACTTACATGCCTACTCTGATAGTGATTTGAATGGTTGTAGGTTAAACCATAAGTCGGTTAACGGAGGCTATCAATACTTGGGCAATTGTCTGGTTCCATGGCAAAGCAAGAAACAGACCATTATTTCTCTCTCTACGAGAGAAGCAGGATACATTGCTGCTTTCGGCTGATGTTCACAAGTGCTCTGGATACAACAGCAGATGATTGACTATGGATCAACTTTCTCCATACATCGTTATTTTGTGACAACAAAGTAGCCATTGGCATTGCCAAGAACCCTATTCATCATTCCCGAACCAAGCACATTAAGACATGGATTCATGTGATCCATGATGGTCAGGAAACTGGTTTTATTGATATTATTCCAATAGAGACAAAAAATCAAAAAGCGGATCTTTTCATTAAAACATTAATAAACCTCGCTTTTATGAATTGATCGCTATGTTAGGTTTAATATCATTTAAAACTGTTTTTCTTTCAAAATATTTTATGTATATGTTGTTTATACTTCTCTTTTTAATTTATGTCTTTTTCTTTCATTCTGTTCAATGTTCTTCATTATTTTTCACATAAATATATATATATATTATATATATATATATATATATATATATATATATATATATATATAGTCCGGTAAGAAACTTCTACATCTTGCTTATTTGTAGAAATTTCGGGGGAGAAAATATATTAAATGTTCTTCTTGTTTTTCTTTGTAGAACAAAATGAGAAGCCTGGATGATGTAAAGGAAGTTCATAGTATTGTGTGGGATATCCTTGATAGGTTCAACCAGAAAGTGAAGTAAACAGTAAACTCGTAGCTTAATTAATAGAGCAAGAAATTTGATGACTCAGATAATCCCCTTGATATTTTTGGCCTTCACAAAGATTCAAGTCCTTGTTCAAAAAGGGTTGAGAATGTGATATCTTTGTTTTGAGTTATTTTTATTTAAAGTATCTTTGTGTCAAACCATTCCACCCTATCTCAAAAGCTGTATGCTTTCTCATCTCTGTACCTATTATGCTCCCTGCTATATTCCTTTTGGTGCTTATCTCCTCTGCTATGTGTGAACATTGATCTGGAATGATGATCTCCTCTGTTGTACAATAGTACTGACTTGGAGCTCTCATCGGCACAATTGTTGATCTTCTTTATTATACAAAAGTATAGACCTGAACCTCTCCTGTAACACTCAATTGATCAACTCCTATGTTATACGTAAGTATAGACCTGGAGCTCTCATCATTTGATGTTTATAAGGGCTTTGCTTCTTATGAAATAAGACCTATGATGCTTATAAGAGGAAGAGTCAAGTAGAGCATGTCATTTGTTCAATACAACATGAGGACATGATAAGTTTCTTTGCCAAATGTTTGTGGGGAGTGGGTCATTTTATGTTTTCTTTAAAAAGAATCAAAACATGATAATAGTAGCTACGATGCACTTGTTGAAACGAAGAAGGCATGGACTTAAAAGGACGAGTATATCAGCAATCCTACCAAACTTTGACTCTCAGGATGATCTTTTCAGCTTCTCGTTCATATCCTTTTATATTGTTTGATTTTGTTTTAACAAAATTATACATGAAGATTGGTTAGGTTTTGTGGAGCAAATTTTATTTTGATTTGTTTTTATTTTGTTTACTTTGTTTTAATTTCTTTTAATTTATTTTTACTTTTATTTTTTTAAGAAAGGGAAACAAAGTCAAAATTTTAAATTTTTTAGGTTTCCATGGAAATTATAATTTCGCTAATAGTTTCGCATGGCGAAATTGTAGCTTCGTTGGTTCTTTCGCAAGTGGCATGGTCAGTTTCGTCCAAATTTTTGTTTGGAGAAATTGCATCTTCCACTTGGCGAAACTATAGTTCTGCTGCGAGGGAAACTATATGCTATATAACTCAATTTGCAAAGTTGTTCATTCATTTTCTCACATTCGAGTTTTCAGAGGTTTAGGGTTTCACCATAGATTTTCAGGCGATTCTACTTTCCTGCGATTATTGTTTATAGATTGACCATTGTATTCCTTTCGCAAGTGAGTTTCAAACTCAGGACAATAGTCTTTTATAGGTTAATGACTACATTGTGAGTATCTTTGATTGAGACTCTTCGGTACCTTGGCAGTTCTTACTACAAAAGTACCAATAGTCCAGCGAAACTGAATGAAAGTTCATAGTTTTCCAGTGAAACTGTGGAGTTACGCTGTGCGGGCGAACTTAACAGTTTCGCTAACCAAACTTTAGTTTTGTTGCGCCGAAACTATAATTTCGGCTAGTCAAATCCACCTCACCGTGTTACCAAAATTAATAACTAATAATTAATTGTTGGTGAAACTATAACTAATTGTCGTTGAAACCAATAACTGATAACTAATTGTTGTGAACTATAACTAATTGCTGCCGAAACTATACTTTTGTCTAGCGAAACTAAAAAAATTCATTCTGCGAAACTCAATTTCGACTAGCAAATTTAATTTGGTTTTTGTGTAATTTTTATCTTTTTCTTATTTTTCTTTAATATTATTATTATATATTATTCTAATGCGTTTCATCTGTTTTTCAGATTAAATGGCAAATATGAAATTTGACGAGAGGAACAACATTATTGCTATATTGGATGATACTCACCCTAAAGCGGCTGTTTTAGAGATTGCATTCGATTGTTGTAGAGATCTCCTATAGCCTACGCGATATCTCATACCACTGCTATTTATGACCTTCACATCATAGATTTTTGGTGAATAACTGAGTATGATACAAGAGGCAATACACAGAGGATTGTAGCCAGAGTAATGGAGAACGAGGTGACCATTACTGTTGAGATTGTATCGAGGGTGTTAAGGCTAGACGAATACACAAGAGATGAGGTTACTCTGTCAGACCAGGAGGTGTTTGAGGCCTTCAGATCGATGGGATATGAGGGACCACCTTTTGGGACTAGGAAGGAGATTAAGAAGTATTTTCTCTCTAAGGAATGGAGATACATAGCTCATGTCTTCATTATGTGCTTAGATCACCGTAAAGGTGGATGAGATGGGCTTAACTTAGATTGGACAGAGAACGTGATGGCATTAAAGAAGGATAAATGGCGGCTTTATCCACGATTATTAAGATGATTTTTAATGATCTTATTCCTAACATCCTATGACACGGGGAGGTTAAAAGGCTAGTGCAAATGAACACCCGCATCTTCATAGACTGTTGTGCCATTCATCACGACTTCAGTGGGAAAATTACTCACCTTTGGGAGAACATGTACCCACCAGAAAGATGGAGATATATTAGGAGGGTAGATGAGTCTGTGAACAAAAGGGCTGAGGAAGCAAGGGCGCAACAAAGTAATGCAGTTAAAAAGAGAAAAAGATATGCGAAAGAGAAAGATTATGATTTGGAGGACGACGTACATGTAATGGCTGAGGAGGCAAGGGTTGAAAAAGAAAAGAGATAGAAAAAGAAGGCTGATACAGTTGAAACCGAGAGAAGATCTAAACAACGATACCAATCTTTCTCAGAGTCTTCTAGGAGGGAGGAGAGAACTAGTATGGACGAAGATGTGATAAGAAGTCTAAATGCATCTCTTGCTAATGAATTGAGCATGATAAAAACAAAACTTACCAATCAAGAAATAAAGGAAAGGAAAAAGGATGAGGTGATTGAGGGAATGACCAAGATGTTGGTGGACCAAGATGTTGGTGGACCATCATAAGTTGATTAAGAGATTGTTTGAAGAAGTGAATGAACTAAAAGTTGCTGCCATCCTGCCCAATCAGCTAACTCACCTGAGTTAGATGATTTAACTGATATTTCGAAATACCCATTCCTAAATATGGGTACATCCTCCCGGGCAGGAGAGGGCACATTTGGTGTAGTGGGTGAGGAAGCATGAGTTTCTCGAGTAAGGAAGAAGAATAAGAATGTGGAGAATGCTGAATAGATTTTTGAGGCTAGTTTTCTGAACATGCAGATTGATCTTGAAAAAGATTTGGTTGGTGAAGACGTTGTGAGAGAGAACCCTGTTGAGCGTGTGGAAAAGACTGTTGAGAAAGGGCTGATTGATGAAGATGAAGATGATGAGCAATTGGTTGACAATGATTCTATACCAGAATACTATGAGGTTGATGAGAGACCCCTAACCTATGTTGTTAAGAAGAGTGACAATGATGGATATGTGTTTGTAATGACTAAGGAAAGTGGTTTGTCAAAGAGAAAGAGCCTGAAGAGCTGACTCCCCTGTTCCAAAACATGGAAAGATTGAGCAAGAAAGAAGCAGACAAGAGGTGATTAGTGGAGCTATAACCTCGGCCTCAAAATGTTTATGATTAAGAGGAGAGGGGGACGCATAACCTATATGCACAAAAGGAAGGCGTTCAAGACCTTACCCGAATAGGATTTGAGGAGGCTGGCAGCATTGCCATTACTAAATGCTCATCTAAGTGAAAGAGCGTTGTTGCTAGAAAAAGAGATAAAGAATGGACTGAATGACAACTTGAGTCATGCGGGTTGATGAAGGTTGAGAGGAGAAGTTCCAAAAAGGATAAGGACTGGGAAACGAGAAAAGGAAAGATTATGCTAAGGGTGAAACCCCCAAAGACAGTGAACAGGGTTAGACTAGCAGATTCCCTCCCATAACAATTACAAAACTTTAAGAAGTGGTTTTATGATAACAATACGGGGGAGGCGGTGATTAGGGTAAAGAATGGGGATGAGTTCAGATTGTTTGATCCTATGGAAGTGTTTGGATTTTGCGATGAAGATCTGCTGGTTCTTTTTGAAAATCACATCAAAGTAGGGGCAGGAGAGGAGAAAAGGAAATAAGCTAGTCTATTCATGATAGTGGCCAATAAGGCTAGAGGTGTGAGGAAAGAAGTGAAGGAGCTGGCAGAGAAGGTGGAGCTCAGGATGATCTAAACATGGATGTGAGGGACTTATCAAGATAATTTGAGCAAACTAGTGCTCGTCCGGAGGGAGGTAATGAAGCAGTAGGTGACCAGAGTGAATCATTTACTGAAGCTCCAATGGAAGAAGCTGCGGAAGTAACGAAGAAATGACAGAAGCAACAGGGGAAACTGAAGCTGACATGGAGAATCTATGCCTGAAGCCTCCATGGAAGAAGCTAGAGGAGAAACTATAGATACATCCAATGTAGTAGGAGAGACTGGAGCGGACGCGACAAATCAAGACAAGTCAAGGCAGTGAGGTCCAACATAGGGGGAGTATTGAAGATCATGTTTAGTTGGACTCACCTTAGATTAGATTATGTTTATATTACTTTGTAAAAGGTCTAATGTTAGTTTACTTTTGTACGTAGTTCATTTAGTTTAGTTTTGAAGTCCAGTGAAACTATGAGTGAAACTGCGGTTTCGCTCATAGTCAGCTGTTTTAGTATACCCGGTGAAACAATTGTTTTTGCCGGGCGAAACTATAATTTCGGCAGTACAGTTTCGCTGACAATGAAACTGTTTGCGAAATTATGATGCTATATATAGATTTTATCATTCTCATTGTTGGGTAACCTTGCAAAACCCTAATCGTTGATCATTGTTGCAAGTAACTTTTGTAAGCAGTCTATTCACAGAAATATCATTGTGCTTTGTTATTATTGAGTATATTGATCCTCATTGTGCTTACTTTGACTCATTTACGGTTGTTCTTAATCTTCTTCATCTTTGTTATCTATTGTATCTGTATGATATTGAACGATTAACATCTCATTTGTACTACAAACCGATAAAATAGACCAATAGTTTTGCTGGAAGAGTTTGCACGTTGATACATATGTACCTAGTTTAGAAGCTTAATGTAAAATGTCTATCACATCCTACATATATGTAATTGAGTGGGTATGAATGAAATACAATATTTCATTTTTTAATTTGTAATACAGTATATTGAACTAACTATATAGGTTTGAGGTTATTGTGCATAGCTCTTAGTAAATAAAGATTGAGCAACATGTTCAAACTTAATGGTGTGAAGTTCTCATGCTAATGGACCATACGCATGAATACTTCATGCTAATGGACTAGTCGCATGACTAAACCAGGAGACTGGATCAGTCGTACGATTGAGACATAAGATTGACACAGTCCCACGACTGGATCTTCAGTGGTGCGGATGGATTAATCGCATGCTTCAGTCGTACGAATGGAAAACCCTAACCTATAAATACCACCTAATTCGTGGAAAAACATAACAATTCGAATACCTACGCACATAATCGTACCCTAGCCATCCAGAGACTCAAGAAAACCTATTCCAAGTTCATAGATCACAGTTGATCGTGTTCTAATGATTCATAACGCTTCATTAACCATTAGATTGATCTGAACTGTGTTCTCCCTAATTGGATCGCCAATCAAATAGGATTCCACACAATTTGAGTTGGTATACACGCATAATCAGTTAGTACTCCGTACGTAAACGGTCCTAACACTGCAGTTTCGCTAGATGAATCTGGAAGGCTTTTTCAACACGAAATAATATGAAATCGCCTAAATCTTAATGGATTTGAGAACTGATGATTAACAGAGCTTTTCCAACCAATAACAAGCAAAATTCAATCAAATTCCATATCAAATACACTCAAATTTGATCCGGAATTGATGAAATATTGATATTGAATATAAACAACCAAAAACCTTAATTTCTCTCTCTAAAAATCTTCAAAGCTTCAATAGATTTGATCCAAAATGGCTCTGGTACCAAATTGTTGACCCAGTTAACACACGTAATTCAAATCATGAAGATTATGGATCAAAATATGGTCAACACACTCAAACCCCTTTTTGATCTTCAATTAGATTGCAAATGATATTTACAAGTAATCCCCTAATCACTTAGTCATACAACCCTTAGCCTTATGCTAATTACAATTAGGCTATTTAAAGTGAATATAATATTCATTAATTACATTTAACCCCCTAGACTTAGGCTAATTAATGGAAATTACATATTAATCATAAAAATGACTAAAACAAGATAAAATATATTTTGTTCACACAAAATATATCTATTACAATAAAACTCCTAGTCATCTAAATCTTCAACATCTCGTCTTGATTCTTAGTCTCGAACGTGTCGGGTTTGACTTTTGTTGACTTTGAACATGACGTTGACTTTTGTTGACTTTGACTGTGTTGATAATATAGACTATCTTGTATAGCTCCAACAAACTCCTTAGAGTATTATATGTTCCCTAGATATGTTTAAGACATTCTTAACTATGAACTAGGCTCATAGTTGAGGTGGCCAGGTAATATTCTTAAAATGGGACCGATGAAGCCCGACATCTTTAAAACTATGAAGAAGCCAACTCTAGGCTTCTTTGGGGTAGAAATAGCACTTGTCCAAAAATGTTAGAGCTCATTGCCCAAGGTGACAACCTAAAAACAACAAGCTAGTGTTGAACCCACACCTTCTATATCTCAACCACATAAACAGCCACAACTCATCCTCACCTACCACTTCTCCTGAGGAGCAAACCACTCTCATCTTGACTACAATCAGGGCTAAGGTTCCTCATGCTAAACCTGAAGTGCTCATTACCCAAATAACCTTAAGCCTTCTCTCAAAGTCTCAAAACTCTAGTGAACAACATTTAAGGGAATGTTACCATCCCTAACCTCTTGATCTAAACCAACCTATTCCTAACTTAGAATTCTATGATAATGAAGACATGGGATTCAGTGAGTACCATGAGTCTCTCTATTACCCCTACTCAAATAGAGATGAGTGCTCCTCCTCTCCTATGTCTAGCCCACATCATTCACCTATCACTAAGGTGTATCTCCGTGAACCTGTTCAGGAGGTCCGTATAGAAGAGACTCCCACTTTTGCAAGTGATTACATCTTTAACACGTCAACCATGGTAACTTAGCCCATGGACACTTCAATTGAAGTTTTCAGTTAGCAGGGGAAATCTAGCAGCCAAGAACACCATGCTGATGGTGAGAGAAAAGACTTTGGTCCAATTATCTCATCTCCCACTGATTCTTCTCATAAAGATAAGGGGAACATGAGACTAAAGCTGCCAAAATTGTCACAAACATGATCCTATTTAGTCTCTAAGGTTAGTCAACTTGAATCTCAGGTGACTACCTTACAAAACAGGGTCAATGATCAACAACTTGAGATATCTTATCTTAAGGAGAAACTAGTTGGGGGACCTTTTAGAGAAGCTCATCCAAGAACATAAGAACCTGTGGATGTAATTGACCTAACTCCTAGCTCACCTGTGCAAGTGGGTGTTGCTACCAAAAAGGGGGAGAAAGTCATAGCATCATGGAACCTAGGAGTTCTTCACAGAGCATGGATATTAAGGAGGAAATTCCAAGGGCTATGTCGACTCCACCCCAAGGAGCTTCTAATTACGTTATTAGGTGGAGCTATGATTCTGATAGAAGAGCCCTCATACTTCAAAGAGTTCAAGGAAAACAAGAAGTCCTCAATTTTCTGACCTTGAACTACTATGAAGGTCTTGATCTAGTTAACATGCCACTTGCCAACCCAAGTCAAATCAGGCAACCTAGCAGGATGGCTCAAAGGATTCAAGAATGGATGCTAAAGTATTTAAAGCAAGAAGAAAAATGCAAGTAGGAAATTGTAGAGATTAATGAAGGGGCTGATGCAACCTAAACATACAATGTCTTTCCTACATGCTACACAAGTGCATTGAAGAAGAATGATTTGGAAATTTTACACATGCAACAGAAAATACTCCAAGTGAAAAATCTTCCGAAGCCAAGACCAATATCTTCCGAAGCCAAATATGAAGTCTTCCGAAGCCTCAGAGACAAAGTCTTCCGAAACTTCAACTCATGAAGACAGTGTAGGGGTTTTTAACATGTTTATCAAAGCTCATATAATCTTTTTATGTGAAAACACAGCGGATTTTATATTTTAAAACATGTTAATAAGATGATTATTAAACCCATTTAATAAAGAACCCCAAGCCATGGATCATTATACAAATGCATACAATAAAGAACATAAGATACTTAGATGTATATACAACCTTTGTAGCTTCCAAAAACCCAAAGTTGTGAGCTGTGAAAGATGATTTTGTGGCTGAGTTTTCAACCAAGAAAACCTCAAGGAGTGATACCCCAAGCTTGTACAAACACCTTCCTTTGCTAGGGCTTGCAACACCAACTTGTAGAGCTCTCCTTTGTTGAATCTTTTCAGCCAAGAACCCTTCTTTGCAAAGCTGAAAATCCTAATTCTTTTGCTAAAAACAAGATTTTAGAGTGAGAAAGGAGAGAGCTTCTCTTGTGTGTGTGAGAGAGAAAGAGAAGAATGCAAGAGTGTTCAAGTGGGTTGAGTTATTGCATGGCCTTGGAACAAAAAGGGGGCCATCCAAGACAAAAGGGGCGACCGATTTTTGGCTCCCTTTGTCTCCCTCTTGTTTCAAATTTTATAAAAAAAATATACACTCTTGCACCCTTATTATGTAAAATTAAACCATTTTAATTTTATATCACTAGAACACACACTATTATTTGTCATTGTCTAACTAATTTAAAAAATGAAAAAATAATCCCATATGAACAATATATATGTATATATATATATATATATATAAACTTGTTCATTTGCAAAAGCAATGATTTAAAAACCCGGTTTCTAAATTGATGTTTATATATTATTTGTTTGATCTAATCAACAAATAAATATTTGTCGGTGTTTGTTTGGCTTGTTATTGGGTATGACCCGACTTGGATCATATCACACTAGCCACATCAATTTAATATGTATCTTGGGTAGATCAATTCTTTCAATCTCCCACTTGCACAAGATTCATAGAAGATTGATGCAAGCAGCAAATAACGCCTAGCAACGGTTTGCTACCCCTAATGTATATGACTAAGTGCCATTCAATAACATCATCCTTTTCAAGTACCTTACTTGAATATGTTTCAGGTGAATTAATCATCTATCCTTTTGTTGCAGATGTCATGTTAAATCCAAGAGACACAGAATTGTCATTCTCTGATGATTTAACTTTAGCATGCCTTAGACATCTAACTCTCAACGAATAAGAGGAACAGATTCCATCTTGACTACATACGTCTCTCACAATCACCTCATGTCATACATGAACTCAGCCTTATGTACTGCCTTTTTAGAACAGCAAAGGACTAAGTCAAAGTACAATACTTGGTGAATATCAAGACCCAATATGTATCTCAGGTCTGAGGATACAATAATATTCGTCTTTACTCAAAATCTCTTATGACTAATCAGAAAGATTCCATGCAGAAATAATTGAGATAATTGAGTCAGTCCAATATCTATATCCCATAGACATCAATGAACCTTTGGTAGCAACCTCTTGCTCTATATTCATACCTTATGAATATCAACCAATCCAAGTTCATTATAGTCTTACATTCATAGTTGTTCCCACAAGTATGATTGACTACGGACGTTGAGAATAATTCATTTATTCACGGATTTAAACATGCCAAAATAGAAGAACAAATGAAATTATAACCATATAATTAAGTCAAATAACATTAGTTCCAATATCCAAATACAAAATACAACATCAAACCCAGTCACTTGAATATCTAAGTCCCATGGCACAAGCATGACCTTCATGCTTTGCCTTTTCAAGGAGCTTTGTGAGTGGATCCGCAACATTTTTATCAGTGTGGACTTTGCGAATACATATCTTTCCTTTTTCAACTTCATCCCTTATCTAGTTGAATCTCCGTTCAATGTGCCTAGTCTTTTGATGAGCACGAGGTTCCTTGATTTGAGCAATCGCACCCTCGTTGTCACAAAAGATCTCTAGGGGATCCTGAATGGAAGGGACTACCCCTAGATCGGCTATGAATTTCTTCAGCCATGTAGCTTCCTGTGCTGCCATTAAAGCGGCGACGTATTCTGACTCTGTAGTGGACAACGCTATGACTTCTTGCTTTGAACTTTTCCAAGATACAGCTCCCCCATTCAGAATAAAGATGTACCCCGATTGAGATCGTGAATCATCTCGATCGGTTTGGAAACTCGCATCCGTGTAACCTTTTACAACGAGTTCCTCTTCACCAGACCCGTAGATCAAGAACATGTCCTTAGTCCTCCTTAGGTACTTCAGAATGTTCTTGACAGCCATCCAATGACTATCACCAGGATTTTGCTGGTATCTACTTGTCATGCTTAAAGCGCATGACACGTCTGGTCTACTGCATATCATTGCATACATGATGGATCCTATAGCAGATGCATATGGGATTGCCTTCATTCTATTTTGCTCTTCCTTTGAACTTGGACATTGAGTCGTACTCAATATTGTCCCTCTCTGAATAGGTACATTACCTTTCTTAGAGTTTTCCATCTTGAACCTTTTCAAGATTTTGTCAATGTATGCACTTTGATTGAAACCAATCAGCCGCCTTGATCTATCTCTATAGATCTTTATTCCCAGAATAGAGGTGGCTTCACCAAGATCCTTGATGGAAAAACAACTTCCAAGCTAGGTTTTAACGCCTTCCAAGGTTGGAATGTCATTTCCAAATAGTAGTATGTCATCAACATACAATACTAGGAAGGTTATTGTGCTCCCACTAGCCTTCTTATACACACAAGCCTCATTAGCGTTTTTGATAAAGCCAAATTTCTTTACTTCATCATCAAAACGGTGATTCCAAATTCTCGATGCTTGTTTCAATCCATAGATTGATTTCTTTAACTTGCATACTTTGTTAGGATGTTTTGGATCGACAAAACCTTCAGGCTGAACCATATACACATCTTCCTCAAGATATCCATTTAGGAAAGCGGTTTTGACATCCATTTGCCAAATCTCATAATCATAATGAGCTACTATGGCAAACAATATCCTTATAGACTTAAGCATTGCAACAGGTGAGAAGGTTTCATCATAATCAACCCTTGAGTTTGAGTGAAACCTTTTGCTACAAGTCTAGCTTTGTAAGTATCCAAGTTTCCATGCATATCAGTCTTCTTCTTGAAAACCCACTTACATCCAACTACTTTGGAATTAAGAGGTGGCACAACAAGTTCCCAAACTTGATTGTCATACATGGATTAGATCTCAACGTTCATGGCCTCAAGCCATTTGTCACAATCCAAATTGGACACTGCATCATGATATGTGGTTGGTTCATCTGAATCTACCACATAGCATCCATCCAAGAAAAATCCGTATCTTTCAGGTGGATTACTAGTTCTACCACTTTTTTGAACGTTTTGTGTGTATTGATCAACCGCTTGATCATCCTCAATATCCTCATGTTGAGTGCTAGTTTCAACCAAACGTGCATCGGAACTTTGTTTCTAAGAACTCACCCTTTCTGGCAACAAACACCTTTTTTTCCAGTGGATCATAGAAATAATATACCATAGAATCTCTAGGATATCCAACAAAGATACACTTGGTGGATCGGACATCTAATTTGTTTGGGGTGGGAGTCTTAACATAAGCCTCACAACCCCAGACCCTTAAGTACGATAGGAATGGAACTCTTCCATGCCATATCTCAAAAGGTGTCTTTTCCACCTTTTTGGTTGGCGCCATATTCAAAATACGGGCCGCGGAGAGCAAAGGGAAACCCCAAAATGATAGAGGTAATGTGCTTCTAGCCATCATAGATCGAACCATATCCAATAAGGTTCAATTCCTCCTCTCACACACACCATTATGTTGTGGTGTTCCAGGTGGAGTGAGTTGTGAGACAATCCCACAACTCCTAAGATGATCTTGAAAAACATCACTTAGGTATTCACCACCTCTATCGGTGCGGAGAATTTTAATTGACTTGTTAAGTTGATTTTCCACTTCATTCTTGAAGATTTTGAACATTTCAAAAGCTTCATCTTTGTGCCTTAATAAGTACACGTACCCATAGCGACTATAATCGTCGGTAAAGGTAATGAAGTATCTTTCACCATTCCTAGTCATTGGCTTAAAAGGACCACATACATCCGAATGTGTGATACCTAATAAATCTTTTGCCCTTTCGTTAGTTCCACTAAAGGGTGCCTTAGTCATTTTTCCTTGTAAACAAGATTCACATACATCAAATGAATCACGTTCATTTGTTTTTAAGAGACCATTCTTTTGAAGTGTTTGTATACATTTCTTGTTTATATGACCAAGACGGCAATGCCAAAGGTAGGTATCACTCAAATCTAATTTATGTCTTTTGGTGGTTGCTTCATATATTGAGCTATCATATGTTACGTTTTCATGAACCAATTCATAAATACCATTACAAGATATAGCCTTAAAATAAAATACATGATTTAAAGAAACATGAATATCATTGTCAACAAACTTGAAATCATAATCATATTGTCTTAAACGGAAATAGAAATTATGTTCCTAGTCAAACTAGGAGCATATAATACATTGTTTAAAATAACTTCCAACCACTTGGAAGCTTCAAAATGTAGTCTCCTTGGGCTTCAATGTGAACCTTTGCACCATTGCCCATGAAGAGACTTATTTCCCCTTTTGCATAATGCTCATTTCTTTTGAACCCCTGCAATAAATTGCAAATGTGAGTTCCACATCCGGTATCTAATACCCATGTGTTAGAAGAAATAACATTTAGCTCAATATGTATCATGTAAATTATACCTGAGGTTTGCCCGGCATCCCTCTTTTCTCTCAACTCTTTGAGATAGACTGGACAATTTCTCATCCAATGCCCTATCTCACCACATTTGAAGCATGGGTCGTTTACAACAACCTTTTGCTTCTTCTCCTTGGGCTTCGGAGGTTCCGCCCTAACAACCATCTTCCCCTTTCCCCAAACGTGCCCCTTTCCTTTGGCAACAGTTGCCTTAGGAGGGGGTAGAGACCTTCTCCTTCTCCCACCTTCATTAATGGTGAGAACGGGTAAAACCCTTTTACCCATTCCCGCCTCAGCTGATTTGAGCATCGAATGAAGTTCATTTATGGTCTTGTCCCATCCGTTCATGTTGTAATTCATGACGAATGCCTCAAACCTTTTAGTTAGGCCATTAAGGATCAAATCTGTGGCCAACTCCTTTGAGACAGGACATTTAGCCTTTGAAGGCGATCGATGTGGCTTTTCATCTTAAGAACATAATGTGAAACTGATTGGGATTCCTCCATCCGACATGCATGAAGCGCTCGAACCGTTTCGAAGCGCTCCACTCTAGCTTGTTGCTAGAACGTTTCCGCAACTGAGTGATCATGTCATAGGCTCCATGGAGCTCATACTCCTTTTGGAGTTCGGGTTCATACTTGCTAACATTAAGCAAGAGACTTGGATGGAGTCTTCCATATATCTAACCCAATTATTATAGGCTTCCACATCCTCCTCGTTAGGTTCATCGGGGATGGGATCATCAAGGATGTAGGCCCGCTTTTCTTGCTTGAGAACAATTCTCAAGTTGCGGTACCAATCCATGAAATTGTTAGGTGTTAGACGATCCCTTTGAAGGATCACCCTAAGGGATTGGTTGTTTTGGTTAGGAACATCATTATTAGCGTTGTTGTTGTCGGCCACCTACAAGATTTTACAAAGTCCATTTTAGTAATCGTTGGTATAATTATATATTTCATTTATTAATACCCTTTATGTCTCATAGACTATTAATAAATAAAATTTTAGAATCCAATGTTATATTTAAATATGGTTAGGTGACCTTTATCCCATTATTTAAATAAACAAGGTAGTCATAAATGATAATTGCAACCCATTGCAACTTCTAGTGGTATGGGATCGTTTGAACATCTTATGTTTATAACGACATGTTTATCCCATCAACACCTTTTATAAAACACATTTTAGGTGATCCATTCAATATATTTTATAAATCAAGTCGTCCTACTTACACACACGTATGAGTTTACTACATAAGTGGTTAGGTGACCTTTATCCCACAAACATGGTATTCTCACCTCAAGTTACAAGTTCCCTCAAAGTGGTTAGGTGACCTTTATCCCACTAAGAGTTTGCAAGTAATCTAAGTGTTGTGTAAAAGGATGGTGTTTAACTTGTTTTAATTAATGGTTTGTTAATCACATCCAAATATTCAAAACAGCATAACCAAACAATTCATATATGCATAACAAAGCATACTAAGTTGAGCACACTTGTTTAGCCAAAACAAGTGTGTCAAAAGGTCTTGTCCTAAGGGTTAAGTTCATGACACATGGTTGACAAAAGGAACTCCCACTTGAATCCACATCTTCAAGCATCCTCTTTGTCCATCTTTTCTTCAAGTCTTGATCTTGAGCATCCTTACAAAATATGTATCCTAATACATTTTTCTAGTAAAGATAAACTCCTAATCTATTTATTACAAACCAATTGAATGAATAGATTACAAAACAAGACTCGAAACAAAAATTAAATAATTACATGCCCAAATGAATATAACATGACAACCAATCATTCAATCCAAATGGTCTAGGCTTTGTTATGCATAATCAACAACAACATGTTTAAACATACACAAGATAATCGATTTTGGCAGCCCCTTATAGCCCATGTTCTTGGCCAACATAACCAAGAACAAATGGGTTTAGAACATATAAACAAACATCTAATAATCTAGAGTTTTAAAGATCCTTATATGCATAAAGTAGCATCTTTAAAACACCAAAAGGGGGGCAAAATCCAGCCCTCTAACTCACGGATTTTTGGTGTCTAGCACCACAAAACCGTGAACTAGTAAGTGAAAAACATGTATGCATATGTATAAGTGGCTCTTGATGCCATTGTAGGGGTTTTAACATGTTTATCAAAGCTCATATAATCTTGTTTATATGAAAACGCAGCGGATTTTATATTTTAAAACATGTTAATAAGATGATTATTAAACCCATTTAATAAAGAACCCCAAGCCATGGATCATTATACAAATGCATACAATAAAGAACATAAGATACTTAGATGTATATACACCTTTGTAGCTTCCTAAAACCCAAAGTTGTGAGCTGTGAAAGATGACTTTGTGCCGATTTTTCAACCTAGAAAACCTCAAGGAGTGATACCCCAAGCTTGTACAAACACCTTCCTTTGCTAGGGCTTGCAACACCAACTTGTAGAGCTTTCCTTTTGTTGAATCTTTTCAGCCAAGAACCCCTCTTTGCAAAGCTGAAAATCCTGATTCTTTTGCTAAAAACGAGATTTTAGAGTGAGAAAGGAGAGAGCTTCTCTTGTGTGTGTGTGAGAGAAAGAGAAGAATGCAAGAGTGTTCAAGTGGGTTGAGTTATTGCATGGCCTTGGAACTAAAAGGGGGCCATCCAAGACAAAAGGGGCGGCCGATTTTGGCTGCCTTTGTCTCCCTCTTGTTTCAAATTTTATAAAAAAAATATACACTCTTGCACCCTTATTATGTAAAATTAAACCATTTTAATTTTATATCACTAACACACACACACTATTATTTGTCATTTTCTAACTAATTAAAAAATAAACAAATAATCCCATATGAACAATATATATATATATATATATATATATATATATATATATATATATATATATATATATATATATATATATATAACTTGTTCATTTGCAAAAGCAATGATTTAGAAAACCCGCTTTCTAAATTGGTGTTTATATATTTATTTGTTTGATCTAATCAACAAATAAATATTTGTCGGTGTTTGTTGGCTTGTAATGGGTATGACCCGACTTGGATCATATCACACTAGCCACATCATTTAATATGTATCTTGGGCACATCAATTCTTTCAGACAGATTTATTCCGAAGACTTTTAACACATGCTTTATCTCATGTACTTTTCCATAAAGCTCGACACCTTTCCGCTGCACCTTTGTAAGGTTACCAACTTACATGAGTTGGTGAAAAGGTCCATGCTTTTGGTAACTGTACATTGAGGTCTTGAGTTTGCAACTTTCTACTTAATGTGGTTTATCATTTTTGTAATAGATAAGGATGTGAGCTATGGCATGTCATAGTCACAAGTCAAAATGCAATCTACCTTTTGACTCTACAATTGATTTTGTTTAGTGTCTATTCAATTGTATCCACTGGCTTTCAAAGTATAGCTGGTTGTAGGATGTAGTATAAGTATCTCATGTTATTATATCTTTCATATATGCTTTGTAACACTTGTAATAGAACATAGAGAAAGCAATATACTGCATTCTTGAAAACCATATACTTGTGTTCTTTGTGTTCTGTCTCTTTGATGGGTGCGGATAGTATATATATTTTGATATAGATTTATTGCACACATACAGTTTTAATTGGTTATTACTATTACTAAATCACACACATAAAAGGCAGTGTACTTGTCGTGTAGTAATATATTGCTGGTAAGAACCGAGTATCAATCCGTGGACACACCTAGCCTACTCAACAAACTTGATGTTTGACTATCAAATTTGGTTTTTGTTAAATAAAATGATAATTTGTATAGAAAGATTTTTAGGATTTAAAAATAAACAATAATAGAAACAAAGTAAACGAAGATTTGAAGCGTTTGGATTTAAAACCAGGGAATAAAAGTTATCATCCTAATTATATTCCACTTATGTAACCGTGATGAATTGGTTGTGTGATTTAAAGATATGGATTTATGTAAATATGTTAATGTTTATAAAGATGAGCTGGCGCGATTTCTCGTCTATCCTGCTGCCGTAGTGACTTGATCCAGTCAGGTTGAGTTTTACTACTCAGATCAAAGCTCTAGTAATGTAGGTAAATCTTTTGTGACCTATTTGACATACGATTTCTGAAAACATAACTTAATGTCAAAAAGAGAGTTGATGAAGTTCCTTCCTAACATACCATTAATTTTAGAAAACCGTAACACTTACTGAACTTTCTAAACAAATAAAAGGAAACCCGCAAATGATCAGAAAGTTAAAGTGATATGATTTCTAATAACCATTTCTAGTTCATTAGCCATGGATTTATAATGAAGACCAGTTTCGCGAATGAAAGTTAATCATACGGTTTTTCAACTTTGTATGATGATCATAATCACAAACCATAAATTTATAACTTTTCTTTATATGTAGATGCTACCCATCAATAGTTTTCCCAAGACCACCATAACATTATCATAATATTTATCACACCATTAGTTCATCACAAATTACATAAGTTTCATCCGATTGGATGATAAAAAGAGTTTAACTCATAATGAGCTTGAACATAACAACATATAACAAAGAAGATAGATATGTAATCATCGGTGAAATAGAACAATCAAACCGATAATCCACAATGGATGGCGTTTAGATGATTCCGAGCTTCTTCCAAATGTTGTATGCACCTCCCGAGCCTCGAAATGATCTTGAGTCTTGATTCCCGAGAGAGTTCTGAAGAGTAACTCTCCCACCAAAGCTTATCAAAAATGGTGAACTTAGGCTTCTATTTATAGGCTTTCCGGAGTGTTTAAGCACGGCCCCGTGCTAGTACAATGCTTACGAAAGTCGGTCGTCTTGTACATGCAGGTTGTGTCAGGCACGACCCCGTGCTTAATGGGGCACGACCCCGTGTTGGAGGTGCGGCATGACCCCGTGCCTAAAAGGCACGGTCCCGTGTCTACTTTTAGGGAACAATACTTTTTGTCCTGTTAGATGTCCAAACACGGGGGTGTGTTAATTTAGCACGGGGGTGTGTTTCTGGCAAAGCATGGGGGCGTGCTTAAAGAAGCACGTCCCCATGCTTGGACTCCAAAGCTCAGATTACTTCAATTTCTTGCAAAATATGCTTCATTTGTTCATCTTTCCCTTGTAAACACCTGAAAACACAATTTAATACTTTTAAGTAAATTTTCATCATTTTAAGAAAGATATTAAGGAATAATTGATGTGCTTTTGATAGGATTTTTATGTATAATTTGGATCACATCAAACATCCCCACACTTAAACTTTGCTTGTCCTCAAGCAAAAATCACTTAAAATGACAAGTCGACCAAAAACCAAATAAAACGAATTATAAACATGTCTTTCGAGAAATACACAACTAAATATTATTTTCATCCAAATATAAATATTCTAAGCATATGTAAAATGATATCCTAGCAAGCAATAGGTTAGTAAAGATTATAATCATGCAAAAATCCACACTTCTCACAAGGTGCACTCACACTCGGCTCATATATGGAGTCATAATCAAGATTAAGTATTACTAATACACTCAATTTCCTAGTATGAATACGTGTGAAATCATATGCTTGTTAAGGGATCAAATCTCCACCTACTTAGATATTTACTTGCATAAATCATTAGGTCTTTGATGGGTTGTAATTTGGCTCGGGCTCGGGTATGGAATATTTGGAAAAGTTAGCTAATTGCTAAAGACGAAGGTCTTGGCTTATTTTTCTAACATAAACTGTAAGGAAACCAATAAAGGTTCCCTATACAATACTTCAAGCTAGAAGGGATATGCTAGCTTGAGGACTCGTTTAAAGTCAGATTGTCAAGACCATATTTTGCTTTCAAAAATCGTACTTCATCTTTTACCCGAAGATACACAAAACTTTCCTTTTTCAAGGATCGTTCAGCTTAAAGCCTAATAGCACCCAATCGGATTAGTTCTATGTATTCGTATTGAGATTCAGTTTGATTCTTTTTGCATTTTCCATTATGAGACCAATTTCAACAATTCGGGCATCTTTCATATCTTTTTTCCTGTCTCTTTATAGCACTTTTTGAAATTCCATAATATGGCGGAACTTGTTCCTTTTTTCGCCATTTCTTTCTTGCGTCAAACGTGAGATTAAAATTTTGTTCGTGGATTTCCGGGGGAAGTCCCGGGTTTGCGTGATGAAGGCAACAAAGCAAATTGAAATCAAAAGAATGCATTCCAGTTCTTTAAGGTTTGCTGGTAAAAGACCAATTTTTTTATAAGCCAAAAACGTGTCTTTAACGAAAACAAGTTTTGTAGAAGGCTTTTGGTTAAGTGACTTGGTAGCTCGGGTGATTGAAAGATAAAAAACGTTTAAGCTCAACGGGGCTCACTATGGTTGACGTTCGGGCAAGGAAAATTAAAGACAATGGTTGGGGCTCAAACGGTTAAGGTTTCCTAGTGCCTAACTCATTTTTATGCAACAAATACTAATTAAGGTCTTGAAATGCATACCCAAAGCAAGTTTTAATTACACGTATCATATGGCACCCTCAATTAAATCCAGAATGAAAGTAGAAATGCAATTTTGCAAAAGTTGTTTAAGTCTCAAAAATAAACTCGCATATGGATGGAATTGGGTACAAGTTCTTCATTTTACATGATTAGATATTTTACTAGATTAGATTATTGCTTTTAAGGATATCATAAAAAACATTTTCAATTTTACTTGGACGTCATGAATTTACTTCTTTATTTCCCGAAAACGTATATTTGTAATTTGGTTTATCAAAAGTTTTATTTTTGGTATCTTGTCACAAAAATTACTTGGTAAGTGATCTTCTCTTAAAAGTTTTAAATTTGGACCTTTTTAGCAAAATAAAATGCATTACTCCCATCCCCACACTTAAAATTCACATTGTCCACAATGTGATTAATATAATCAAGATCGAGAAAGGGTAATAAAATAACTCCCCTAAAAATGGTAAAATTTTTAGTTGTGTTTGGTTGGCCTCGCGTTGTTAGAATTCTCGGTATCACCTAAAATGTCATCAATTTATTAAAAGCGTTAAGGTCCTAAACACACAAAATAAAAACAAAATGACATAAATGAAAAGATAGATTGGCACAAAACAACTGTGTCGGGTCCCCCCACTCATGGTACATTCGGTTCCTGATGTAAGTGACATCGTTACTGAGGTCATCGACTCGGGTGTGCAGACTTTCGACTCGGTTGAAGGCTTGTTGGGCATATTCAAATGATCGTCGTGCATGGTCGCTTGTTGTTTGTATTGACTCATAAAGGTCTAACATGGTCGGGAATTCCCTTGTACGTGAACTTGAAGATCTAGCTCCGGCTCTTTCCGGCTATATTGGCATGTCGAGATCCATAATTATTTCTTCGAGGTCCGCCGGATCCCAGATTTGTCCCTTCTTATCCATGAATCTTGCCTGCCCATTTTGTAGGCTTGTCACCATGTACATACTTGTGCAAATGCTCAAGTCTAATAGTCCCGGCATCACTCCTTCAGTTCCCTAAGTGTTATAACCATAGCTTTCGTATAAGTTCAAAATCTAGCTTCCTCCAAACATAGGTGTTGGAGCACCTGCAATCGCATTCCTGGCAAAAAGATTACAAAACAAATACCCAATATTACATGGCAACTGATTAACCATACAATATAAAATGAACAAGTCCCTCAAGTTAACAACTCCCTCGCTTTGACCACGAGCTGTTATGGAATGACTAAGTAACCGATGAATGTATTGCAGCAGCGGGTCTCGTATCTGACTGCCTTTTGTTTTACCCGAGTTGAACCCTCCAGTTCCAATCCGCTCCTAAAATGCTTTCCTCATTGAACCACTTTCTGCATCTTTACTTTCCTCGTCCGGGAAAGTATGGTATGCCGGCATTCCAGATACAGTTTCCTCCTCCATTTCCTATTCCGTGTAGATCCCGAGATAGACACCGAACAAGACAATGGATGTTTTGTGCCAATGCCCAGCAAGTCTGAATGAAGCTGCATTATTATCCTAAGGATCAGAGTCTTTCATGCTAAATTTGAAGGATGCTAAAAATTCAAGAGTTAGTTCATAAACGGAAGGTCTATTTGGTGAGAATAAACGCTTCCATTGGACACTCAATAATGTATTGTATCTTTCTAGCTGTCCGACTACCGCTAGTGTTTCTTCATCTGCTTGTAAATGGGGTCTTTCGACCCTTTGTAGCAGCCTTTGAAGTCTCTCATGACACCATCTCTCGCGGCTTCCTTCAAAACGTAAGTAGGGATGATTCATGATCCTAAAATTTCAAAAATATGTTAATCTATACAAAACTGATTTCTTGAGTAGTTTCATGATGTTAGTGAAAATCATGTGTTTTTCAAGACATAACAGCATAATGATTCAACTCATGATTAAAAATGGTTTAAAATTTTATCATTGAAGGAAAATTTTTTGATCATGGGGGTGCGTTTTGTGAAACGTGGGGGTGCGGTAAACATGGTAAGGCATGAAATCTTGACTCGAGCACGTGTGGTTATGTTTGTAAATCGTTGATTAAGCATGAGTTTAACGTTTTCTTGCTTAAAAAAATTAAAGATTGTACATTTATCATTTTAATTATTTTTAATAATTCAAGATACCCAAAAATATATTTTATGTTTAATACCACTTGGGAACTCTTGAACATCATTATCAAATATTTCACCACGAATTATGAAGATAGTGTTGATAATGATATAAGAAAACAAACTAATTAGCTAACTAAACAAACTAATAACTAACGAAACATATTAATTAACACTAATCTACTTACAAGAATAAACATGAACAAGTAGGTTGAAAGTATTCATCATTCCATGAAACGTTTAAGAACAAGTCTTTACATATAATTGCTAGAATTTCAGTTGTTTAGAGACCTAATCACCTAACTACATGTAAATGACTTTCATAATCAAAGGAATTAGTACACTAACCTTTTGTTCAAACACTCTTGAAAGAACTCTTGAATAGAAAAATGGAAAAAACAAGATGAAAGTGAGAGTGGATACGACTTTGCAGGCAATTGAGGTCGGTATTTATCATGCAAAATGAAGAGGAACAAGACAAAAGGCTGAAAATGTTAGCTTGTGTCATTTTTTGTCGAACACGGGGGCGTGCCTACTTGAGCGTTTCAGTCTTTTGTTGTTCCATTTTTCAGTTTCGCGCGTTATGTAATTTTCCCGGTTAATTTTACTACTTTCAAATCATGAGAAAAGATACGAAATTAGTCCTAGAGTAAATAAACACAAGCCAAAATGAAATTTACATTTCCTAAGGTCGTACGGTTACATAATACGTTAAAAGCAGAGAATCTGAAACAGCAAAACAAGACTCTTTAACGTGCAACAACGCACTTAGCACATCACAAAATGCTTCTAAAAGAAACCTCCACACATTTAGTGTGGAATGTTCGGGATGGGATAGTGAGAGGTGCGGTTGCTTAATTCCGCAAGCTGCCGGTTATGGAAATGAGTTCCTTGCTCATCTGTTAAACTTTTTGGATAAGTTCAGCTAAGCGTTGGGATGCAGTGAGGTTCATTTTAGTCAGTTGTTTGATTAGTTCATGCAGCTTGAAGAAATATTCTTCAGCCGTTGGTTCTCTTGTTTCAGAACGTGGTTTCTTTGCAGGATTCCAGTTGGAACTTCTGTGACTTGATTCTTTCATTTTTCAGATGTTATAAACAGAAGTGAGTGTGATGAAAGAATGGAACAAGTATGGCATTTATATATAGGTCGTGGAAAGTGGACATGGGGGCGTGCTTGGCTAGGCACGGCCCCGTGCTTGTCCGAATCGTCTTAAATTCGACCTGCGACGTTCCAGAGTCGTCAGCGAAGATTGTAGAAAGAAATTTGTCAAAGACACGGGGGCGTGCTTGATGAGGCATGGCCCCGTGCTTGTGCTTGTGGGATCCTAAAAAGCAAGAAAATTTTATGTACAGGTGCCGCGATTAAGTTTCAGGTCTTCGGCACGACCCTTCCCCACACTTAGTTTTCGTCGAGGCGGAGGTGTAATTCCTCCGAGGGAATTTTGGTGGTCCATCGTTATACGGTTTCAAACGATGGCCATTTACTTTGAAACTTAAACCTTCATGGTTATAAATTTCAATGGCACCATTCAGAAACACGTTTTTGATCGTATAAGGTCCAGACCAACGTGACTTCAGTTTTTCGGGAAACAAACATAAACGAGAGTTATAAAATAAGACGTTCTCCTACATAAAATCATTTTGTGTTCTTTAATCGAGCGTCGTGATATTTCCTTGTCTTTTCTTTGTAGACCCTAGCATTTTTGTACGCTTTTTCTCTCAATTCCTCTAATTCGTGGATTGTAGGAATCGATTCTTTCCTGCAAGGTCTTGGTCCAGTTTGTTGCTTTAAGTGCCCAAAAAGCCTTGTGCTCTAGTTCCACAGGTAGATGACATGACTTCCCATAAACTAGTTTAAACGGTGTTGTGCCGATGGGAGTCTTATAGGCTGTTCGAAAAGCCAATAATGCATCATCTAACTTGATAGACCAGTCCTTGGGATTTTGACCTACAGTTTTCTCAAGGATTCATTTGATGCCTCGGTTAGTGACTTCAGCTTGCCCATTCGCTTGTGGATGGTAAGCAGTTGTAAAGCGATCGTGAACTCCATAACGCGCCATTGCTCGTTCGAGCTGATTATTACAGAAATGAGTTCCTCTATCACTAATTAGAGCTTTAGGGGCATCAAAATGAGAAAATAGTTTTTTAAGAAATTTGACAACGTTTCTAGCATCATTAGTAGGCAGGGTTTGAGCTTCAGCCCATTTTGAAACGTAATCAACTGCTACCAAGATGTAACGATTGCCAATGACACCGGGAATGGCCCCATGAAATCAATACCCCATACATCAAATATCTCGCATACTTGAACTGGTTTCTGAGGCATCACATCCCGTGTTGAGATACTGGTTGGTCTTTGACATGATCACAGGTGCGTACCATGTTGTGAGCATCTTTGAAGATCGTGGGGCAGTAAAATCCAGAGTCAAACACTTTCTTAGCTGTTAAGGTTGCTCCATAATGTCCTTCGGGGGGTCTTTCATGACAGTGCCTTAGAATTTGTTCTGCTTCTCTTCCGTATATGCATCTTTGAATGAGTTGGTCTGCATCGATTCTGAATAGATACGGGTCTTCCCAGTAGTAATGTTTGATATCAGTAAAGAATTTCTTCTTTTGCTCATAAGTCATTCCTTTGAGAAGGATTCCGCTTGCTAAGTAATTTGCAAAATAGGCAAACCAAGGATGTTCATCGATTGAGGATTGAACGTGCATAAGGAATTCATGAGGAAAGTTGTTGTTTATTATGGCTTCCTCAGTTTATGAAGGACTTGAATCCTCAAGACGCGAGAGATGATCAGCCGCTGGATTTTCTGCTCCCTTCTTATCACGAATTTGGATGTCAAATTCTTGAAGCAGAAAGATCCAACGAATCAATCTCGGCTTTCCATCTTGTTTGTTAAACAAATAACGAAGGGCTGCATGATCAGTGTAAACAATTGTTTTCGAAATGATAAGATACGAGCGGAACTTGTCAAATGCGAGAACTACCGCAAGAAGTTATTTTTCGGTGGTGGTGTAGTTTTCTTGGGCGTCGTTTATGGTTTTGCTCGCATAATGAATTGGGTGGAATTGCTTGTCTTTCCTTTGTCCTAATACGACTCCTAGCGCAAAATCGCTTGCGTCGCACATGAGTTCAAATGTTAGCGTCCAATATGGGGAAACCATGATTGGAGCGGTTTCCAGCCTCTCTTTAAGCGATATGAATGCATTAATGCATTCGTCAGAAAATACGAATTGAGCGTCGTTCTCGAGAAGTTGAGTCATTGGTCGAGCGATTTTTGAGAAATCTTAAATGAAACGATGGTAAAATCCTGCATGACCTAGGAAACTTCTGATATCTTTCATGGTTATGGGGTGTGGAAGTTTAGAAATAGTTCCAACTTTGGCTTGATCGACTTCAAGCCCTGCTCAAAAGATTTTGTGTCCTAACACTATTCCTTCTGTAACCATGAAGTGGCATTTTTCCCAGTTTAAAACAAGGTTAGAATCTTCACATCTAACCAGCATTTTTTCCAGATTTTCAAGACATTGCTCAAATGAGTTCCAAAGATGGAGAAATCATCCATGAAAACTTCCATTGAGTGTTCAATCATGTCATGAAAAATTGCTACATGCATCTTTGAAATGTTGCAGGAGCATTACACAATCCAAAAAGCATTCGCCGATAAGCAAATGTTGTTGGGGTTTAAACATGTTTATCAAAGTTCATATAACCTTATTTATATGAAAAACGCAGCGGATATAAGATTTAAAACATGTTAATAAGATGATTATTAAACCCATTTAATGTGAACCCCAAAGCCATGGATCATTATACAAAATACATACAATGAAAGAAACATAAAAGTTAAGAACCACAACCTTTGGAGCTGCAGAGAACCGAAATTAAAGAGATGAAAAGGATGTGTTCTTGTGGCTAAACTTCAAGGTAGAAGTTCTCAAGATAGCATACCCCAAGCCTATCAACAAAACACCTTGAATACTAGGATCTTGACACCAATTTCCAGCTACAAAACACCTTTGTGGGCTGAAAATCTACTTCCTTTTCTGCCCAAAACCTTGAGATAGAGGAGAGAGTAGAGAGAGAGCTTTGGTTGTGTGTGTTCTTGGATGTGATAGAATGAATGAGTGTTCAAGTGTCCAAGACTTGCATGTCTTGGAACTAATAGAATTTGGGCATCCAAGACCAAAGGGGCGGCCGAAAAATGGCCCCCTTTAGTTTTCCCTCTCAATTCAAATTTTATAAAAAAAATACAATCACATCCCTTGTTTTATAAATTAAAACCATTTTAATTTTATATCACTAACACACACTATTATTTGCCATTGCTTAACTAATTTAAATAATGTACAAATAATCTTTTATGAACAAATTATCTATAATGATGTTCATCTACAAAAGCAATAATTTAGAAAATCCAATTTTCTAAATTGGTGTCATTATTTATTTGTGTGATCTTATCAACAAATAAATTACCTTTTGGTGTTTGTTTGGCTTGTTATTGGGTATGACCCGACTTGGATCATATTACACTAGCCACATCAATTTAATATGAATCTTAGGCGGATCAATACTTTCAATCTCCCACTTGCACAAGATTTATAGAAGATTGATGCAAGCAGCAAATAACGCCTAGCAACGGTTTGCTACCCCTAATGTATATGACTAAGTGCCATTCAATAACATTATCCTTTTCAAGTACCTTACTTGAATATGTTTTAGGTGAATTAATCATCTATCCTTTTGTTGCAGATGTCATGTTAAATCCAAGAGACACAGAATTGTCATTCTCTGATGATTTAACTTTAGCAGGCCTTAGACATCTAACTCTCAACGAATAAGAGGAACAAATTCCATCTCGATTACATATGTCTCTCACAATCACCTCATGTTATACCTGAACTCAACCTTATGTACTGCCTTTTTCAGAACAGCAAAGAACTAAGTCAAGGTACAATACTTGGTGAATATCAAGACCCAATATGTATCTCAGGTCTGAGGATACAATGATATTCGCCTTTACTCAAAATCTCTTATGACAAATCAGCAAGATTCCATGCAGAAATAATTGAGAGCGGGTCAGTCCAATATCTATATCCCATAGATATCAATGAACCTTGGTAGCAACCTCTTGCTGTATATTCATACCATATGAATATCAACCAATCCAAGTTCATTATAGTCTTATATTTATAGTTGTTCCCACAAGTATAATCGACTGCGGATGTTTAGAATAACTTATTTATTCATGGATTTAAACATGCTAAAATAGAAGAACAAATGAAATTATAACTATATAATTAAGTCAAATAACATTAGTTCCAATATCTATATGCAAAATACAACATCAAACCCAGTCACTTGAATATCTAAGTCCCATGGCACAAACATGACCCTCATGCTTTGCCTTTTCGAGGAGCTTTGTGAGTGGATCCGCAACATTTTATAGTGTGAACTTTGCGAATACATATCTTTCCCTTTTCAACTTCATCCCTTATGTAGTTGAATCTCGTTCAATGTGCCGAGTCTTTTGATGAGCACGAGGTTCCTTGATTTGAGCAATCGCACCCTCGTTGTCACAAAAGATCTCTACGGGATCCTGAATGGAAGGGACTACCCCTAGATCGGCTATGAATTTCTTCAGCCATGCAGCTTCCTGTGCTGCCATTGAAGCGGCGACGTATTCTGACTCTGTAGTGGACAACGCTACGACTTCTTGCTTTGAGCTTTTCCAAGAAATAGCTCCCCTATTCAGAATAAAGATGTACCCCGATTGAGATCGTGAATCATCACGATCGGTTTGGAAACTCGCATCCGTGTAACCTTTTACAACGAGTTCCTCTTCACCAGATCCGTAGATCAAGAACATGTCCTTAGTCCTCCTTAGGTACTTTAGAATGTTCTTGACAGCGATCCAATGACTATCACCAGGATTTTGCTGGTATCTACTTGTCATGCTCAAAGCGCATGACACGTCTGGTCTAGTGCATAACATTGCATACATGATGGATCCTATAGCAGATGCATATGGGATAGCCTTCATTCTATTTTGCTCCTCCTTTGAGCTTGGACATTGAGTTGTACTCAATATTGTCCCTCTCTGAATAGGTACAGTACCTTTCTTAGAGTTTTCCATCTTGAATCTTTTCAAGATTTTGTCAATGTATGCACTTTGATTCAAACCAATTAGCCGTCTTGATCTATCCCTATAGATCTTTATTCCCAGAATATAGCAGCTTCACCAAGATCCTTGATGGAAAAACAACTTCCAAGCCAGGTTTTTACACCTTGCATGGTTGGAATGTCGTTTCCAAACAGTAGTATGTCATCAACATATAATACTAGGAAGGTTATTGTGCTCCCACTAGCCTTCTTATACACGCAAGCCTCATCAGCGTTTTTGATGAAGCCAAATTTCTTTACTTCATCATCAAAACGGTGATTCCAACTTCTTGATGCTTGTTTCAATCCATAGATTGATTTCATTAACTTGCATACTTTATTAGGATATTTTGGATGGACAAAACCTTCAGGCTGAACCATATAGACATCTTCCTCAAGATATCCATTTAGGAAAGCGGTTTTGACATCCATTTGCCAAATCTCATAATCATAATGAGCTGCTATGGCAAATAGTATCCTTATAGACTTAAGCATTGCAACAGGTGAGAAGGTTTCATCATAATCAACCCCTTGAGTTTGAGTGAAACCCTTGCTACAAGTCTAGCTTTGTAAGTATCCAAGTTTCCATACATATCAGTTTTCTTCTTGAAAACCCACTTACTTCCAACTATTTTGGAATTAAGAGGTGGCACAACAAGTTCCCAAACTTGATTGTCATACATGGATTGCATCTCAACGTTCATGGCCTCAAGCCATTTGTCACAATCCAAATTGGACACTGCATCATGATATGTGGTTGGTTCATCTGAATCCACCACATAGCATCCATCCATGAAAAATCCGTATCTATCAGGTGGATTACTAGTTCTACCACTTCTGCGAACGTTTGTGTGTATCGATCAACCGCTTGATCATCCTCAACATCCTCACGTTGAGTGCTAGTTTCAACCAAACGTGCACCGGCTGTGTTTCTTGATCCTCCTCAAGATCCACTGTTCTACTGCTAGTTCCTTCCATAAGGAACTTGTTTCTAAGAACTCACCCTTTCTGGCAACAAACACCTTTTGTTCCAGTGGATCATAGAAATAATATCCCATAGAATCTCTAGGATATCCAACAAAGATACACTTGGTGGATCGGACATCTAATTTGTTTGGGGTGGGAGTCTTAACATAAACCTCACAACCCCAGACCTTAAGTACGATAAGGATGGAACTCTTCCATGCCATATCTCAAAAGGTGTCTTTTCCACCTTTTTGGTTGGGGCCATATTCAGAATACGGGCTACGGAGAGCAAAGCGAAACCCCAAAATGATAGAGGTAATGTGCTTCTAGCCATCATAGATCGAACCATATCCAATAAGGTTCGATTCCTCCTCTCAGACACACCATTATGTTGTGGTGTTCCAGGTGGAGTGAGTTGTGAGACAATCCCACAACTCTAAGATGATCTTGAAAAACATCACTTAGGTATTCGCCACCTCTATCGGTGCGGAGAATTTTAATTGACCTCTTGAGTTGATTTTCTACTTCATTCTTGAAGATTTTGAACATTTCAAAAGCTTCATCTTTGTGCCTTAATAAGTACACATACCCATAGCGACTGTAATCGTCAGTAAAGGTAATGAAGTATCTTTCACCATTCCTAGTCATTGGCTTAAAAGGACCACATACATCCGAATGTATGATACCTAATAAATCTTTTGCCCTTTCGTTAGTTCCACTAAAGGGTGCCTTAGTCAATTTACCTTGTAAACAAGATTCACATACATCAATGAATCACATTCATTTGTTTTTAAAAGACCGTTCTTTTGAAGTGTTTGTATACGTTTCTTGTTTATATGACCAAGGCGACAATGCCAAAGGTAGGTATCATTCAAATCTAATTTGAGTCTTTTGGTGGTTGCTTGGTACATGGAGCTATCATATGTTACGTTTTCATGAACCAATTCATAAATACCATTACAAGGTATAGCTTTAAAATAAAAATACATGATTTAAAGAAACATGAATATCATTGTCAACAAACTTGAAATCATAATCATATTGTCTTAAACGGGAAACAAAAATTATGTTCCTAGTCAAACTAGGAGCATACACACATTATATAAAATGACTTCCAAACCACTTGGAAGCTTCAAAATGTAGTCTCCTCAGGCTTCAACGTGAACCTTTGCACCATTGCCCATGAATAGACTTATTTCCCCTTTTGCATAATGCTCATTTCTTTTGAACCCCCGCAATAAATTGCAAATGTGAGTTTCACATCCGTATCTAATACCCATGTGTTAGAAGAAATAACATTTAGCTCAACATGTATCATGTAAATTATACCTGAGGTTTGCCCTGCATCCCTCTTTTCTCTTAACTCTTTGAGATAGACTGGACAATTTCTCATCCAATGCCCTATCTCACCACATTTAAAGCATGGGTCTTTGCAGCAACCTTTTGCTTCTTCTCCTTGGGCTTCGGAGGTTCCGCCCTAACAATCATCTTCCCCTTTCTTCCAACGTGCCCCTTTCCTTTGGCAACATTTGCCTTAGGAGGGGGTAGAGACCTCTTCTTTCTCCCACCTTCATTAATGGTGAGAACGGGTAAAACCCTTTTTCCCATTCCCGCCTCAGCTGATTTGAGCATCGAATGAAGTTCATTTATGCTCTTGTCCCATCCGTTCATGTTGTAATTCATGACGAATGCCTCAAACCTTTTAGATAGGCCATTAAGGATCAAATCCGTGGCCAACTCCTTTGAGACAGGACAATTTAGCCTTTGAAGGCGGTCGATGTGGCTTTTCATCTTAAGAACATAAGATGAAACTGATTGGGATTCTTCCATCCGACATGCATGAAGTGCTCGAACCGTTTCAAAGCGCTCCACTCTAGCTTGTTGTTGGAACGTTTCCCGCAACTGAGTGATCATGTCATAGGCTCCATGGAGCTCATACTCCTTTTGGAGTTCGGGTCATACTTGCTAACATTAAGCAAGAGACTTGGATGGAGTCTTCCATATATCTAACCCAATTATTACAGGCTTCCACATCCTCCTCGTTAGGTTCATCGGGGATGGGATCATCAAGAATGTAGGCCCGCTTTTCTTGCTTGAGAACAATTCTCAAGTTGCGGTACCAATCCATGAAGTTGTTAGGTGTTAGACGATCCTTTGAAGGATCGCCCTAAGGGATTGGTTGTTTTGGTTAGGTACATCGTTATTAGCGTTGTTGTTGTCGGCCATCTACAAGATTTTACAAAGTCCATTTTAGTAATCGTTGATATAATTATATATTTCATTATTAATACCCTTTATGTCTCATAGACTATTAATAAATAAAATTTTAGAATCCAACGTTATATTTAAATATTGGTTAGGTGACCTTTATCCCATTATTTAAATAAACAAGGTAGTCATATATGACAATTGCAACCCATTGCAACTTCTAATGGTATGGGATCGTTTGAACATCTTATGTTTATAACGGCATGTTTACCCCATCAACACCTTTTATAAAACACATTTTAGGTGATCCATTCAATATATTTTATAAATCAAGTCGCCCTACTTACACACACGTGTGAGTTCACCACATAAGTGGTTAGGTGACCTTTATCCCACAAACATGGCATTATCACCTCAAGTTACAAGTTCCCTCAAAGTGGTTAGGTGACCTTTATCCACTAAGAGTTTGCAAGTAACCTAAGTGTTGTGTAAAAGGATGTTGTTTAACTTGTTTCTCAAAAGGGATTTGTAATTTCACAATTCTTGTTTTAGAAAAGTCCATGTAGTATATGATTGTATGCATTCAACCATATGGTATCCATTTGGTTCTTTTAAATAAAACCCATTTTATTTTGCAAACCAATAACTCCTTTTATAGACCCATTCTATTTAGCTTAATGATTTGAGAACCAATTACATGTAATAGTTTGTTCTAGTTGATGGTTTGTTAATGACATCCAAATATCCAAAACAAAACAACATCATAAGCATTCAACCAAGCATAACCAAATAATCCAAATATGCATAACAAAGTATACTAAGTTGAGCACACTTGTTTAGCCAAAACAAGTGTGTCAAAAGGTCTTGTCCTAAGGGTTAAGAACATGACACATGGTTGACAAAAGGAACTCCCACTTGAATCCACATCTTCAAGCATCCTCTTTGTCCATCTTTTCTTCATGTCTTGATCTTGAACATCCTTACAAAATATGTATCCTAATACATTTTTCTAGTAAAGATAGACTCCTAATCTATTTTTATTACAAACCATATGAATGAATAGATTACAAAACAAGACTTGAAATAAAATAAATATTACATGCCCAAATGAATATAACATGACAACCAATCATTCAATCCAAATGGTCTAGACTTTGTTACGCATAATCAACAACATGAGCAAACATACATAAGAAATCGATTTTCCAGCCCCTTGTGGCCCATGTTTTTGGCCAACATAAACCAAGAACAAATGGGTTTAGAACACATAAACAATCATATAATAATCTAGAGTTTTAAAGATCCTAATATGCATAAAGTAGCATCTTTAAAACCAAAAGGGGGCAAAAAGCAGACCCTAACTCACGGATTTTGTGTGTCAAGCAACACAAAACCGTGAGCTAGTAATGAGAAACATGTATGCATATGTATAAGTGGCTCTTGATGCCATTTGTTGGGGTTTAAACATGTTTATCAAAGTTCATATAACCTTATTTATATGAAAAACGCAGCGGATATAAGATTTAAAACATGTTAATAAGATGATTATTAAACCCATTTAATGTGAACCCAAAGCCATGGATCATTATACAAAATACATACAATGAAAGAAACATAAAAGTTAAGAACCACAACCTTTGGAGCTGCAGAGAACCGAAATTAAAGAGATGAAAAGGATGTGTTCTTGTGGCTAAACTTCAAGGTAGAAGTTCTCAAGATAGCATACCCCAAGCCTATCAACAAAACACCTTGAATGCTAGGATCTTTGACACCAATTTCCAGCTACAAAACACCTTTTGTGGCTGAAAATCTACTTCCTTTTCTGCCCAAAACCGTGAGATAGAGGAGAGAGTAGAGAGAGAGCTTTGGTTGTGTGTGTTCTTGGATGTGATAGAATGAATGAGTGTTCAAGTGTCCAAGACTTGCATGTCTTGGAACTAATAGAATTTGGGCATCCAAGACCAAAGGGGCGGCCGAAAAATGCCCCCTTTAGTTTTCCCTCTCAATTCAAATTTTATAAAAAAATACAATCACATCCCTTGTTTTATAAAATTAAAACCATTTTAATTTTATATCACTAACACACACTATTATTTTCCATTGCTTAACTAATTTAAATAATGTACAAATAATCTTTTATGAACAAATTATCTATATAATGATGTTCATCTACAAAAGCAATAATTTAGAAAATCCAATTTTCTAAATTGGTGTCATTATTTATTTGTGTGATCTTATCAACAAATAAATTACCTTTTGGTGTTTGTTTGGCTTGTTATTGGGTATGACCCGACTTGGATCATATTACACTAGCCACATCAATTTAATATGAATCTTGGGCAGATCAATACTTTCAAATGTGCCATGTGGACAAGTGAATGTCATCTTCTCTTGATCTTCGGGAGCAATAGGGATTTGAAAATATCCTAAGAAACCATCCAGGAAACAATAGAACATTTTTCCACATAATCGCTCAAGCATTTGGTCAATGAAAGGAAGAGGGAAGTGATCTTTCCTTGTGGCGTCATTGAGTTTGTGATAGTCTATGCAAACTCCCCATCCGGTAACCGTACGAGTGGGAATACGCTCATTCTTTTCGTTAGTTACAACAGTCATTCATCCTTTCTTGGGAACAACATGGACAAGACTGACCCAAGGTGAATCAGAATAGGGTAAATCAAACCGGCATCTAGCAGTTTGATTACTTCTTTCTTCACCACCTCTTGCATGCTCGGGTTTAAATTTCTTTGAGGATGAATGATGGATTTGAAGTTCTCCTCCATCAATATTTTATGAGTGCAAGAGGATGGATTGATTCCCTTGATGTCCATGATTTTCCATGCAACTGCTCGTTTGTGTGCCTTGAGTACATTGAGCAACTTGTTCTTCTCATCAATTGATAAGGCGGATGAGATTATGATAGGAAGTTGAGTTGTGTTTTCAAGAAAAGCGTATTCGAGATGAGATGGAAGTTCTTTGAGCTCTAAAACTGGAGGGTCTTCTATAGAAGGTTTGGCTTTTGGTTCTAGGTCTTGCTTAATTATCTCAAATGCTTCTTGATGAAGTGTTGTTTCATCAACTTCAAGTTATTGAATGATTTGGTTCTCACAAACGGGTTCGGTGATTTGGACTTCTATTAGTTGAGTGTTGCAAGCTTCATTTTGAAGAGTTTTCTCCAAATGACAACTTGTGATCGAATAGCAAGCATCAACGTAATAGAGTGAGTCATCATGATGTTGAGGGTGTTTCATGGATCGGCCTATATCGAAAGTTACTTCATCCTCGTCTACTCTAAGCGTGAGTTTGCCTGCACAAACATCAATGAGAGCTCGAGCAGTCGCTAAGAAAGGTCGACCTAGGATAAGTGGAACCTTTTTGTCTTCATCCATGTCAAGGATCACAAAATCAACGGGAAATATGAATTTGTCAATTTTAACTAAGAGATTTTCAATGATGCCCCTCTGATATTTGACAGAACGGTTAGCTAACTGGATGCTCATACGGGTAGGTCTAGGTTCACCTAGGTTTAATTTTTCGAAAACTACAAAAGGTTAATGTTTGCACCTAAATCAGTTTACGCGTTACTGACAGAAAGATTTCCTATTAGGCAAGGTATGGTGAAACTTCCTCGATCAGTCATTTTTTGAGGTCGTTTGTTTCGAAGAACTGCGGAGCATTCCTCATTCAAAACAACGTGTGATAATCTTCCAGTTTCTTTTTGTTTGACAAGACACCTTTTAGAAACTTAGCGTAGTTTGGCATTTGTGCTAAGGCCTCCACCAAGGGTAGACTGATGTGGAGTTGCTTGAACAACCCAAGCAGTTTGCCATATTGTGCCTCCATTCTTTGTTGTGTCAAACGTCCTGGATATGGAGGTTGTGGAACATAAGGTGGTGGTGGAACGTATTTCTTGGCTAGTTCTTCAATAACAACAGGTTGCTTTTTCTTATCAGTTGCATTACTTGGAGTTTCGATTTCTACCTCTTAAAGAATAGGTTGTAATGCGGGTGCATCACCTTGAGTGGTTTTGCCACTCCTGGTGGTGATGGCTTTCCCTTAAGCATTAGGGTTTGTTACAGTGTTGCTGGGCAAAGCTCCTTGAGGTCTTTCAGATAGCTGTTGTGCTATTTGACCTAGTTGGTGCTCTATGGTTTGTAATGATGCTTTGTTGCTTTTGATGTCAGCTTCATTTCTTTGGAACCTCTCCTCATTTCTTTGATTAGATTTCCGGATGTACTTATTTGTGGCTTGTGTGGTACCACACAACAACTGCTACAATAAGTCTTCCATTGATGATGCTCCACGGTCTTGGTTACCACTGCTTGGACCTTGGTATGGTGATTTCTGTTGTTGGTAAGGTGGCATTCGGTTGAATCCAGATGATTGTTGGTTACTACCAGCATCTCTGTAATTCGAGTTGCTTCTCCAATTTGAGTTTTTGTATGAGTTGTTCGGGCCTCCTACATAGTCAACATTTTAAACCATCATAATGCCTAGTGGGCATTCGTTGGTCTTGTGTGAATTTCCACATGTGTTGCATCGTGTTGGAGTTTTTCTTAGCTCGCTTTGCAATTGTTCGAATTTTTTGGTTAGAGCTTCTAATTGGGCTGCAACTAGGGTTTCAGAGTCTACTTGATGAATACTTTAGAACTAGGTTTGGTTCTTAAGAGATTGTAAGCAAAGCTCTTCTTAGCTGCTCTTTCTAAGGCTTGGTATGCTTCTGTTGGCGTGACACTTCCAAAATCTCCTCCCGCACTTTGGTCTACCGCTTGCTTGTGGGCTCCGCTGATTGCATCATAAAAGGTTTGACACTGCAGCTACAGATCAAGTCCATGATATTGACATCTCCGAAGGAGACTTTTATATCTCTCCCATGTTGCGTGTAATGATTCATCGTCATCCTGGCGAAAACTTGTGATGCTGCTTCTTAGTTTGGCAGTGCGATCAGGTGGAAAGTATTTCAAAAGAAATTGTTCAGCCATTTCCGCCCATGTGGTGATGGAACCAGGCAGAAGTGAATCAAGCCAATCGATGGCTCGGCCTCGAAGTGAAAATGGAAAAAGTCTTAGTCGAATGGCGTCGTCTAAACAGTTATTGATTTTGAAGGTTGCACAGATACGAAGGAATCGTGATATGTGAGCATTATGATTTCGTCTTGTAACCCATGGAATTGAACAGAGTTTTCTATGAGTTGGATAATACTAGACTTAATCTCAAAATAGTTGGCCACTATTGCTGGTTGGACAACACTACTCATAACCATCTATTGACGGTGTGGCATAGTGTGTCATCTTCATTTCCTCGTCTTGGTTAGCCATGTCTTCTTCGGATGGTGTATCTTCCAAAATGTCTTCTTCAATGACAGGTGCAGTTTGTTGTGATCTTTTGCGCAATCTTTGACGGAAAAGTCATTCGGGTTCCGGAAGAGGCGGAACAAGTTCAGACCTAGACGAGTCGGACATACACTAACTTAATGAAGCATAAACTAACTAAGGCTTAAAATGAATCAGGCAAAAGTAACTAAACTAACTAGGTCAAACTAGCTAAAAATAAAAATGAAGTTTAAACAAAAATATATTAACAAGTTATATACAAGATAGTCAAAAATTTAGTTTGTCTTTCAAACTGCCGTGTGTCCCCAACAACGGCACCAAAAACTTGATGGGTGCGGATAGTATATATATTTTGATATAGATTTATTGCACACATACAGTTTTAATTGGTTATTACTATTACTAAATCACACACATAAAAGGCAGTGTACTTGTCGTGTAGTAATATATTGCTGGTAAGAACCGAGTATCAATCCGTGGACACACCTAGCCTACTCAACAAACTTGATGTTTGACTATCAAATTTGGTTTTTGTTAAATAAAATGATATTTGTATAGAAAGATTTTTAGGATTTAAAAATAAACAATAATAGAAACAAAGTAAACGAAGATTTGAAGCGTTTGGATTTAAAACCAGGGAATAAAAGTTATCATCCTAATTATATTCCACTTATGTAACCGTGATGAATTGGTGTGTGATTTAAAGATATGGATTTATGTAAATATGTTAATGTTTATAAAGATGAGCTGGCGCGATTTCTCGTCTATCCTGCTGCCGTAGTGACTTGATCCAGTCAGGTTGAGTTTTACTACTCAGATCAAAGCTCTAGTAATGTAGGTAAATCTTTTGTGACCTATTTGACATATGATTTCTGAAAACATAACTTAATGTCAAAAAGAGAGTTGATCAGGTTCCTTCCTAACATATCATTAAATTTAGAATACCGTAACAATTAATGAAATTTCCGAACAAATAAAAAGGAACCCGCAAATGATCAGAAAGTTAAAGTGATATGATTTCTAATAACTATTTCTAGTTCATTAGCCATGGATTTATAATGAAGACCGGTTTCGCGAATAAAAGTTTATCATATGGTTATTCAACTTTGTATGATGATCACAATCACAAACCATAAATTTATTACTTCCCGTTCAAATGTAGATGCTACCCATCAATAGTTTTCCCAAGACCACCATAACATTATCATAATATTTATCACACCATTAGTTCATCACAAATTACATAAGTTTCATCCGATTAGGATGATAAAAAGAGTTTAACTCATAATGAGCTTGAACATAAAAACATATAACAAAGAAGATAGATATGTAATCATCGGTGAAATGGAGCAATCAAACCGATAATCCACAATGGATGGCGTTTTGATGATTCCGAGCTTCTTCCAAATGTTGTATGCACCTCCTGAGCCTCCAAATGATCTTGAAGTCTTGATTCCCGAGAGAGTTCTGCACAGTAACTCTCCCACCGAAGCTTATCAAAAATGGTGAACTTAGGCTTCTATTTATAGGCTTTCTGGAGTGTTTAAGCACAGCCCCGTGCCTAAAAGGCACGGCCCCGTGCTAGTACAATGTTTATGAAAGTTGGTCAGCTCGTACATGCAGGTTGTGACGGGCACGGCCCCGTGCTAAATGGGGCACGACCTCATGTTGGAGGTGGGGCAGGGCCCCGTGTCTACTTTTAGGGAACAATACTTTTTGTCTTGTCAGATGTCCAAACACGGGGGTGTTAATTTATCACGGGGGTGTGTTTCTGGTAAAGCATGGGGGCCTGCTTAAGGAGGCACGGCCCCATGCTCGGACTCCAAAGCTCGGATTACTTCAATTTCTTGCTAAATATGCTTCTTTTGTCCATCTTGCCCTGTAAACACCTGAAAACACAATTTATGACTTTTAAGTACATTTTCATCATTTTAAGGAAGATTTTAAGGAATAATTGATGTGCTTTTGATAGGATTTTTATGTTAATTTGGAGCACATCACTCTTACATTACTTGTGTACTTAGTGTCTTACCTTTGTTAATCCAGTTTACTATTTGATTAAGTTTAGTTAATCTCCTCTTTGTGTTGTTGTGTTGTAACTCTACACCCTTCAATGATCCTGCATTTGGTATAAGAGCATTTCAGGCTCTTGATATAAGATCTCACCATCTTAAGATCCCTCACACACACAAATACTAAACTTTTCAAATGGTAGCCATTTCCAAGACTGATATGGAAACTGGAACCATGAACAAGTCCCCACTGATCACTCTTGGTGAGTGTGATACCTAGCATTTAAGAATGGAAGGTTTTATCAGGTCTCTTGATTCAAGAATGTGGGATTCTATTGAGAATGGACCTTTCATACCCAACACCCCTTCTGTTATTGGTGTGGTATGATCCCCAAAGATGTGGCTAACTACTCTGATGAAGATTGGAAGAGAGTAGAGATACACAGGAAAGCCATGACAGCCCTTCAAACTTCCCTTCCAAACTCTGTGTATAGAGGTTTGAAGAAGTGCAAAACAGCCAAGCAGCTATAGGATGCACTGAAACTGATGTATGAGGGTTCCTCTGAAGCCAAAGAGAACAAGAAGGATCTCCTGAAGCAGCAGTTTGAAAACTTCACCTTCAAAACAGGTGAAACCATGACTCAGCAGTACTTCAGGTATGTTGAGATTGTTGCTACCCTAGTGGATGGAGGAGTTTCTCTTAAGAATAGAGACATTGAAAGGAAATTCATGTCCTCACTTCCTAGGCAATGGACACACTACTGTGTGGTGATCAAGAGAACTGAAAATCTCAAAACTCTTACTCTGATAGAGTTATATAGGATTCATGGAGATGAACATGCAAGGTTCATCTGGCAACTCCAACAATCAAATAGGTTCAGGCTTACATGTGGTCGAAAGGGATAGCATAGAACCCAAACATCATCTCATATGCTACCCTGATAACTTAATAAAGGGTCCTTTCATCACCTTCCCAGAGACACCAAGGGAGAACTACACTCAAGGAATCCCATGCCAAGAGACAAGCTCTTCTCAAGCTTTTGTGTCTTCTGATGAAAGTTGTGGCAACTCTCTTTTCACTCTTGAAGACCTGGACTGTATTCATCCAGATGATCTGGAAGACATGGAAATAGTCCGGTAGATGGCTCTTCTCACTCACAAAGCCAAGAAGTTCTACAATAGGACTAGAAGGAAGTTCCCAAGCAATGCAACTAGTGGAAAGTTTGGTCTGGACAAAGGCAAAGTCAAGTGTTACAACTGTAACTTGATGGGCCACATTGCTAGAGAATGTAAGGCACCTAGAGCAAATGGTGGCCAAACACAGTCCAGACAAAACCACACTGACAAAGCTCTCTAGAATGAGAAGTCAAAGCAGCAGGCTGCTATTGTTGTTGAAGAAGGAGGCTTTGACCGGATCTTTCAGGTGGAAGAGGCTTCTCCTAACCAAGCATTTATGGCGGATCATGATGAAGCCAAGGTATTGGAACATCTCTATACTCCTGAATGCATTGCTAAAGTTAATAGATACAGGTCTTATAACCTCGAGATGAGATCTGACCTTGAGTCCTTAAACATTTTTAAAATTTGATTTTAGAAATTCTGAAAATGATTATAAACGGAAGATAGAGGACCTTGAGAAAACCATTTCAGTTCTAAAACATGAACACAAATTTTAGGACTCAAATCAAAGATCTCATAACAAGTTAACTGAGTGCGAGGCTGAGCTTGTGATCAGCAAAGCCAGGGCAGAAAAGAGTGTTCTTGAAGAAGAGACCTTAAAGAACATGATATCCCCATCCCTGCACAACAAAGTGTGCTATCAAAATAGGCAGGGACTGGGATCTAATGAGATAGCTCCTCCACACACAATCTTGTCTGTAAGATCTCCTAGGTGTGGAACTTGTGAAGATGAGCTTCCTCTCATAGATCCTATGAGTGAAGAGGATGAAGAAGAGATAGTGAAGAATTCATCTGAGAAGAGTGAAGAGGAGGATTCCAAGAAGGGTCACTATCCTTCTAAGGAGAAATAGAAGACTGTGATGACCAAGTCCATGAGAAAGAACTTGATCAGAAAGAGAAAAAAATAGGCAAGGAAGGCTCAAGAGATCAATGCTACTTTTGATTCTAAGCAGAAATAAGTTTTCATCTCTGCAAGGTTTAAAGTGGTAGGGACTGAAGACATCAACCAAAACTCTTCCGCTAAGAGTTCTGGTTCTTGTTCAACTCATCTCAGTAAGAAGAAGAAGACTGATCTGCTGTGTAACACTGCTGCATAGCCTGGACCATCAAACTCCAAGCACAGTTCTCAGCCTAAGAGGACTGTCTCAGCATCTGCAAAGATGAAGATAGAGAACGGATGTGACCAAAGACAGTCTTGTTCTCAGGAAAAGGCTCTTCTGAAGAAGAAAATGAACTGTGTCATGTGTGACAGCACTGCTCACATTGCTAAGGATTGTCCATACAATCGTAAAGGTACTGTCCATATGACCAAAACAAAGACTTCAAAGGGTCTCAAGAAGATTCAAGCTTCAGAAGGAAAATCCGTTTCCCTCGAAAGCTCCAAATATAAGAAGAAGGCAAGTGGAAAATTACCTTCGAAAGAGAAGATGGTCTCGGAAGAAAGAAATTCTTCCGAAGCACTAAAGTCTGCTACAGTGTCTGCAGAAGCTTTCGAAGGATCGGTCATAAAAACTTCCGAAGTTCCAAAAGCTTCCAAATTTTGAAGGTCAAGTCCAAGACTCCAAAGGTGGTGTGGAAGTCTAAGAAAGACCAATTGACTCATAATTATCCATCAACAATAGCTCAAGATCCTCTTAGTACAACCATAGGATCTATTACTGTTGAATTACCTTCTATTAATGAGCCCAAGACAAGCAAGGCTTGGGTTTCCAAATATAACTAATCATTTTCTTTGTGCAGGGACAGCTGAAGACAAACAAAAATGTCTGGATCATTGATAGTGGTTGTTCCAGGCACATGACAGGCAATAGGTCACTACTCTAGAACTTCGAAAGGATTGATGGAGGACTAGTTGCTTTTGGAGGAGATGAAGGTAGTTACATTTCTGCAAGGGGCGAGGTCACAAATGGTAAGCTCAGCACAGAAAAGGTAAACTTTGTTAAGGAGCTTGGATACAATCTTCTGAGTGTATCTCAATTTTGTGATCAGAGTCATAACATGCTCTTTACTGAGCATGAGTGCATTATTCTTAAGCCTGGTGTGGTCATTCCTCATGAGCATATCCTGCTTAGAGCCCCTAGGAAAGGAAACATGTACAAGATGGATTTGCAAGAAACATCTCCCTTTAGAGAAGTTTTATGCTTTTTGTCTAAAGCTAATAGTGATGAGTCTTTTCTATGGCATAAAAGAATATGCCATGTAAACTTTAAGAACATGAACATATTGATTAAGCATGATTTGGTAACTGGAATACCAAAGAAAGAGTTTACAAGTGATCACCATTGTGGTGCATGCTTGAAAGGGAAGCAACATAAGGTATCTCACAAGCCAAAGGAAAGGAAGTCCATCACTACACCCCTACACTTGTTACATATGTATTTCTTTGGCCCCACCAGTGTAATGAGTTAGGATGGACCTCTTATTGTTTAGTGATCACAGATGACTTTACAAGATTCACTTGGGTTTTCTTCCTTAGAACTAAGGATGAGACTCCTGAGATTCTGAAGAATTTCATTTTAAAGATTAAGAATCAATCTGATCACAAGATCAAGATCATATGATGTGATTAAGGAACTGAATTTAAGAACCAAATCCTTGATACATTCTATGATTAAAAGAGTATTACAAGACAATACAGTGCTCCCAGGACTCCTCAACAAAATGGTGTTGCTGAGAGGAGAAACAGGACACTGATTGAAGCTGCAAGAACCTTGTTGTCTGACTCTAAGTTATCCATCACCTTCTAGGCAGAGGCAGTCAACACTGCCCACTATGTGCAGAACAGAGTTTTAGTAGTTAAGACTCATGGCAAGACTCCTTATGAACTTTGGCACAAGAGGAAACCTTTCATTAGTTTTCTCAGGTCATTTGGTTGTCCTTGCACCATCTGAATACCAAAGATCAAATTGCCAAGTTTGTTGAGAAATCAAATGGTGGACACTTTATTGGATACTCTTCTCAAGCTAAGGCTTACAAAGTATACTATCTTAGAACTAGAATTGTTGAGGAGTCAGCGAATGTGACTTTCAATGAACACACACCTTGTGTTGCTGGTTCTGGTCCGGATTGGTTATTTGATCTTGATTTGGTTACCAACTGTTTTAACAAATCTTGTGAGAATGTTTCAAGATTTGCAGAAAAGTAAATACAGGTGATCCTCATCCAAGATTTGAGCTAAGAAGACCTTTAAGTCACACATCTTCAGGTCCAGTTGGAACTACTTCTGCTAATGAGGTTTCTATCAGCACTACAATGACAAACTCAACTGATACATCTGGGGTGCCTTCAAATTCTAGCTTAGAGGCTCCACAACCAGAAAAGAAAATCTCAATTGTGGAAGACAACAATGGTGGTGGTGATAGTGACCAAGAATTTCTGGATGCCACTAACCACACCATAGATGATAACATCAATGATGTCACACACTGCTTGGATCAAGTCTCTCTTGAAAAGTGTGCTATTGTGGTAGGAGAAACATCTATGCCAGATCTAAATTTCTCTAATTTAGATCTCTCTCAGCAACTTGTTGTGATCCCTCAGCTTAGGATCCACAAGTCTCACCCCACCACAAACATCATTGGAGATGTTGTCATAGGAGTAAGGACAAGAGGACAAACCCATGAAGCAAATGTTTGTCTTCACTCTTATTTCTTATCCCAGATAGAGCCAAAGAAAGTTGATGAGGCTCTAAAGGATGGAAGTTGGGTTGAAGCTATGCAACAAGAGCTGCTTCAATTCAAAAGGCAGAAAGTTTGGAACCTTTGTCCTCTTCCTTCTAGGAAGACTACCATTGTAACCAAATGGGTGTTGAGGAATAAGAAAGATGATAGAGGCATCATCATGAAGAACAAATCTAGACTGGATGTTCAAGGATATACACAAGAATAAGGGATTGACTACACTGATGTCTTTGCTCTAGTGGCAAGATTAGAAGCTATTAGGATATTCCTAGCATTTGCTGCATCCAAGAACTTCAAGGTTTTTTAGCTTGATGTTAAGTGTGCCTTTTTATATGGAGTGATAGATAAAGATGTATATGTCAAACAGCTACCTGGTTTTGTAGACCTTGATCATCCTGATTATGTCTGCAAGCTTGACAAAGCTCTCTATAGGCTGCATCAGGCACCCAAGAAATGGTATGAGACACTATCTGAGTATCTTTGTAAACATGGATACAGGATAGGTACTATAGTTCAAGTGTATATGGATGACATCATCTTTGGTTCAACTAACCCAAAGCTCTGCAAAGACTTTGAGAAGCTGATGAAAGACAGATTTGAAATGAGTGCTATGGGGGAACTCAACTTATTTTTGTGAATTCAATTGAAGCAAGTTGAAGATGGCATCTTCATAAGTCAGTCAAAGTATGTTCAGGACATATTCAAGAGATTCGACAAGACTGATTGTAAAATTGCTAAGACACCCATAGCTAGAAACCACTCCCTTGGACTTGATCTTAAGGGGGAGTGTGTAGATGAGCACTTATACAGGGCAATGATTGGGTCTCTTATGTATCTTACTGTTAGCAGGCCTGATATTATGTTTGCTACATGCATCTGTGCAAGATATCAAGCCAACCCTAAGATGTCTCACCTCATCACTATCAAAAGGATTCTAAGATACCTCAAAGGTGCTTCAACACTTGGTTTATGGTACCCTAAGAATCCTGACTTCAATCTGTATGCTTATACAGATAGTGATTATGGTGGTTGCAACATGACTGCAAAGTCTACATCTGGGGGATGTCAATTCCTTGGTGGAAGGGTTGTCTCATGGCAATGCAAGAAACAATCCTATGTCTCTGTATCAACTGCAGAAGCTGAATACATTGCTGCTGCAAGCTGCTATGCTCAAGTACTTTGGATTCAAAATCAGATGCTAGACTACGGATTAAACTTCAAGGAGACTCCCATTCACATGGACAACAATAGTGTTATCTCAATCACAGAGAATTATGTGCAGCACTCAAGGACAAAGCACATCAATATCAGGTATCATTTAATAAGAGATAACTATGAAAAGGGATTAATTAAACTAGTCAAAGTTCACACAGATGAACAATATGCTGATCTGTTTACAAAGGCTTTTGATGAACAGAGATTTAAATATCTAATATCAGCTATTGGGATGATAAACTTTGAGTAAGCTTTTCTTAAAACTAATTCTTATTATTTCTTAAAATATGTGTGTCCTAAGTTTTCTAGTTCATCACTTTCATAAGCTCAATGTTTTCTTTGGATAAAAAATTCTTTTTGAAGACTTTCCTTAGATTTTTGAAAATTTATGATACTTCGGAAGTTATGCTTTTAACTTCGGAAGCAAACCATGCCTTCAAAATAAATAACTGTCTAAGAAATTTACCTTCAGAAGAGCTTTCAGATTTATCTTTCGAAGCATAAATACTTGTCTCAGACACTTACTTATTTTCAAGGACCATTTACTTCCGAAGCAAAATTAACTCTCGGAAGCTTTGTTGTTTTATATACAAAGCACTCAAGTTTTAATTTCCCTCCGAAGCAAAATTCTCAAAACTCTCAGGAAATTCTTCCGAAGTCATTTTAGATTCGGAAGCTTTTTAATTAAAACTTCTGAAGATAATTATCTTTCGGAAGCTTTTTGACTTCCAAGAAAACTACTTTTTTAGCAAAAGTAAACTACTTTTTCAGAGGTGGGACCGACATTCGGATTTCACAGTTTATCCTCTTTCATTAAACTTTATCTGAAATCTCTCTCACATATAAACCCAACGGTTTCCCCCTCTTTCTATCATCTGTTCTACCTCTAAACCTAAAAACCCAAATTTCTCCCTGAAATTTCTTTTATCCTTCTTTCTTCATCTTTATACTACCTCAAAATGGCCAACCTTGCTCACAGAAATGATCCCAACTTTACCATGCACCTACATAGGTAACACAATCAGGTTGCTCTGCCAAGAGGTCATTATGGACGGGGAGAAGGCACTGTCTGCCACAGTGAAAGGGAGAATAATCTTCATCACTCCGACCATCATCAATAAGCATCTTCAGCTGGATGAAGAAGGTGAGGTGTTCTTCCCAAAGGAAGCTGTTAATCATTCCTTTGAGCAGATGGGATATGAGGGAGATTTCTCTGTAAAGACCTTTAGGAAAGGGAAGGTCTCATCCCAGTGGAGATTCCCGCTCCATGTGGGCATCCACAGCTTATGAAACAAGCATGGTGGATGGGACCAGATTCCTGAGGATCTCTCCTTCATAATCCATGGAATGGTTCAAAGGGTCAAGTTCAGGTATTCTTAGTTTGTTTATACCAATTTACTTGCTAATTCAGACTCCTTAGAATACTACATGTTTCCTAGATATGTCCAGTACATTCTTAACTGTGAACTGGGCTCACAGTCGAGGGAAACAGGTAACATTCTTAAATTGGGACAGATGAAGCCCGGCATCTTTAAAATACTAAGGAAGCCCACTATTGGCTTCTCTGGGGTAGAAACAGCCCTTGTCCCCAAAATGTTAGAGCTCATTGCTCAAGGTGACAACCTAGCAGCACAAGCTAGTGTTGAGCCCACACCTGCTATCTCCAAACCACCCACACAGCCTCAAATCACCATCACTTACCAAAGAAAATCCAAACGAACCCCTGCTCAGGCTATTCAGTCTGTGGAGGTCCCCATATACTCACCCATATAGGAAGAAGTGGACACTAGAGCTCCCACTTCTCCGGAGGAGCAGACCAGTCCCATCTCTTCAAGAATCAGTGCTGAGGTTCCTCATGCTCAACCTGATGAGCTCATTAGCCCAACTGCCTTAAGCCATCACTCCGAGTCTCAACACTCAAGTGATCAACCTTCACGAGACAGTTACCATCCCCAGCCTATAGATCTCAACAAACCAATTCCCCACCTTGACATCTATACTGATGAAGATCTAGGTTTCAGTGAGTATAATGAGTCTTTCTTCTTTACCCCTACTCAAAGAGAGATGAATGCTCCTTAGTCTCCTACATCTATCCCACATCAGTCATCTACAACTACGGTGGACACTTTTAAACCTATTCAGGATGTCCATATGGAAGAGGCTCTCACTTCTGAAAGTGATTACATCATTAAGACCTCAACCATGGCAACTCAATCCACTGATATCTCAACTGATATTTCCAGTGAGCAGAGGAAAACCAGCAGCCAAGAACCTGAAGCTGGTGGTGAGAGAGAGGATTTGGGTCCAATCATCTCATCCTCCAATGAGTGTTCTGATAAAGATGAGGGGAATCTGAGACTAAAGGTTCACAAATTGACTAAAACATGCACCTATTTAGTCTCAAAGGCCAGTCACCTTGAATCTCAGGTGACTACCTTACACAACAGGATCAATGATCAGCAACTTGAGATTTCATATCTTAAGGAAAATTAGCTGGGAGACCCTTAAGAAGTGCTCAACCAGGAACACAAGAACCTGTGGATGTGATTGACCTATCTTCTAGCTCACCTATGCAAGTGGGTGATGCTACCAAAAAGGAGAGAAAGTTATTACAGCCACAGAACCTGGGAGTTCTTCAGAGAGAGTGGTTATTGAGAACTCACCATCCTCACTTGCAATTATGCATTCTTAGCAACCTCCTCAAGTTCACATTGATGTGGACTACACTGACTCCTTCATACAGAGTCTATTTGAGGATGGGATACCAAGGGCTATGTCATCTTCACCATCTTCCAATCATATCATTGGGTGGATGTATGACAACATCAGGAAAGCTCTAATCATCATAAGAGTTCAAGGACAGCAAGAAGTCTTCAATTTTCAGAACTTGAACTACTATGAAGGTCTGGATTCAGTCAACATGCCACTTGTCAACCCAAGCAAATCAAGACAAGCTGACAGACTGGCTCAAAGAATCCAAGATAGGATCACTGCAGAGTTCAGCTTAGGAAGGAGACTAAGGCAATCAGGCAAAGCCATCAGTCAATTGGATGTTGAGGCAGACCCTAAGATTAGTTTCATAGGGGAAACCTTGACTTAAGACCCAGTGGCAGAACCTGAGACCCCTGTCTCATCATCATCAACTGCTGCAGAGTACCACACTCCTATTGAGATACCTGCTGGTGAAGGTGCTTCTCGCTCTCTCTGGCCAGAGCTTAGATGCTGCAACAAGCAATGAAGGCCAAAGCTCTTTCCACCCTAAGTCACAAAGGTCTGTGAGTGTCAAAGGGAAAAGAAAGATGATATCTAAGGAGATTGAGGAGGAGGAGAGAGAGAGGAAAAGGAGGCTGAGGGGAGAAAGTTCCTTTGCTGAGTCTTCAAGACTCATGGAGTCTGCTATCAGGGCTGCCCCCAGACCAGATACTCAGAATGATGAGTTAAGGGCAGTCAAGATTAATTAGCTGCAGACAAGGAACTATGACATAGATAGTGTCATCTCTCTCTCCTTAGAAGAGCTGAATAAACTGCGTGATCTAGAAAGGTCAAAGGAGAAGAAGGAGGCAGAAGATGCAGAGCTTTTAGTACAAGTCAAAGAAGAGAGAAGAAGAAAAAGACTGTACAAGGATATGCCTACCCTCTCCCCAGTTCAGGAAAGTCCTGCACAAGAAGATGTCGTTCAACAAGAACCTCAGGTAGACAAAGAAGAAGAAGGATCAAGATGATCAACTACCTGAGTGCCACAGGCTTCTATCAGGCAGATGTACTCCTTCCCTTTTCCTATGACTACGTTGAGTTTGAGTACTTAAACAGCTTGAACTTGAGATAATCAAGGACAGAAAGACAATTAAGAAGAAACTAAGGGAAGAAGCTGCAAAATCAAGAGCCATCATCCAAAAGAGCATGAAGAAGTTTTCTCATAAGCAAACGATGATGAGCTTCTTGAAGCTATATGGATTCTCTAGAAGGAGACTTGTCCTATGTCTCTATCCACTATGGATGAGCATATTAGGGTGATCAAGCAGAAGATCAAAAGTGGAGAGCCCATTGACTTACACCCCACTTCAAGTCAAGCCCCACCTGAAGTGGAGGTTAAGGTTGAACAATCACAGATAACACAACCTAGACCTCCTGCTGAAACTCAGCAAGCTTCATCTTCTGATCCACAGCAGGGTCAACCTCCCTCTCCTTCTGATCCTGGGAGAGAGGAAGTCCCAACTGAGAAAGACAGTGAACATCAATCTGGTACTGCAGGCTAGTCTTCTCAGTTAAAACCTATTAAGAGAAAGAAGAGGATGGCTTCTAAACCAAAGCCAAGAAGAAGAAGACTGCACACTCTTCTACACCACAGGATGAGTCAGAACATCTTGAGGTTGTGTAGCCATAGGATGCTACATCAACTCCAATTCAAACAGCTCTTCTAGCATCAGGAAGACCCATCATGTCTTGGACATACACCACAAATCCAGAAAGATGGCATGTCATAAGAGATCATGGCATGGAAGACATTTACACATGGCAAGATATATTTCAGTTGCCTCTGCATGACCTCTGTGATATGAAAAGACACTTTGACAGTCTGAAGGATCCTGATCACCTTATGAAGAAAGGATTGGTGATCATCCTAATAAGGACTGTTGACATCTGAAGTCTACTAAGTGTTTTGGTAGCATCATCCTAGGAGGAGTTTGTAGAGATTAATGAAGAGGTTGATGCAACCTAAACATCCAATGTCTTTCCTGCATGTTGCATAAGTGCATTGAAGAAGAATGCTTAGGAAGTTTTACACATGCAACAAAAAATACTCCAAGTGTAAAATCTTTCGAAGCCAAGACCAATATCTTCTGAAGTCAAATATGAAGTCTTCCGAAGCCTTAGAGACAAAGTCTGCCAAAGCTTCAACTCATGAAGATAGATTTCTTCTAAAGACTTTTAACACATGCTTTATCTGATGTACTTTTCCATAAAGCTGGACACCTTTCCGCTGCACCTTTGTAAGGTCACTAACTTACACGAGTTGGTGAAAAGGTCCATGCTTTTGGTAACTGTACATTGAGGTCTTGAGTTTACAACTTTCTACTTAATGTAGTTTATCCTTTTTGTAATAGATAAGGATGTGAGCTATGGCATGTCATAGTCACAAGTCAAAAGGCAATCTGCTTTTGACTCTCTAATTGATTTTGTTTAGTTTCTAGTCAATTGTATCTGACTGGCTTTCAAAGTATAGCCGGCTGTAGGATGTAGTATAAGTATATCATGTTCTTGTATCTTTCATATATGCTTTGTAACACTTGTAATAGAACATAGAGAAAGCAATATACTGCATTCTTGAAAACCATATACTTGTGTTCTTTGTGTTCTGTCTCTTACATTACTTGTGTTCTTAGTGTCTTACCTTGGTTAATCTAGTTTACTGTCTGATTATGTTTAGTTAATCTCCTCTTTGTGTTGTTGTGTTGTAACTCTACACCCTTCAATGATTCTGCATAAATGTCATTGGTTAATCAGATGTTAAGGTGAAACCTATGATTAGCTTCAAAGGGAAAATCCTTGACTGAAGGCCCAATGATAGAACTTGTAAGCTCTATCATAGAACCAACAACTTCAACAATCCATCCCCTTAGTGAAACACCTACTAGTGAAGGTGTATCACAACCTCTCTCTGGGTAGAGCATGGATGCTAATCCAAGCAATGAAGGCCAAAGCTCTCTCCGCCTTTAGTCACAAAGGTTTGTGGGTGATAAACAAAAAAGGATAATGACTCCTGAGGAGATTAAGGAGGAGGAGGAGAGAGAGGGGAAGAGGAAGCTAAAGGGAGAAATTTATATTGCATCTTTGGTTTCATGGAAGCTACAATCAGTGTTGCCCCCAGACCAAACACTCAAGATGATTAGTTAAGGGCAATGAGGATTACTTAGCCGCAGACCAGGAACTATGACATTGATGATATCATTTCTCTACCCTTAGAAGAACTGAATGAACTGGTAGACATAGAAATGTCTAAAGAGAGGAAGGAAGCGAGGATGCAAGGTTGCTCCTCCAAATAAAAGAATAGAGAATATAGAAAAGACTATACAAACATGCTCCTACCCTCTCTCTAGCTCAAGAAAGTCATGTGCAAGAGACTATGGCAACTCCACAACGTTAGGTAGATAAAGAAGCTAATAGGCAAAATATGATTAGCTACCTGACTGCCATAGGACTCTACTAGGCAGCTGCACTTCTTCCCCTATCCTTTTAGTATACTAAATTGGAGTATCTCAATAAACTTGAACTTAAGTCCTTAAGAACAAAAGGGAACAAAGAGAAAGATGAGGAAAAAAGCAGCCAAGTCAAGAGCTATCATCTAAAAGAATCAAAAGAAGTTTGCTGACAGTAAGAGGATGATGAGCTTCTTGAAGCTCTACGAATTCTTCAGAAGGAGACTTGGCCCAATGTCTCTATCAACTATGGATGAGCACTTAAAGGTGATCAAATAGAAGATCAAGAGTGGAGAGCTCATTGACTTCCACTCCCTACCAAGTCAAGCCCTTCTTAAAGTGGAGGTTAAGGTTGAACAATTTGAGACAACACAACCTGGACCTCCTGCTAAACCTTAGCAAGCTTTATCTTCTGATCCACAGCACGGTCAAACTCCCTCTCCCTCTGAACCTATGAGGGTGGTAGACCCAACTAAGTAAGACAAGACAGAACAACATCGTGTTGAAGGCCAATCTTCTCAGTTGATGTTTTCAAAGAGAAGGAAAAGGATGGCTTCTAGACCCAAGTCAAAGAAGAAGAAGTCAGATTCATCCATCTCCAAACCTCAAGATGAATCAGATCATCTTGAGAGAGAGCATGAAGAGGCAGCTCAATAAACTCCAATTAAAGCAGCTCCTCTTGCATTAGGAAGACCCGTCTTATCCTTGACATTCACTACTAATCTAGAAATATGGTATGTTAACAAAGATCAAGGTGGTCAAGATGTCTACACATAGCAAGACATATTTAATCTACCTCTACATGATCTCTTTGAGATAAGAAGATACTTTGAAAGTTTGAATGCTCCTAACTATCTAATGAAGAAAGTATGGTCATTAACATAATGAGGACTATCAACATCTAAGGTCTTCAAATGTTTTGGTAGCATCAGCCTAGGGGGAGTTTGTAAGGTTTCATGAAAGGCTAATGCACCTAAAACATTCAAAGTCTCTCCTGCATGCATGCACTTAAGTGCAGAGTAGAAATGCATCGAAAGTTTTACACCCTGCATCAGAATTATTCTAAGTGTAAAATCTTCCAAAGGCAAGACAAACATGTGCCAAAGCCAATAATGAAGTCTTTCGAAGCTTCCAAGACAGAATCTTCCGAAGCCAAGAAGTGAAGACTAATTTCTTTTGAAGACATTTAATACATTCTTTATCTGATGTACTTTTCCATAAAGCTAGACCCCTTTCTACTGCAATTCTAAAGACTCTCCAACTTACACAAGTTGGTGAAAAGGTCCATGCTTTTGGTAACTATACATTGAGGTCTTGAGTTTGTTGCTTTCTACTTAATGTACTTTTATCCTTTTTGTAATATATTCGGATGTGACCTATGGCATGTCATAGTGACTAGTCAAAAGGCAATCTACCTTTTGACTCTACATTTGATTTTGTTATTGTTTAGATAAAATATTTCTGGTTGGCTTTCTAAGCATGGCTAGCTATATGATGTTATATAAAGTATCTCAAGTCCTTGAGTTTTTCTTCATTCTTTAACACTTTTAAAAGAAATTAAGAACAATATTTAGCTTTTTTGAAAACCAATATCCTTGTATTGTTTATTCTTGTTCAACTCGTATTTACTTGTGTTCTAAGTATCAAACCATATTGTTTCCAATTCACTATTTGATCTGTTTAGTGTTCTTAAACATACTCTCCTCATTGTTTGTTGTGTAGTAAGCGATCATCCCATAAATGATCCTACAATTGGTATCTTAGCATTCCATGCTCTTAATCGTAATATCTCACCATCTTAAGATCCCTCACACACACAAAATACTTAACATCTCAAATGGCAGCTCTCACTAAAGGTGAGTTGTAGGGTTTTTTCTTAAAAGTCATTGTCCCTTACATGTCTTTGTAGGGTCTTTTCTTACATGGGACCCACTTGCCTTCTATTGAAGACATGGGCTTTAAGTTAAGCTTTCATCCAAGCTTTATCTCCTACCTTCTTGGCAGCAGCAAGTTGGGCCTCTTCCTTTTTCTTTTCTTCTCCCGTAACTTCAATCTTCCAGCCTTCTTCCTCTCCTTATTGATTTGATCTTGTTCTTCGTGGACAAGAAATATGATCGTATAATTTTCATGAGGATTAAGATCCTCCTAAGAATATCCTCTTGAGTAGAGAAAGAATATCTTCTTTATCCTCTCCCTTTGCAGTGCCTCTTCCTTCTTCCTCCTCCTTTCCTCCTTTATGGCTAACCTTGTTGCTTCCTCCTTCTTTTTTTGTAGCAAGGTTGCCTTCTGTAACTTTAAAATCTCATCAAGTGGGAGTAGAAGCATTTCTTCGTTATCTACTCCCAGGATAATGAGCCTGTCTATCACCTCCACTCTCCTCCTATTACTGATAATCTCTTGAGCCGTCGTTGTTGCTTACAGCTAACAGCTTCCCAATATCAAGTCTTCCTTTCTTCTTTAGCTTCTCCAACCTTTCCTCCTCTAGAATCTCCTCAGTAGTCATCTTCATTTTCCTTTTAGGACATGAGAATGATTCAGCCTTTAGAGATTCTAGCTTAGAGGATTCATTCATAGAATTTTGAAGATAGCATAGACAAGACATATTTTAAAAGGTTTTCAAAAGAGATAGACTAGTCAATGTTAATCATCCCAATTGTTGTGGTTAAGTATTCAAATCTTTGTTCATAAAATGATTTGGTGAACAAGTCAACATATTCTTCATTTGAATTGACTTGACTAGTTTCATCAAGTTTTTCTCTTAAATATCTCTAATGAAATAGTACCTAATGTCAATGTGCTATGTATTAGAGTGCTTCACTAGATTCTTGTGATAGAAATTGCACTCTTGTTGCCCATTTGGATAGTATTCTCCATGAATTTTAAACCATATTCTTACATTTGATTTTGAATCAATAGCAACTAAGCACAATAGCTTATAGCAGCACTGTATTCAGCTTCAACAATCGATGTGGAGACACATAATTGCTTCTTACATTACCATGAGATGATCCTTCCATCAAGAAATCGACATCCTCTAACTGTTGATTTCTCGTTAATGTTGTAGCCACCATAATCACTATCAGTATAACCATAAAGATTAAATTTCTTATTCCTAAGATACCATAAATCTAGTTTGGGAGCTCCATGGTATCTAAGAAATCTCTCGACATCAAATAGGTGAGACACCTCACGAACAACCTAATATCTTGCATAGATGCAAGTTGTAAACATGATATTAGCTCTGCTTGTAGTATGATACACCAAAAATCCAATAGTGGCCATGTACTGATGCTAATTAGGACAAAGACTGTGAATTCTAGGTATAGGTGTCTTGGTTGGCTTATAATCTTTCATCTCAAATATTTCTAAGATGTCCTTGACATACTTAGATTGATTTATGATGAATCCTTATTCTATCTACTTCACTTGAATTCCAAGGAAGAAATCCATCCTTCCTATGGAACTCATCCCAAACTTCCTTTTCATAATGCTTTTAAAGTCTTTGTATATTTGGTCATTTGACATGTACAAGCAATGTGTATTTCCTAGACTTCTTTATGAATGATGTCTTGTCTATGGTGCCTCTGGTGTTGCCATGCTTCAAAAGAAACTGAGATAGTGTCTCATACCACAGCCTAGGTGTCTGGTGCAAATCATAAAGAGCATTATCCAATTTGTATACATAGTTGGGGTGTTGTAAGTCTTTAAATGACTGGGAAAGTAAGATTGAGATTCTTAGTAAGAATCGAATATGGTAATCAAGTCAATGATTGAATGGCAGAAACAAACAATCAAAGAACATTCAATGCAAGAAATATACTCATAAATGCTTTTGTATTATATATATATGAAAGTTGATTGATTATAGAGAATAAATTACAACAAAAGTTCTCTATCTCTATTAGCCGTCACTTCATGTACGAGGTTATCTATTCTATTTATAGGCAGACAAGATGCCTTTTACAAAATGAGTAAACTACTCCTGACCTATTACATCAGAACTAGTCTAAGTCTTCATCCGCATCTTTGCTTGTTCATCCGCATTTACAAATGCAGATGAGTTAACTTGATCAACATTTCTTCAGTGATCATCCACATTAGTATGTTGGTCATCTGCATTGGTTAATGCGGATGAACAAATACTTATGAGCATTTGTTCGGTCATCCGCATTTGTCAAACGCGGAAAGTCTTGTCCATATTGATTCTTGGTCTTCCGCATTTGTCAATGCGGAAGAACAAATACTTGTACGTATTTGTTTTATGTCTTTCGCATTGACAAATGCGGAAGACTATACTTGGTTTCTTGAGTAGAATCTTCATCCACATTTCTTCTTGGACTTGTGGGATTCCAGCAAAGCAAACATCAAATCACCCATTGAATTTGCATGTATGATCCTTTCATGGTGCAACAATACTCCCCCTAAGGATTATACAGCCCATGTTCTTCAATGTTTGGGAGGTGATTGTTGTTGTGAGGATTCTGCTGGGTCTTGAGGTGGTAGTAAAAATTCAGCTTTAATTGGATCCAGAATAGCTTTAATCATGTTGACAAAATCTATTACTTCTGACATTCTGTCCCTACTCAGCACATGTGTCTTCATTTTGCTCATATTGTAGATGGTTTCTATTGGTAACTTCTTCAGTGAAATAGGTTCCCAAATAGAAATAGTAGAAAGACCATCTTTGTGAATTAGTAATCTTCCACCCACATCTACCTCAAGTTTGACAATGTTCCCAAGTTGCAAGGGTGTTTTCTTTTTCTTTCTTTTGTCTTTTTAAGTATTGATACGATCATTAGCCAATTTTAGCAACTTGATGCACTTTAGGAAGAAGTACATATCTTGTTCACCCAGCTTATTGTTTATTTCCTTGAAGTGTCTAATATAGATATAGTGAATGTAGGATTCATCAAGCAATCTTACTTCATATCCACTAAATAGTTGTATTTTAGCACCCTCCTTTCCTCCCCACATCCTTTCAATCACCATCTCATAAGTTTTTTCATCATAATACACATTTGAGATGGGTGTGGAGGAATGAGTACCAGACACCATTTTTCTCTTTAAAGCTTTTGTTGGTTTCACCTTCAACTCAGGAAACACAACTTCTTCTGCTTGCATTTTCTTCTTCTTCTCAAGGGGATTGACAAAAGACTTATCTTTTCTCATGCATATTCTCTTTAATGAATTGAAATTGTTAGTCCTTCTGAACATTTTGAGTATGTTTTTAAATTCATATCCTCTGAACATAGTTGAGTGATTGATCAGTTCCAGTCGAGCTAGTTCTTTTAAGTCATGGACCTCAGGGCAATTACAAGAGCTGAGTACTCAATGCAGAATTGGACCAGCCCGGAGATCCTTGTCACCATGAACATGTTCCACATGCTGTCATACTTCCAAGCAATTATTTTCTAGATCAACTTTTCCTTTGGGAGTAGACACCCCTATGATTAATTCAACAGTTGTTAATCCTTCTTGTAGTTTTAACTGAGAGGGTTCTTCAAACCATTCTGGGTATTTATGAACTCAGGAGCCAACAGTTCTTGTTCTTTTTCTTTCTGGTTTAGCATCATGTCTTGAGCAGTTACTATAGATCTTGGCTTCTTGTTCAGGATTTCATCTTCTAACCTCTTGAGCATATCTTTCTTTTCATTGATCATTTGGAGAGTAGCAACCCTTAATGAGTTTGTTTTCATATTCCCAATCTTCCTTCTTGTGAATCCTTGAATTGAAAGATAATCCTTCATTTCCTTATGTCACATACTATAAGGATCAGGAAATAGTGGATCAGGAGTTGGGGTTGATTTCTTCAGTGTCGATAGTTTAGGCAGAGGAGCCTTTCTTGAAAATGATCTTTCATACTCAGTTGTGGTTGATTTCTTCATAGTAGACTCTTTAGGCTCGAGAGCCTTTCTGGTGACTAATTTTTCATATTTAAGTTTGGATCCAGTAGCTTATTCACCTTTTCTTCTTCTTCCTTCATTCCTTCATATGTCATGCCAAAGACTTCATCTCGATCATACCCATGATTGATCAAAAACATTGCTTTTATCATCAGGTCACTAGTCTCAGCCTTTTGACACCATTTCTTCCACACATCTCTCTTTTGCCACAGGGCTGTTAACATCTCCATCCTCATCAGCCTTATATCCTCCCTCAATCTCTCCTTCTTCTAAATCAATAAATACAGCTGGTTTCTTCAATTGTGCCTCAGCTTTTCATGTTCTTCTAGGAATTTTAGTATTGCAGCAAGACTTCTTGGTCATCTGGTTTGGCTTTCTTTGCTCGTTCTTCTTCTTTCATTGGTCTTTTTCCTTTAGTTTTCTCATATAAGTATTTCCTCTTTCTGGTATAAGTTTGAAGTGGAGGACCAGAAGAGGATTCAGCTTGTTTCATTTCCTTAGGCAATTTTCAGCCTCTTCTTGTATGTTTTCTTGATCATCATACCCTTTTTCTTTTTCTTTTTCATTCTTTTCCTTTTCTTTTTCCCACAATTCTCTTATCATTTCTTTTTGTTCCTCAAACAGTGCCACAACAGGTGCAATCTGCATACTCAACTTTCTCCAATAGAACTGGAGATTTATGAATGACTACAATAGGTTCAGAGTTGTTCCTTTGGTCTGCAACAAAGTCCCAAAATATTCATCTATTATGAATTCTTCTAAAGTAAAGCTATCCATAGCACTGATTAATTCTTCAAATTCATCTTTCTCAGTTTGAGTAACCTCTGATTGCCCAGAATAAATCACCATTTCTAAGCTTTGTTACTCATTCTTTGTTTGGCTTTCATCTTCTCCTTGTTCATCATTATCAGAGGAAGATTGTTTCTCATCATCAATAACTTTTTCTTCATCATTTTTGTTTTCTCGAGTCACAACACTTTTTTGAATTTCAAATAATAATTCAAGTTCAAAGATCCTTTTAGATTGAGTTTCAACTTGACGTTGGAGATTTGATATGATTTCAACTTGTTCTTCAATAATGTTCTCTTGCTCTTACATAGCTATGGTTTGAATGGCAAGAGTATCAACATGGCCACTCATTTCTTCTTTAGAATGGTTCAGGGCAGCTTTCAGGTAATCAATTTCTTTCTCTTTGTCTTTCATTTTAGCTTCATACCTTTCTTTGAGTTCTTTTAATTCCTGCTCCTTTTCACCAAGCTCTAGAATCTTGTCATCAATGATTCTAGCTTTCCTATTTAGTATTCTTTCCATCCTTTCCACCTTTTGAAGGAGCTCAGATATCAACTTATCCTTTTCATCAGACCTGTTTGTATTGGATTCAACAAAGCTCTCTAAGGGAGCAGTCTCAAAAGTTGCTCTCCTTACAGGCATTTGTGCATGTTGATCCACCTCATCTGAAGATGATTTGGATGCTTTAGAAGTGCTAGTTGAGTCTCCAATTTCAGTTGGGTTATCATGGGTGGGCAAGGTTGTTGTGGTGATGTTGGTGAGTGATGAGGTGGTGATAGTGGTGATTGATGAGGTGGTGATATTGGTGAGTGATGAGGTGGTGATATTGGTGATGGTTGTGGGGTCGTTTGTGGTGTTGGTTGTGGTGTTGGTTGTGGTGTTGGTTGTGGTGATGGTTGTGGTGTTGGTTGTGGTGTTGGATGTGGTTATGGTTGTGCAGCTTGCTCATCAGCAGCCTGTTCGTGTCCTTGATTTATCTGTTGAATAATACAAGGAAGAAGAGGTGAGTGAGCTCCACTGTAAAAGTTTTTGGGGTCCTTCTTCTTAATGTACTTGTATGATTTTGCATCATAATGAGGAATATCAAGTACTGGTCCCTCAGTAGCAATATTTGGAAATGCTTCATTTATCATGAACTAGATGAATCTTGGATACATCAAGAACTTATATCTTCTCCCCTCTTGTATGTTTGAAGTCGGGACATTAAAGACATAGGCAGACATATGAACGGCTTGTTTGTACAAAGAGCACAGATTGTTGAGGAAGTGGTGATTGGAATGTCGTTTGATCCTGTTTTTCTCTTGGATAAGCAGTGCTAAACATGTGGATTAGAAATCTCCAAGGTAGATCAACCAATCCTTTAACAATTTGTTTAGCTTCAAATCCTCCATCATAACCAATCTCAGCAAAGAATGTGGTTATTTCATCATCATCCAGCTTTAGACGTACATTAGCATCATCACCAAAATGCAAGCATTTTCTAACTGTATCTTCAGTGATGCCCAGAGTGTGATAATTGTCAATTCTTCCACTAGAGTTCTAACACCATCTGCTTCAATTACTTCAGCTGAATTCCAGAAAGACCATATGAGGTCTTCATAGATGGTGGGTATAACAGTGATAGCATAAGCTACCCTTGTTGTAGAGATGAATCTAATGATATCTCTAAGTCCCTCAGCTTCAGGCACATTAGGGTTTAAATAACTGCTGACAATATGGAGCTTGCTTCATGAAAGATTTGCCATATAATCTGCACAGAAGACATGTGTGTTAGTTTTAATGAAAACTCATGTGTATCATTTATCAGTTTGACATTAAATGGTCAAAGATGAACTCTTGACATTACAGTATCATTGTTGCCACATCAAATGGTTAATTGTTGTTCAACAATCACAGTTTCTATGTTTGAACCATTTATTAGATGTTATATCATTGATTTTGTTGGACCAAAAGAACCAATGAGCCTGATCAGAAAAACCTCCAAGTCCCACAGACATTACAATTATTGAAGAAGATCACAACAGCTGAAGACATCAGCTGATTACAAGGTCTGAAGACAAAGTCTGAAGACAAGATCTGAAGATTTCTACTGAAGACAAAGTCTGAAAGTAAAGTACTGAAGACAAAGTCTGAAAGTGAAGTACTGAAGACAAAGTCTGAAGCTATCAGCTAAAGACAACATCTGAAATAAAAGTCTGAAGAACAATGAAGACTAGAGTGATCAGTAGTTGTGATGGTTTTCCTTTTCAGTACTTGTAATTTACCTTTCAGTAGTTTATAGTTTCAGTAGTTTTAGTTCAGTAGTTTTATGTTCTTGTACTTGCATTCTCTGAGATGTGATCAGTTGTTGAGAACATTCTCAGTAGTTTGCATACTTTTAGTTGTATGTATAATTCTATTAGATGACGTCACATTCCTTATATAAGGAATGTTGACCTAATTGTAACATGTGACTTTTAGCCACCACGAAAGCATTTGAATGAAATATTCCTTTTGCAGAATTCTCTCTCTCTCTATAACCGTGTACTATTCCATTGAATATCAATTGAGTTCTTGCTAAATTGTGTAATTCATTGTTCGAATTCCGCTACAATCTACTCTAATTAATCAAACTTAAATCACTGATCCTAACAAATGGTATCAGAGAAGGTTAATCATTGATTGATCTAACAATTGATCATTGAAACTGCTATTTCGATATCTAAGTTTGATCGAATTAGCATATTTGCAAGAATTGGTTATAGAGATTGAACTTCTGCTGCTTTCGGTTATTTGCTTTGAGATTTCTCTTGGTTCGTATTGAGTTTGTTGTGTTTTGCGCTAAATTGGTTAAAACTTAATTGAATTTGATTGAATCTAAGAATGACTACTCCTTCTAATGACCCTCACAATATTGGCTCCTCAACCAAGCCTCCGATGCTGGTTAGGACTGAGTATAACATATGGCAACGAAGAATGCTCCATCACCTGTCTATTAAAAGTTCAGGTTGTTGGACATCTGTGGTACATGGTCCACACAAGCCTATGGTGAACAATTCAGAAACCAACCAAATGGTTCCGAAGAAGAAGGAACAATACTTAGATAAGGATCGAAAAATGTTTGAGATTGATGCTAAAGCCCATGGAATTCTGGCCATGGCACTGCCGAATGAAATCTATTCTGGGATTATGCATCATGAAACTGCTCATGACCTCTGGAATGCATTGAAAGAACAATTTGGTGGAACAGATGAGGTCTTAGCAAATAACAAAGAAATCCTTACCCAGCAATATGAGACATTCTCTCATAGAAAGGGTGAGTCACTGACCCAACAGTTTGAGCGTTTTTCCTGTTTGATCTCTGAGCTGAAAATGGTCAAACATGAATACACTAATAGTCAGATGAACAACAGATTCCTTAGATCACTGCCTGAGAGATGGGACACATATACCATTGTCCTACGCTCCAGTGCAAATTTGGATAGCCTATCTCTCACCCAACTCCATGGGAAACTGCTTACATTTGAAAGAGAGATAGAGCAGAAAAGGAAACTGGCATCATCAAGAAAGCTCATTGATGACTTTGTACCAGGGAACACTGCCTTGGTTGGTCATGAGTCAGAATATGCTGCATCAGAAAGCCATTATGATGAGCATATAGATTTCTCTTCAAATAGTTCTGATCATGCATTTGTTAGTGTTGATAGTCAGTCAGGCTGTAATAGTGACAATTTGTACTTCATTATGGATGATTTGAAAGGTATTGCTGATAATGACTTAGAAGAGATGGATATTTTGAGCCAAATGGCCTTGATTAATATCAGATCTCAAAAGTTCTACAAGAGCACTGGTAGGAAATTTCCAGGCCTCTCTGGCAAAACCAAAGTTGGTTTTGACAAGAGTAAGTTGAGGTGTCACAAATGCCACAGGCTTGGGCACTTTGCAAGAGAGTGTAGATCAACTGGATCTAACTCCTCTGCACCCTTTGTGACTTTTCCAAGCAATAGTTCACAAAACAGAGGGCAACATCCTGCTAGTTCTGGTCATCACTCACAACCTCTATCTCCTGCATATTTTGTCCCCCAGGGTCCAATGCCATATCCATATCCCTGATATTACATGCCAAAGCCAAATCAAGTTCAAGTTCCTATTGCACAACAACCTCAAGCCTTACCTGAGCCTCAACCATCTCAATCACAACCTCATCACAACTTCTTCACCCCTGGTGCTGTTAACTGGAGCAGTTTAGCAGATGATCTTTCTGGTAATGAGCAATTATTTGCTAGTGATGGTCAACATGGTGGTGAACATCCTTTTAGGAATCTTGCTCTCATGGCCCTGGAGTCTACTGAGGGTTCATGCTCCAATGCATCTTTATCACAAGTACCTAGGTATCATTTGAGGCTAAGGCCAAGCTATGTTCTGAATCTTGCATAGTTACATTTATCTCTATTAGAGAGGCAAATGTAGCTTTAATAAATCAAAATCTTGAGCTTGAGCAAACCCTTTCCAAAAGAAAAGCTGAGTATGAGTCTGTCCTTAAAGATAAAGATGATGAGATTTATAAGCTTAAATGCCAATTAATGATGAAAAGGCTAAGGTTGAGGTCATTCTTGAGAACCACAGAGATCTCAAAGAAACACTTGCAGCTACCCAAGTTGAGTGTGACCGCTGGATATCATCCTGCAAGGGATTTGAAATGCTTCTCAGCAAGCAAACAGCTTCGAATGTGAAGTTTGGAATAGGTTACAATCACATTGCACCACCTATAGATTTTACTCCAAAATCACTAGTAAAACCTCAAGGTGAAAGTAATTTCCAAACCACATCATCATGTGTATCATCCTCAAGAGATCACCCAAAATCAGAAGTTGAAATCAGTGTTGATACCTCAGCAATCAATTACCTGATGGGTTAACTACTGATAAGCACATGAAGTTGAGTACTTCACATGTTATCCCTCAAAGTACCTCAAGTACTGAAGGGCAAGTCACAACATCTGAAAAGCATTTCAAATCAACTGAAATAAAAGGATTAACAATTGCTGAGGAATCTATCATACGGTCTTTCAGGACGGATGGAGAACAACTGAAGAACAAGTCTTCAATTGTTACAGATCCTTCTGTACTTAACAGAAGTACTGAAAGGAGGAAAGTACTGAAGATCACACCTTTAGTAGTTTCCATTTCAGCAGTTGATCAATCCAAGATGAAGAATAAGCCATGTGACATATGTGGTAAATTCAATCATCTTTCTGATGAATGTTGGTACAAAAAGGGTTCCAAACTCAACAAAGATAAGCTCATTAAAATGCAGATGGATGAGATGAAAAATGAGTTTGAGACCAAGTTTGTACCACAGTCATCCCAAATTGATAAACCCAAGGCTTCACCTAAATCCAAAAAGAAGGATAGGGTTATCATGAAACAACTGATAGTGTTCCTCATGATAAAAATCAGACTAAGTCTGTGAATTTCAAGGAGGAAATGGTGGGCCACAAGAACTCATCAAAAACAAGTACTGATGTGTCACAAGAGCTGAAATCTTTAGCTACAAATCAGACACAACTTGTTATGATGGTTCAGCATTTGTTGGGGAGAGTTAACCAACTAGATGCACCTGTGATCAAACCACTGAAAAGGTATTCCAAGCCCAAATCCAAGGAATCCATTTTAGCACCATCTCCACCTTCATCAGCTATTAATCATGAGAAACAAGTTATGGTTAAATCTGTTGATGAAAACAGACCCAAAACCAAAAGGGTTTGGGTCTCAAAACCTAACTAGTTCCTTGTGATGAATGCAGGGTTCTTCAGCATGCCAAAGAAGCATCTGGTATGTAGACAGTGGAGGATCTATGCATATGACAGGGAGCGGTTCTCTTCTTAATGACTACTCTCAATGAAAGAAAGATTTGTTTCATTTGGAAATGATGCTAAGGGTTACATCATCGGGAAAGGATATGTGTCTAATGGAGAATCAGATTTGATGATGTTAACCATCTGAAGAATCTCAAGTATAATCTATTGAGTGTCAGTCAGATGTGTGATAAAGGGCATGTTGCACTTTTCACAAGCCAGAACTGCAGGATTCTGTCTTCCACAGTTCTGAGGCTGATTGACAAGGTATTGGATGAACATACTCTCCTGAAGGAATAGGATTGGAAGAGTATATGCCCTGGATTTGTCAAAGAATATTGATTTGAAGGGTCATCCTTGCCTGTTCTCCAAAGCCTCTCCTCAGGAATCTAAACTGTGGCACAGAGGTTGGGTCATGTAAATCTCAAAAACATGAATCAGCTGATCCACAATAGTTTAGTGAGAGGTTTACCAATAAAGGAGTTCCACTGTGATGAAACCAGCACTGCTTGTTTGAAAGGAAAACAACATCAAGTCTCATTCCCTCCTATTGAAGAACCTAAGTCCACTGCCCGCTTGTAGTTACTGCACATGGATCTATTTGGTTCTGTGAGAGTGATGAGCATGGCAAAGAAGAAATACTGTCTGGTACTTGTGGATGATTACTCCAGATTTGTACGGACTTTCTTCTTGCATTCAAAGGATGAGGGTACTGAGACGATTATAAACTTTGTGTTGTATGTTGAGAAGCAGTATTCCCTATCAGTCAAGTGTATAAGGAGTGATAATGGAACAGAATTCAGAAACCATACACTTGATGATTTTTATCTCTCAAAGGGAATCAAGAAGCAGTTTAGCATCCCAAGGACTCCAGAACAAAATGGAGTAGTGGAGAGAAAGAACAAGACCCTAATTGAAGCTACAAGGTCCATGTTGGCTGACTCTGGTTTGCCATTGACCTTTTGGGCTGAAGCTGTCGACACAGCTTGCTATGTGCATAATAGAGTTTTAGTAAATCAGAGGTTGATGAAGACTCCATATGAAGTTCTACATCATTTGGCTCCTCTAATTTCATTCTTCAAAGCCTTTAGGTGTCCTTGTTTCATTCTCAACACAAAGGATCAACTCCACAAATTTGATCCTAAGGTGGATGCAGGGTATTTTGTAGGATATTCATCCACATGCAAGGCTTACAGAGTCTTCAAGTGCAGAACAAAGATAGTTGAAGAAACCTTGCATGTGAAGTTCAATGAATCTCCTAAGGATAAAATTCCACAAAACCCTATGGAGTTGTTTGATCTGGATATACTGCAATATGTTCCTTATCAACCTCCAACTGTTGCAGATCATGTGAATAAATCATCTTTTGCAGCAAGTCTTCCACCTAGTGGTACTGAAGATGATGATGATATCAGTACTCACCTTTTCAAGTTTAGTGATCAACTGCCTGAGTCCACTAAACCTGATGTTCCTGTAGCTCCAGCAGCTCCATCCACAACAAATGCTGATGAGATTTCTGACTCCTCTACATCATTTGAATTGCCATCTCATACTTGGTTTCTAGAGTCTGGATCAACATCTGTTGCTACTGAACCTGCTACAAACACTTGCACTGATCTTATAGTGTACCAAGAGCTGAAGAATCACCCCATATCTCAAATCATTGGTGATATCAATGCTGGTGTCTCAACCAGAAGTCAACTGTCCAACTTCTGCTTCTATGCTCTCTTAATCAGTCAGCTAGAGCCAAAGAACTATCATGTTGCTTTAAGAGACAATGGATGGGTTGAAGCCATGCAGCTTGAGCTACTTCATTCAAAAGCAGCAAGTGTGGGAACTGGTTCCTCTACCCCCAGGTAAGTGTGCAATAGGCACTAAGTGGGTGTTTAGGAATAAACTGATGTAAATGGGCTTATTGTCAAGAACTGTTGGATCTTGTATGCCCAAGACACATAGAAGATTGATGTGGTTAGTGTGTTATGATCCAAGTCAGGTCATACCCAATAACGAGCTTAACAAGCACCAACAAATATTTAATTGTTGATAAGATCATACAATAAATATTAGCACCTATTTAGCAAATTGGTTTTCTAAATATTGCTTTTGTGATAAGAACAATATTATATGGATAATTTTGTTCATGGGATTTTATTTGATACTTTTTTAAGTTGGCTAAAAAGTGTCAAATAAAAGTGTGACATGTTATAAAATTAGACTTGTTTTAATTTTATAACTAAAATGCATGAAAGAGTGTTATTTTTTTAAATTGAAAATGGGTGGGAAACCCTTTTGGGTTTGGCCTTGCGGCCGCCCAAGGGTCCCTTGGAAACCCCATTTTGTGTCTTGTAACAAGAGTTTTTTTTTGACACACACTCTTCCATCTTTTCACCTCTCTCTCTCTCAAAACTCACAAGGCAAGAACTCCCATTCTTACCACAAGAATTCGGATTTTGGCTGCATTTTGGGGCTGGATTTCGAACTTGAAAGAAAGATTGGAAGATCATTTTGGTGCAATAGGCTCCCTAGCATAGCAAGGTGTTTGAAAGAAAAAGCTTGTGGGTATTACTACTTGAGGTTCTCTTCTTTGAGGGCTGCATAAAAGACATCATCATCTTCTTCATCTCATTCTTGTCATCCACGTTTTTGAGGTTGCTGGAAGGTATTTTGGCAGCCCTTTTATGGCTGTCATATTGTGTTCATTTTATGCATACATAGCATGTTCATACACATATAATGATCCTTGATACATGGGTTTGTTTTTACATTTAAATGGTCATCTAAAGGGCACATATTTCAGCTTATAAAATCATGTTTTAAGTTGTTATTCCGCTGCGTTTTCAGAATGTTTAAGTGGTTAAACTGATTTTTGGTGTTCCTCAAAACCCATCAATGGCATCTAGAGCCGGTTATGTGGATAGCATGCTTGTTAGAATCCTTTAAAATTTGTTTTATAGGATTTTATAACCCTTTTAAGGGCTGAAATATTCTTGCTTGTTGAATCCCCAAACTTTCAAGGTTATGTCACACATGCTTGTGACTAAACCTTGAAAGATATGTATGATGATATATATTATTGTTTGGACAATGTATAAAACCCAAAATTTCAGTTTATGTTGGCTGAAATTTGGTGTTTTAAGTGGGGTTTCATTGTATGTTTGGATGATAAGATCCTTGTTCTTGGTGGTGCATAACCTAGCCTTGACCTTATGTTGATTTGGTTTGAAATGGATGATTGTTTTGGTTGTTTTTCATTTGGGTTGTAATATTATTCTTTTGTGTTTCTTTTGGGATGTAATTTATTTATTCATTCATTTGAAATGTAATAGATAGATTAAGTGCACTTTCTTTATTAGAATATTTGTATTAGGATACAAATTTTGTAAATGGAAATGCACTAGATGGAAGCACAAGAGGAAGACACAAAGAGAAAGACTTGGAGCATATGGATGCAAGTTCAAGTGGGGGTCATTAAAGACCTCAAATTTTGTGTTTTATTCAACCCTTAGGAAAGACCAAATGACCACACTTGTGATGGCAAACAAGTGTGGTCACACTAGTAGCTATGGTTATGCACATATGGATGTTTATTTTATGCTTGGTTATATGTTTGTTATTTGATTGTATGGTTGATATTTTGACATGCATAACAAACTAATTAACAAACTAAATATGATGGTTCTTGATCATTAAAAGTTAATAAAAGGTTATTAAAATGATTTAATGATTTTAAAGATTTTAAAGATTAAAATAGGTTTTAATCAAAGGACCATAGAGTACCTTGTATTTGAAAGCATGCAAATACAAGTACATAGAGCTTTCTTAACCGAATTGTGTAATTGTAAACCCCTTTTGAAAATAAGTTAAACACCATCCTTTTACACAACACTTAAATTACTTGCAAACTCTTAGTGGGATAAAGGTCACCTAACCACTTTGAGGGAACTTGTAACTTGAGGTGAGAATACTATGTTTGTGGGATAAAGGTCACCTAACCACTTATGTAGTAAACTCACACGTGTGTGTAAGTAGGACGACTTGATTTATAAAATATATTGAATGGATCACCTAAAATATGTTTTATAAAAGGTGTTGATGGGATAAACATGCCGTTGTTAACATAAGATGCTCAAACGATCCCATACCACTAGAAGTTGCAATAGGTTGCAATTGTCATTCATGACTACCTTGTTTATTTAAATAAAGGGATAAAGGTCACCTAACCAATATTTAAATATAACGTTGGATTCTAGAATTTTATTTATTAATAGTCTATGCGACATAAAGGGTGTTAATAAATGAAATAAATTTTATCACAAATTACTAAAATGGATCTTTGTAAAATCTTGTAGATGGCCGACAACAACAACACTAATAACGATGTACCAAACCAAAACAACCAATCTCTGAGGGCGATCCTTCAAAGGGATCGTCTAACACCTAACAACTTCATGGATTGGTACCGCAACTTGAGAATCGTTCTCAAGCAAGAAAAGCGGGCCTACATCCTTGATGATCCCATCCCCGATGAACCTAACGAGGAGGATGTGGAGGCCTATAATGATTGGGTTAAATATATGGAAGACTCCATCCAAGTCTCTTGCCTAATGTTAGCAAGTATGACACCCGACCTCCAAAAGGAGTATGAGCTCCATGGAGCTTATGACATGATCACTCAGTTGCGGGAAACGTTCCAGCAACAAGCTAGGGTGGAGCGCTTCGAAACGGTTCGAGCGCTTCATGCATGTCGGATGGAGGAATCCCAATCGGTTTCATCTTATGTTCTTAAGATGAAAAGCCACATCGACCGCCTTCAAAGGCTAAATTGTCCTGTCTCAAAGGAGTTGGCCATGGATTTGATCCTTAATGGCCTAACTAAAAGGTTTGAGGCATTCGTCATGAATTACAACATGAACGGATGGGACAAGAGCATAAATGAACTTCATTCAATGCTCAAATCAGCCGAGGCGGGAATGGGTAAAAGGGTTTTACCCGTTCTCACCATTAATGAAGGTGGGAGAAAGAGAAGGTCTCTACCCCCTCCTAAGGCAATTGTCGCCAAAGGAAAGGGGCATGTTAGGGGAAAAGGGAAGATGGTTGTTAGGGCGGAACCTCCGAAGCCCAAGGAGAAGAAGCAAAAGGTTGCTGTAAACGACCCATGCTTCAAATGTGGTGAGATAGGGCACTGGATGAGAAATTGTCCAGTCTATCTCAAAGAGTTGAGAGAAAAGAGGGATGCGGGGCAAACCTCAGGTATAATTTATATGATACATGTTGAGCTAAATGTTATTTCTTCTAACACATGGGTATTAGATACCGGATGTGGAACTCACATTTGCAATTTGTTGCAGGGGTTCAAAAGAAATGAGCATTATGAGAAAGGGGAAATAAGTCTTTTCATGGGCAATGGTGCAAAGGTTCACGTGGAAGCCCAAGGAGACTACATTTTGAAGCTTCCAAGTGATTTGGAAGTCATTTTACATAATGTATTATATGCTCCTAGTTTGACTAGGAACATTATCTCTGTTTCCCGTTTAAGACAATATGATTATGATTTCAAGTTTGTTGACAATGACATTCATGTTTCTTTAAATCATATGTTTTATTTAAGGCTATACCTTGTAATGGTATTTATGAATTGGTTCATGAAAACACAACATATGATAGCTCAATATACCAAGCAACCACCAAAAGGCTCAAATTAGATTTGAGTGATACCTACCTTTGGCATTGTCGTCTTGGTCATATAAACAAGAAACGTATACAAACACTTCAAAAGAATGGTCTTTTAAAAACAAATGAATGTGATTCATTTGATGTATGTGAATCTTGTTTACAAGGAAAAATGACTAAGGCACCCTTTAGTGGAACTAACGAAAGGGCAAAAGATTTATTAGATATCATACATTCGGATGTATGTGGTCCTTTTAAGCCAATGACTAGGAATGGTGAAAAATACTTCATTACCTTTACCGACGATTATAGTCGCTATGGGTATGTGTACTTATTAAGGCATAAAAATGAAGCTTTTGAAATGTTCAAAATCTTCAAAAATGAAGTAGAAAATCAACTCAAAAAGGCAATTAAAATTCTCCGCACCGATAGAGGTGGTGAATACCTAAGTGATGATTTTCAAGATCATCTTAGAAGTTGTGGGATTGTCTCACAACTCACTCCACCTGGAACACCACAACATAATTGTGTGTCTGAAAGGAGGAATCGAACCTTATTGGATATGGTTCGATCTATGATGGCTACAAGCACATTGCCTCTATCATTCTGGGGTTTCGCTTTGCTCTCCGCGGCTCGTATTCTGAATATAGCCCCAACCAAAAAGATGGAAAAGACACCTTTTGAGATATGGCATGGAAGAGTTCCATCCCTATCATACTTGAGGGTTTGGGGTTGTGAGGCTTATGTTAAGACTCCCACCCCAAACAAATTGGAAGTCCGATCCACCAAGTGTATCTTCATTGGATATCCTAGAGATTCTATGGGATATTATTTCTATGATCCACTGGAACAAAATGTGTTTGTTACCAGAAAGGGTGAGTTCTTAGAAACAAAGTTCCTTATGGAAGGAACTAGTAGTAGAACAGTGGATCTTGAGGAAGATCAAGAACCACAGCCCGATGCACATCTGGTTGAAACTAGCACTCAACATGAGGATGTTGAGGATGATCAAGTGGTTGATCAATACACACAAAACGTTCGCAGAAGTGGTAGAATTAGTAGTCCACCTGAAAGATACGGATTTTTCATGGATGGATGCTATGTGGTAGATTCAGATGAACCAACCACATATCATGATGCAGTGTCCAATTTGGATTGTGACAAATGGCTTGAAGCCATGAGCATTGAGATGCAATCCATGTATGACAATCAAGTTTGGGAACTTGTTGTACCACCTCTTAATTGCAAAGTAGTTGGAAGTAAGTGGGTTTTCAAGAAGAAAACCAATATGCAAGGAAACTTGGATACTTATAAAGCTAGACTTGTAGCAAAGGGTTTCACTCAAACTCAAGGGGTTGATTATGATGAAACTTTCTCACCTGTTGCGATGCTAAAGTCTATAAGGATATTGTTTGCCATAGCTGCTCATTATGATTATGAGATTTGGCAAATGGATGTCAAAACCGCTTTCCTAAATGGATATCTTGAGGAAGATGTCTATATGGTTCAGCCTGAGGGTTTCGTCAACCCAAAACATCCTTATAAAGTATGTAAGTTAAAGAAATCAATCTATGGATTGAAACAAGCATCGAGAAGCTGGAATCACCGTTTTGATGAGGAGGTAATGAAATTTGGCTTCATTAAAAACGCTGATGAGGCTTGTGTGTATAAGAAGGCTAGTGGGAGCAAAATAACCTTCCTAGTATTATATGTTGATGATATACTACTATTTGGAAATGACATTCCAACCATGGAAGGTGTAAAAACCTGGCTTGGAAGTTGTTTTTCCATCAAAGATCTTGGTGAAGCCGCCTATATTCTGGGAATAAAGATCTATAGGGATAGATCAAGGCGGCTAATTGGTTTGAATCAAAGTGCATACATTGACAAAATCTTGAAAAGGTTCAAGATGGAAAACTCTAAGAAAGGTACTGTACCTATTCAAAGAGGGACAATATTGAGTACGACTCAATGTCCAAGCTCAAAAGAGGAGCAAAATAGAATGAAGGCAATCCCATATGCATCTGCTATAGGATCCATCATGTATGCAATGATATGCACTAGACCGGACGTGTCATATGCCTTAAGGATGACAAGTAGATACCAGCAAAATCCTGGTGACAGTCATTGGATGGCTGTCAAGAATATTCTGAAGTACCTTAGGAGGACTAAGGACATGTTCTTGATCTACGGGTCTGGTGATGAGGAACTCGTTGTAAAAGGTTACACGGATGCGAGTTTCCAAACCGATCGAGATGATTCACGATCTCAATCAGGGTACATCTTTATTCTGAATGGGGGAGCTGTTTCTTGGAAAAGCTCAAAGCAAGAAGTCGTAGCGTTGTCCACTACAGAGTCAGAATACATCACCGCTTCAATGGCAGCACAGGAAGCTGCATGGCTGAAGAAATTCATATCCGATCTAGGGGTAGTCCCTTCCATTCAGGATCCCCTAGAGATCTTTTGTGACAACGAGGGTGCGATTGCACAAATCAAGGAACCTCGTGCACATCAAAAGACTCGGCACATTGAACGGAGATTCAACTACATAAGGGATGAAGTTGAAAAAGGAAAGATATGTATTCGCAAAGTTCACACGGATCAAAACATTGCGGATCCACTCACAAAACTCCTTGAAAAGGCAAAGCAGGAAGGTCATACTTCGGTATTCTAGTGATTGGATTTGATCTATAAATCTAATATTTCGATATGTGGAACTCTTTAATTATTTAAATAAAATTACTCGGTTATAATGTTTCAATTAATGTTCCAATTAAGCATGTTTAATCCATGAGTAAAATTGTTTACTCTAAATGTCCGTAATCGTTCATACTTGTGGGAACAAGTGTGAGGGTAAGATTATTATGAACTTGGATTGGTTGATATTCATAAGGATGAATATAAAGCAATGGGCTGCTACCAAGGTTCATAGATATTTGTGGGATGCAAATATTGGACTGACCTGCATCTCAAATATTATCACATGGAATCTTCCTGATTGATCACAAGTAATTTTGAGTAAAGGCGAACATCATTTAGTATCCTCTGACCTGAGATACATATTGGGTCTTGATACTTACCAAATGTTATACTTTGACTCAGTTCTTTATGTTCTGAAATATGGCAGTACAAAAGTCTGAATTCAGGTATAATATAAGGTAATTGTGAGAGACGTATGTAGTCAAGATGGGATTTGTCCCTCTTATTCGTTGAGAGTAAGATGTCTAAGGCCTGATAAAGTTAAATCAATGAGAATGATCACTCCGTGTCTCTAGATTTTAACATGACATCTGTGATAAAAGGATAGATGATTGTTTCACCTAAAACATTTCAAGTATGGTACTTGAAGAGGATGATGTTATTGAATGGCACTTAGTCATACGTACTAAGGGTAGTAAACTATTGTTAGGCAGTATTTACTGCTTGCATCAATCTTTTATGAATCTTGTGCAAGTGGGAGATTGTTGGATCTTGTATGCCCAAGACACATAGAAGATTGATGTGGTTAGTGTGTTATGATCCAAGTCAGGTCATACCCAATAACGAGCTTAACAAGCACCAACAAATATTTAATTGTTGATAAGATCATACAATAAATATTAGCACCTATTTAGCAAATTGGTTTTCTAAATATTGCTTTTGTGATAAGAACAATATTATATGGATAATTTTGTTCATGGGATTTTATTTGATACTTTTTTAAGTTGGCTAAAAAGTGTCAAATAAAAGTGTGACATGTTATAAAATTAGACTTCTTTTAATTTTATAACTAAAATGCATGAAAGAGTGTTATTTTTTTAAATTGAAAATGGGTGGGAAACCCTTTTGGGTTTGGCCTTGCGGCCGCCCAAGGGTCCCTTGGAAACCCCATTTTGTGTCTTGTAACAAGGAGTTTTTTTTTGACACACACTCTTCCATCTTTTCACCTCTCTCTCTCTCAAAACTCACAAGGCAAGAACTCCCATTCTTACCAAAGAATTCGGTTTTTGGCTGCATTTTGGGGCTGGATTTCGAACTTGAAAGAAAGATTGGAAGATCATTTTGGTGCAATAGGCTCCCTAGCATAGCAAGGTGTTTGAAAGAAAAAGCTTGTGGGTATTACTAGTTGAGGTTCTCTTCTTTGAGGGCTGCATAAAAGACATCATCATCTTCTTCATCTCATTCTTGTCATCCACGTTTTTGAGGTTGCTGGAAGGTATTTTGGCAGCCCTTTTATGGCTGTCATATTGTGTTCATTTTATGCATACATAGCATGTTCATACACATATAATGATCCTTGATACATGGGTTTGTTTTTACATTTAAATGGTCATCTAAAGGGCACATATTTCAGCTTATAAAATCATGTTTTAAGTTGTTATTCCGCTGCGTTTTCAGAATGTTTAAGTGGTTAAACCTGATTTTGGTGTTCCTCAAAACCATCAATGGCATCTAGAGCTGGTTATGTGGATAGCATGCTTGTTAGAATCCTTTAAAATTTGTTTTATAGGATTTTATAACCCTTTTGAGGGCTGAAATATTCTTGCTTGTTGAATCCCCAAACTTTCAAGGTTATGTCACACATGCTTGTGACTAAACCTTGAAAGATATGTATGATGATATATATTATTGTTTGGACAATGTATAAAACCCAAAATTTCAGTTTATGTGGCTGAAATTTGGTGTTTTAAGTGGGGTTTCATTGTATGTTTGGATGATAAGATCCTTGTTCTTCGCGGTGCATAACCTAGCCTTGACCTTATGTTGATTTGGTTTGAAATGGATGATTGTTTTGGTTGTTTTTCATTTGGGTTGTAATATTATTCTTTTGTGTTTCTTTTGGGATGTAATTTATTTATTCATTCATTTGAAATGTAATAGATCCTACACCTGAAGCCAAACCAAGGTTTTCAGTAGTTTCATAACTACTGATGACCAAAACCAAGTCTTCAGTTGTTTCAAATGTCTGATAGTTTAAACCAAGTCTTCAGTTGTTTTCATACAACTGATGACAACACCAACACTTTCAGTCGTTTTCTTTTCAGCCTTTTCTTAACCTATAAATACCTGCACTTATAGCCGAACGTTTCATTAGCCATTTTCTATTATGTTCTCTCTCAACAATGGCGACCATGAAACTCAAACCCAGACAAAACTGTGTTGCCTACCTCTCGAAATCGGCCTTTTGGAACAAATTTGATAATGCCATCGATCTTATGGTGGATTCCCAATACAAAACCGCTTTTCTTTTGAATCCTACCATATACCCGATTCCTTAAACCAATTCTGGACCAACGTCTCTGTAACAACTGGTGAAAATGATAGCCAAATCACTCTCCAGTCGTTGGTCAACCAGAAACAGGTGGTAATCACCCTTGACATCATTCGCAAAACCCTAAATTTGCATGATGCCACCTGTATTATAGAATACCCGAAAGGCACCATTGATATGTCTTTCATCAACAACGGGTATGAAGGAGACTTAAGTGCTACAACCATTCTCAAAAAGCACTTCCATGATGCTGAAAGACTTATCTTCCACATGGTGAATGTCTGCCTTGCTTCAAAGACATCTTCATGGGATCAGATGTCCTCACGATGGCAATAGGTATTGTACTCTATCTTTGAACGACAAAATTTAAATTTTCTGAGATAGTGTTTCTGGAACTTAAGGATCTGGCTCAGAAACCTGTGATAAATAGATGACTACTATGTCCTAGGTTTCTGATGGCCATAATTTTAAATCAATTAAAATCTGAAGGCCTTGTTGGTCTTGGAGTCCCCGCTCCAGCTGTCTTAGCTGAGGTATACTTGAGGCATAACTCTGACCCTACTCTCAAAGGGGCTGCCCAGCTGCTCAAACCCAAGCAGAGGGAACCCACAGCCTCCACCTCCAGATCCAAAGTCCGCACCAAACCCAAACCCCAAAAGCCCAAAAAGGCTACTTAGGGAGATGAGTCCCCTGAGGATGCCCCTGTACCACCAATGCAGGAAACACATACTGGTTCTAACCCCCCAGTCATGTCAGAGACTCAACCAGCTGAAACCGCACAAGTATCCTCTCCACAGGATCCTGTTGCAACCAAATTTGGGGATACCACATTACTGGAACCTATCTCAGTTGAGAAGGTTACCATTGAAGAGCATCTCTCACCCCGGGTGCAATCTGCTTCTAACCAATCTCCAAATGCAACCGCCCCTCAAAGCCCAACCCTTATAGTTGCTAAAGTGTTGAGTCAGTTGCATTCCTCACCCCCTCCCTAGAAACCAATTAACACTGGGAATACCTCAACGATTGAGGGGGAGGACCAAAATGCTGCTGATAACCCACAGCAAACAGGTTATAATGTTCAATCTCCAAGTGTAGAAGAGGAGGTTAGAACATCTGGTCAGGCTGCCACTTCTACTGATTCAGCAAATGAACAGGATGAAGTTGGTAACATATATAAGACCTCACCAGAGGCAATTGCTACCGAAGGACAAAGTCCAGAGGCAGGAAGTCCCCAGAACCAAGAACAAGGGGCACATGCATATACTGGTCTACACTCAGGGCATGTACATCCTGATTTACTCAGGAGGTCAGATGATTCAGCAAAGACTGATGATGACCTGGGCTTTTTCTTTGATGTCTTAGCCCATAACACAATCCTAGAGACTGAGATGAGCAGACTCAAAGAACTGCTAGCCAAAATGTCTCAGGATAAAAGTCCATCTGCCCCAATAAACCCACAGATGGCACCTTCATTTGACGGTTCACCAAACACACAGCCAATACACATAACTAAGCCACCAGCCACTGCTTTTGGCACCACCTCTCAGGGACAGAACCCCTCTGAGCAGATGGTTGCAACCTTTCAATGCTCATTACCTCTCATCACTCCATCATCACTGAGATAGTAGATAAAGCCATTGATGAGAGGATCTCCTCAAATCTCCAAACACTCCTTGATGATGTTGTTCACAAGTCACTTTCTAGCCCTTCAAGCCCCTGATCCCAATGCACCCAAAATGGGGGAGACTACTAAGTCTAAGGCAGTGAAAGAAAGGAAAAGGAAGAGAGTAGAAGATGAGAAAGAACCAGAAAAAGAAAAGGAGTTGGAGAAAGAACAAGAACTAATCTTAGAGAAACAGCTGATCACAGTGCAAGAGATGAGCACAGACAAAGAGCAGAAAGATCAGCTGATCACTTACAAACGGAAGAGAAGTGCTAAGTCAAAGTCTGAATGAGAAAATTCCTTAGAAGATCTAGTCAAAGAAGCTGATGAAGCTCACAGCAGATCTATGGACAAAATAATAGATCAGCTCTTCAGACAGGGTCATGACACAGCCACCTTAGATGTTGAGATCAGAAGGCTGGAGATAAATGAAATTCAAGCAAGATGGGCTAGTTACAGTGTGATAGATAGGGAAAGGTTGGAGATTATGATCAGGTTTATTGCCAAATATCTAGGAAGATCTTTGATAGAGATGAAGTCTTGATCCAGAGACAGTATCTTGGAGATAACCAAGAAAATCTGTTCTGCTGGAAGCTACAACAAAGGGTTGATCATCGAAGCACTGGATGATGCAGGTGCTGGGAAGAGAACTGAGATGGCAAAGCTCTCAAAAGCCAAACTCACCACTAAATTGCTAGATCAGCCTTCTCATACTCCCACTCAAAAACAACCCTCAAAGCAATCATCTCTAAAATCTGCCAATTCTATCCCTAAACCAAAACCACCCACAACTCAACCCACAAAACCAATTCCATTACCCCAAAAACCATCTCAAACCACAACCAGTGATACACCCAGAAGGAGGAGAAGGGTGTGAGGGTAGAAGAAGAAGAAAAAGAGGATGAGAATGAAGACAGTCTGCCAATCTGTGCTGTTCTCAAACTTAAAACACCTGAGCCCAGAAGTCAACAGATGATCACACCTGACTTGCAAATGCAAATAGTGAAAGTGAAGATTGAAGAAGTAGAACAGTAGAAGCAGCATGATGAGCAATTTCTCAAAATGGTTGACAAGGACTTCCCTCAGTCCTCATCCATTCAAGAAATAAAGAAACAAGCTCTGAAGTTGTACACTCTTAGGCATACATTCCAACATCAAAGAGAAAGAGTGAGGATTTGGCTAGACCCCAGGGTAAGTTCCAGAAGACACAAGAAGAACATACCAAGTAGATATCATGGCCAAGTGAAAAAGACTTTGAATGCTGCAATTATGTTGGCTATGGTAGTCTCACCCTGGGAGATTATAGAAAAATTCAAGAAAGCACACAACTCAAAGACAACCCCTCAATCTCTACTTGAGAACAAAATGATCAAGAAGGGGCTGTTATACAAGAGACTTGAAGATCTTCAAAAGAGTGAACTCCAGTTGTTGCTAGAAGGCTCTTATCCAGATGAATTCGCATACAGAGAGATCACAACTGTTGAGTTGAAGAATGGGAAGACAGTAAGGTATCTGTCTGAATATTATGACCCTGAGTTCTTCTTTGAGGGAGAAGCAGAAGAACTCACCAAGGAGGAACAAGTTGTTCTGCTTGAGTCCTATGCAAGAGAGTCTTATAGACTCATCAATGGGAATTAGGTTTCATGGTTAGGACAAGACTCTGTGTCCAGTTTCCCCAAGATAGAGTTCCCTTCCACACTTAGCCAATCAAAAGATCAGAAACCTTTTCCCAGCCTGTGCTTACATGATTACCTCTGAACCTGATCAAGAGGGTGTTTCTGCCAAAGAATAAGTGGGATCATCAATAAACTTAGAGGTTTTAGCTGCATTGGTTCAGGGGGAGTTGTTGGACCAAAAGAACCAATGAGCTGATCAGAAAAACCTCCAAGTCCCGCAAACATTACAACTGCTGAAGAAGATCACAACAGCTGAAGACATCAGCTGATTACAAGGTCTAAAGACAAAGTCTGAAGACAAGATCTAAAGATTTCTACTGAAGACAAAGTCTGAAAGTAAAGTACTTAAGACAAAGTCTGAAAGTAAAGTACTGAAGACAAAGTCTGAAAGTAAAGTACTGAAGACAAAGTCTGAAAGTGAAGTACTGAAGACAAAGTCTGAAGCTATCAGCTGAAGACAATGTCTGAAATAAAAGCCTGAAGAACAAAGACTGAAGACAAAGACTGAAGACCAGAGTGATCAGTAGTTGTCACAACAGCTGAAGTTATTAACTTCAGTAGTTGTGATGGTTTTCCTTTTCAGTACTTGTAATTTACCTTTCAGTAGTTTATAGTTTCAGTAGTTTAGTTCAGTAGTTTTATGTTCTTGTACTTGCATTCTCTGAGATGTGATCAGTTGTTGAGAACATTCTCAGTAGTTTGCATAGTTTCAATTGTTTATATAATTCTGTTAGATGTCACTATCAAGTGACATCAGCAGCCGTCACATTCCTTATATAAGGAATGTTGACCTAATTGTAACGTGTGACTTTCAGCCATCACGAAAGCATTAGAATGAAATATCCTTTTGCAGAATTCTCTCTCTCTCTCTATAACCGTGTACTATTCCATTGAATATCAATTGAGTTCTTGCTAAATTGTCTAATTCATTGTTCGAATTCCGCTGCAATCTACTCTAATTAATCAAACTTAAATCACTGATCCTAACAGATTTGTTACACATTTTCCTTTTTCATCATGCTCTATTCTTGCACAAAACATGACTATCAAGGTTTTCATGTTGAGTAAAATTTCTATTAGTTTGCATGTTCATTGAAGTCGAAAAGGTGTATTATATTACATCAATAAATCGAATTTTTGTGTCCTTCATTATCATTTGGTTCTTTGTTTTATTTAGGTTTAACAGTCCGAAAGTTGGGTCTTGATGAAATTTTTGGAAATTTCACCTTGTTTTCGACGCAACTGTAGATTCAGAATCGATAACAAGAACAGGTTGAGTAGAATCACACAAAAATCTTTGGTTTTTTACGATGAAGATGATCGAAGTGGGTGTACTGTGTATTTGCGCTCGTCTCGCTATGAAGTATCTCAAATTTGAAAAGTATTAAATGACCCGTTTAAATTCTTTTAAATAGTCAAATAATGCATTCTAAAAGATTTTACAAGTTTAAGAGCAAATGCGGTCACCACTGTAGCAAATGCAGAAGTGTAAATATTTGACTTTTGGTCATCAACATTTGTTAACTATAGCAAATGCGGAAGACAAAAATTCGGACTTTGACTTCTCGCATTTGTTCACTGTTTTAAATGTAGAAGTTTTGTTACTTCTGTTTTCTTGTATCCGTATTTGTTCACTGTTGTAAATGCGGAAGAACTAAGTTCGTTAGCATTTATTCACCGTAACAAATGCGGTTGAAAAACTTATTCAGCATTGCTCATTGTAGCAAATGCGGTTGAATAAAATTTTGGCAGCATTTGCTCACTGTAGCAAATGCGATAAAATCCATATTTACATGATCATCATTCATTGACAAGAGATTGATCACTTAATATTTCTGCTTGATCATACATGAGCATTGAAGATGTGTATTGTCACACCCCCGCTAAGAGCGGAAACACGGGGATGTAACGAGACGGGAATCGTCATAACACATGGTAAGCGATAGAGATGCAATAATAATAATGATGACAAGCGTGTCATGACGACACCCGACAACAAGGGGACTTGTGTCGTGTTTAGTCAGTATTCACGTCAACATAGCCATAAGCATAAACATCATACATGAATCATATAACAAAGATGATAACATTGTATGCAATTCCCACAACCCGGGAACAAGTTACAAAGTATAATATTGTTTGAAACAGATACAACAATTGTTTTCAAAATGACAAGTTTAGCCTAAAAATGCATCCTAGAGTCTCCACTAAGGCAGCACACCTAAAACCTCAGCTAGCCTGATCACCTGAAAAGATATGCTCAAAATGGTCAACAAAATCGTTGGTGAGTTCGCAGGTTTAAAGTAAATAAGTAATTGATGCTGTATAAACTTGTTGTAGAATACCGTGCATACAGTTATAAGTAAGCAAAATCACATGACAAGAGCTTTACAACCAAACCTAACGACGTACATAAAGAATCTTGTCGGAATATATTCACCCAAGGCCCGTTCCTGGCTTTTGTTGGTACTAATTAGTATACCAACACGAGGGTGGGGGTGTCAACCCAGTAGTACTACAAATACCTATCCGTCGGTTCCCACACTGGAAATAAATGGTTGAAAGGAAGAACCACAAAGCAGACTCATGCATGTATCAGATAAGTACCCACAAAACAGTAGCACGTTGATTCCAAGTATGTAAATTGTATGTATGTTGTACATCATAGAAAATGGGCGAGCATACTTTTCCCCCATGTTTGTAAATGTTTGTAAAGTAGTATAAGCATAAAAAGGGGCCACGAGACTCACATGTTAAGTGGTAAGTATGAATGATCAAGATTCCCAATAGTTGAATGCAATGAACAGTCAAACACCTATAGTTATTGTTAAGCATTAATGACGTGTATAAAGCGTATAGTAATATTTGGTCGGTTTGAGTTGTATCGATTCGGTCGTGGGTGGCACAGACACAAGCGGACACAAGTATCAAATCCTATGTAGATCCAAGTACTAAGAGTAGTGGTCATTGCTTATAACATCCATATAAAGATCTCATTGTTCTGAAAGATAGCACTTGTTAAGTATCTGTAGTTCAAAATGGGTTGTTGATAATTGTAAAGTGTTAGGTTGATTTAAATTGAAATAGTATGTGCCTGCTGTTAGCGTTGACTTTAATCTTTGTGGTCAAGCAATAACACTTTTACTGATGTTACCTCATCATCATCAGACGTTCAGGTAGGAATTTCACACACAACATCATCAATCACACAACTGGACCAGACGCTCGATTCAACACTCCATTCGTACGAATCAACATTCAATCTTACAAATCAGCTTCATTTGCATGATTGAACCTTCATTCGTATGACTGGCATTCAGTCGTACCACACAACACCCAATCGCACGGCTTAACCTCCATATGCACAAATCAACCTTCATTCGTACGAATCAGCTTCATTCGTACGGCTAAACCTTCATTCGTACGATTGGCCTTCAGTCGTGTGATACACGCACAGTCGCATGCATTCATTCATCTGTATTGACTTAATCGCACACACACACACATCCGCATTGACTAAATCACACACACATTCATTCGATCACACAACTCAGTCGCATGACATCCCTAGTCGCACGATTCAGTCGCCCGAAAGACACAGTCTCATGACTCAGTCGCACGACTCACCCAGTCGCACGGCTCAGTCGCATGACAGACCCAATCGCCTGAACTGCAGGTTCGCGACTGCTAAAGTGCAGAGCAGCCTTCAGCTGCCCCAAGCACGGGTTTTACACATCAAGAACTTCCACAATCACACAACAAACACACACGGACAAGAAGCACATGCAGAAAGTCATCACACGCACCCACATGACCTCTTGTGTTCGAGTTGACCCGAACACCCGAAACCCTTGAAATGTACAGCAATAAAACGAGTAAGAAATGGACAACCAAGGTCGTCTACCTGCAAGGATGGAGTAGAATAGGTTGTAGACGAAGTCTAGACGACGAAAATGAGACCAAATGGAGCGATTTTGGTGCTAAGATGAAGATGTGAAGTGGAGAAGAAGATGAAGAAGAAATGGAGAGGATGAAGAAATGGCTGGGAGTGGGGTTGTTATACCCATCCTAGGTTTGCAAAATGTCAATTTTAGTCCCTGCACTTAGCCCCCGAGTTTCCAAAGTTTGCTTCAGTTGAAAACGGCTTTAAAATGTCTGTTATATTAAGGTTAAAAGCGTGTTTAATGGTAACTGATAGCTTAAAATGGTTTTATTAATGACAATGGTTATAACTAAAAATGATATATTTGGTGGTAATGGTGATGAAATTTATAAAAGGTTTATGCTTAGCACACGTTCACGAAGGAAGTACAGGCACAAGGGTAACAAAGCAGACATGATTCCTTAAAGCAGGAGTTCATGAAGAAGAGGAAGAATAACTAAAATAGTTCAATGGTTAATTATGTCGTTCGACGGACCTTAAGGTGACGGATGTCACAGTATCCCCCGGTTGAGAGAATTTTGTCCCGAAATTCAGCTGGAGTTAGGTCCAAGAGTGTCATCCACGAATAGGTGTGGGTATTTGAGTTTCATTTGATCTTCCCGCTCCCATGTAAACTCTGGCTCTCGTTTTGAATTCCGCCATACCCGAACGATTGGTATTCTACTGCGCTTCAACTATTTGACCTTACGATCCATGATCTCAATGGGTTCCTCAATAAAATGAAGCTTTTCGTCGATCTTGATGTCCTCAATTGGTACGGGAAGTGATTCGTCAGCCAAACACTTCTTGATGTTCGACACATGGAAAGTATCATGCACACCGTTGAGTTCTTGTGGTAACCTTAATCGGTAAGCCACTGGACCAATTCTTTCTGTAATCTCGAATGGTCCAACGTATCTTAGGGCTAACTTCGCTTTCTTTCCAAACCGAAGAACTCCTTTCCAAGGAGAGACTTTGAGTAACACTTGGTCCCCAACGTTGAATTCTAGAGGCTTCCTACGATTGTCGGTATAGCTCTTTTGGAGATCTCTAGTGGCTTTCAGTCTATCTTTGATTTGGAAGATCTTGTCGGTTGTTTCCTGAATGATCTCTGGGCCTATTAACTGACTTTTACCAATCTCAGCCCAACAAACGGGTGATCTACACTTCCTTCTGTACAACGCTTCGAACAGAGCACACCCAATGCTAGTGTGGTAGCTATTATTGTAAGAGAACTCAAGCAATGGCAAATGAGTATCCCAACTACCACCAAAGTCGATTACACACGCTTTCAGCATGTCTTCCAGTGTTGGTATGGTTCGTTCACTTTGGCCATCTGTTTGAGGGTGATAGGCGGTACTCATGTCTAATTGAGTGCCCATCTCTTTCTGTAGTGTCTGCCAAAATCGTGAAGTGAATCGGTCGTCGCGGTCGGATATGATTGACACCGGCACTCCATGTCTTGTCAAGACCTCTTTTATGTAAAATCTCGCCAACTTGTCCATCTCGTAGTCTTCTCGGATTGGCAAGAAGTGTGCTCATTTCGTCATTCGATCCACTACGACCCATATCGAATCATGCCTGTTGCTCGATCGAGGGATTTTGGTGATGAAATCCATGGCTATGTTCTCCTATTTCCATTCGGGAATCTCAGGTTGCTGTAACAGTCTCGATGGTTTCTAATGTTCAGCTTTAACTTTCGAGCAAGTCAAGCATCTACTGACGTACGTGGCAATGTCTTTCTTCAGGCCTGGCCACCAGTACAGATCTTTGAGATCGTGGTACATCTTGTCTGCTCCAGGATGAATAGAATATTGCCTCTTATGTGCTTCATCCATGACCAAGGTACGTACACCTCCCCATTTGGGTACCCATATATGGTCCACTAAGTACTGTACACCATCGTCCTTGCACATCAGTTGTTTATCCAACCCTCGGAATTCTTCTCCGCAAGGTTTTCTTCTTTCAACGCCTCACTTTGTGCAATTTGGATCTGAGCTTTTAAATTTGTTTGAATGGTCAATCCCAAAGCTCGAGCACGTAGTGGTTTCACGCGTTCTTTGCGGCTTAGAGCATCACCCACCACGTTAGCTTTCCCCGAATGATACCAGATTTCACAATCGTAGTAACTAAGAAGCTCTACCAGCGTCGCTGTCGCATATTGAGTTCCTTCTGATCCAGAATATGTTGAAGGCTTTTATGATCTGTGTAGATGATGCATTTGGTTCCATACAGGTAATGCCTCCACATTTTAAGTGCGAATACTACAGCGCCCAACTCAAGATCATGAGTCGTGTAGTTCTTCTCGTGCACCTTAAGTTGTCGCGAAGCGTAGGCAATCACCTTATCTTTATGCATTAGTACACATCCCAACCCTTGATGCGAAGCATCACAATATACCATAAAATCATCAGTTCCGTCTGGGAGGGACAATATCGGTGCATTGCATAGCTTATCTTTCAGTGTTTGGAACGCCCGTTCTTGTGCATGTCCCCAATCAACTTCTTGTCTTTCTGAGTCAACAATGTCAGCTGTTGAGCGATCTTTGAAAAGTTCACAATGAAACAACGATAGTATCCGGCTAATCCTAAGAACTGTCGTATCTCTAAAGGTGTCTGGGGTGTATCCCATCTCTTTACCGCTTCGATCTTGCCGGGATCTACATGAATCCCGTCCTTGTTAACCACATGACCCAAAAACTTCACCTCTCGTAGCCAGAATTCACACTTCGAGAACTTGGCGAAAAGTTTCTCTTCCCTTAACAGTTCCAGTATTGCCTGAAGGTGTTCTTCATGATCCTCTTTCGATCGAGATTAGATAAGTATGCCGTCTATGAATACGATCATAAACTTATCCAAGTAAGGTTTGCACACCCGATTCATCAGGTCCATGAACACAGCTGGTGCGTCAGTCAATCCGAACGGCATGACCAAGAACTCATAGTGCCCATAACGAGTTCTAAACGTTGTCTTCGGTACGTCCTCCTCGAAAACCTTTAGTTGGTGATATCCAGATCGAAGGTCGATCCTAGAAAAATACGAAGCTCCTTGTAACTGATCAACAGGTCGTCGATCCTGGGGAGAGGATATCGATTCTTCACGGTTAATTTGTTCAATTCTTGGTAGTCGATGCACATACGGAACGACCCATCCTTCTTCTTGACAAATAACACCGGTGCTCCCCAAGGCGAGTGACTCGACCAAATAAAACCCTTCTCCAGTAGTTCCTGTAACTGGCTAGATAACTCTTGCATTTCAGACGGTGCCAACCGATACGGTGTCTTTGCTACCGGTGTGGCTCCAGGAACCAACTCAATACGAAATTCCACCTACCATAGAGGAGGAAAACTAGACAAGTCGTCAGGAAATACATCTGGGTAATCCCGCACTACAGGGATATCTACCAGTTTCTGCTCCTCTTCCTTCTTTTCTACCACATGAGCCAGGAAAGCATAACACTGTTTTCGTAAACTCCGGCGTGCTTTCATGCAGGAGATAAGCTTTAAGTTTCTTCCTGGTCGTTATCCTTGAATTCTGAGTACTCCTCCGTCTGACATAGGGATTCGTACTACCTTGTCCCGACAGACAATCTCGGCTCCCTGTGTCGACAACCAATCCATACCCACAATCACGTCGAAACTTCCTAACTCAAAGGGGATCAAGTCTATATCGAAGGCGTGGTTCTCCAATATCATCGAGCACTTTCTAATAATCTCGTCTGCCTGAACAATCCTACCATTGGCCATTTCTACGAAATAGCTAGTTTCTAGCCTACTAGGACTCAAATCAAGCAATTGCCCAAACTCAGAAGATATAAAGCTATTGTCTGCTCCAGTGTAAAATAGTACAGATGCAAAGTGATTATTGAGTAAGTGCGTACCCGTGACAACATTTGGGTCCTGACGGGCATCATTGGCTGCAATGACAGAAGCGCGTCCCCGAGCCGCATTCCCTTGGTTTGTCTGGCCTTGATTCCAGCTATAGCCATAGTCTGATGCTGGTTGTTCCCTTGTTGGCCCGGTGCCAGATTCAGTTTGGGGCTTATGTTCTGGTAGTGATCAGGGCTTCCACACTCATAACAACCCCTGGCACTCCCGGCAGGGTTAACCGCATCGACTGGTGCAACCATATTCGGTGTTGTTCTACAATCGATGATGAAAGTTGCACCTATCGCATCTGGGGTGAGAACCCACATATTCTCGCCTGCCCTGGGTCACGGCCACAAAATTTCTAGTTGTCTTGGCCCTTTTCTCGAACTTCCCGGCACTCGACCGGCTCGTTTCCCCAGCTTCTTTCCTTTTCTCTGTTCCCCTGCCCAATACCCCTGTTCTCACCATATCATCCGTTAAAGCGCCAGCCTTTAGAATTGTGCTCTGAATAGTAGGAGGAGCAGTAGCGGTTACCATTGCCCGGATTTGAGGTGCAAGTCCCCAAATATACCTCTCTATCCTTTTTGATTCCGGGGTGACCAGATGCGGAACCAACCTTGCTAGCTCGTGAAAATGATCGGTGTAAGCTGCGTGCCCAGCCCTCACCATGGCATGATTCCAGAACTCATGCTCAAGTTTTTGCATCTCGTTGAGAGGACAGTACTCCTCGGTGATTAGGGCTTTGAACTCATCCCATGACATTTGCATCGTTGATTTTCTTCCCCTAGCCTGAATCTGAGTGTTCCACCACGTTAGTGCCTTGCCCTGTAGTGAGCACGTGGCGTACTTAATTCTCTGACTGTCGAGGCATTCGCTGATGTCGATCACGACCTCCATCTTTTCAAGCCATCTGGTCAGGGCTATGGCTCCACCTTTGCCATCAAACTCTCTTGGTTTACAAGCCACAAATTCCTTGTATGAACATCCCCGTCTAATATTCACAACCCCGGTCTTATTAACAATTCCAGTTTCGTTACCGGCTGTACCACCATTCCGATCTCCTCATTGCTTTCGTTCCCAGTTGAGTTCCCGTTATCCTCATTATCATTGCCACCATCCCCGTGGGGGTGAGAATTCTGAAGAGCATCGCTCACTTGGGCCACGATAGTCAGAATCAGTGCGGCCAGCTGTTGAGTGATTAAGGCTGCCATATCAGTGTTTCCTATTCCTGGAGTGACACTGGTAGGACCATCACTTGTTCCCGGTGCTCTACCTCTGCCTCTCGGGGCTTCACTTCCGCCACTGTTGCTGCGAGTAACTCTTCGAGGCGGCATGTTCTAATCATAAGAATAGCAAAGGCATAAGTTTTAACCATTGCAGGGCACATTATCCATGCCACATTAAGGTCTAACTTTCCGAGATAAGACCATACTTATGGTTGTCACACATCGCATACAAATCGTGAAATTCTCACACCATGCATAAGTAATGTCCAAACAGTAGTCCATCATAATAATGGCATGTCCATGCATAAAATCAAGTTTAGTCTAGCGGAGGTTGCCTATTTCCTCCTCTCTCGAGGTCTCAGACATAACCTCCTTGGGGTAAATCCTAGTGCTTAAGGTCAAACGCAATAGCATGATCTATGAAGATCTCTTTGGGTTCAATACCCGGATTGATAAAGCAACTCGGTGCGCAGAGGGAAACGGAATATCCAATATACACATCCCGTAAAGAGTGAGCACAAGGGCTCTCTCACAGGGTGATAAGATCACGAAACAGATAGATAACGAACAAGTAGTGAGGAACACGAATGAGATATAAAATGCACACAATCCTGGCATGCAAATCTACATGAAGGTTCCTAGGTTATAGTCTAGGTCAAGTGTATTGCCTAATTCTCTATAAACAATGGCTCTGATACCAGCCTGTCACACCCCCGCTAAGAGCGAAATCACGGGGATGTAACGAGACGGGAATCGTCATAACACATGGTAAGTGATAGAGATGCAATAATAATAACGATGACAAGCGTGTCATGACGACACCCGACAACAAGGGGACTTGTGTCGTGTTTAGTCAGTATTCACGACAACATAGCCATAAGCATAAACATCATACATGAATCATATAACAAAGATGATAACATTGTATGCAATTCCCACAACCCGGGAACAAGTTACAAAGTATAATGTTGTTTGAAACAGATACAACAATTGTTTTCAAAATGAAAAGTTTAGCCCGAAAATGCATCCTAGGGTCTCCACTAAGGCAGCACACCTAGAACCTCAGCTATCCTAATCACCTCAAAAGATATGCTCAAAATGGTCAACAAAATTGTTGGTGAGTTCGCAGGTTTAAAGTAAATAAGTAATTGATGCTGTATAAAGTTGTTGCAGAATACCGTGCATATAGTTATAAGTAAGCAAAATCACATGAAAAGAGCTTTACAACCAAACCTAACGACGTACAAAAAGAATCTTGTCGGAATATATTCACCCAAGGCCCGTTCCTGGCTTTTGTTGGTACTAACTAGTATACCAACACGAGGGTGGGGGTGTCAACCCAGTAGTACTACCAATACCTATCTGTCGGTTCCCACACTTGAATTAAATGGTTGAAAGAAAGAACCACAAAGCAGACTCATGCATGTATGAGATAAGCACCCACAAAACAGTAGCATGTTGATTCCAAGTATGTAAATTGTATGTATGTTGTAAAACATAGAAAATAGGTGAGCATACTTTTCCCCCATGTTTGTAAATGTTTGTAATGTAGTATAAGCATAAAAAAGGGCCACGAGACTCACATGTTAAGTGGTAAGTATGAATGATCAAGATTCCCAACAGTTGAATGCAATGAACAGTCAAACACCTATAGTTATTCTTAAGCATTAATGATGTGTATAAAGCGTATAGTAATGTTTGGTCAGTTCGAGTTGTATCGGTTCGGCCGTGGGTGGCCACACACAAGCGGACACAAGTATCAGATCCTATGTAGATCCAAGTACTAAGAGTAGTGGTCATTGCTTATGACATCCATATAAAGATCTCATTGTTATGAAAGATAGCACTTGTTAAGTATCTGTAGTTCCAAATGGGTTGTTGATAATTGTAAAGTTTTAGGTTGATTTAAATTGAAATAGTATGTGCCTGTTGTTAGCGTTGACTTTAATCTTTGTGGTCAAGCAATAACAATTTTACTCATGTTACCTCATCATCATCAGACGTTCAGGTAGGAATTTCACACTCAACTTCATCAATCACACAACAGGACCAGATGCTTGACTCAACACTCCATTCGTACGAATCAACCTTCAATCTTACAAATCAGCTTCATTGGCGCGATTGAACCTTCATTCGTACGATTGGCATTCAGTCGTACCACACAACACCCAATCGCATGACCTAACCTCCATACACACGAATCAACCTTCATTCGTATGAATCAGCTTCATTCACATGACTGAACCTTCATTCATACGATTGGCCTTCAGTCGTGCGATACACGCACAGTCGCATGCATTCATTCATCCGTATTGACTCAATCGCACGCACACACATCTGCATTGACTCAATCGCACACACATTCATTCGATCGCACAACTCAGTCGCATGACATCCCTAGTCGCACGATTCAGTCACCCGAAAGACACAGTCACATGACTCAGTCGCACGACTCACCCAGTCGCACGGCTCAGTCGCATGACAGACCCAGTCGCCTGAACTGCAGGTTCGCGACTGTTGAAGTGCAGAGCAGCCTTTGGTTGCCCCAAGCACGGGTTTTACATATCAAGAACTTCCAGAATCACACAACAAACACACACGGACAAGAAGCACATGCAGAAAGTCATCACACGCACCCACACGACCTCTTGTGTTCGAGTTGACCCGAACACCCGAAACCCTAGAAATGTAAAGCAGTAAAACGAGCAAGAAATGAACAACCAAGGTCGTCTACCTGCAAGGATGGAGTAGACTAGGTTGTAGACGAAGTCTAGACGACGAAAATGAGACCAAATGGAGCGATTTTGGTGCTAAGATGAAGATGTGAAGTGGAGAAGAAGGTGATGAAGAAGAAATGGAGAGGATGAAGAAATGGCTGGGAATGGGGTTTTTATACCCATCCCAAGTTTGCAAAATGTCAATTTTAGTCCCAGCACTTAGCCCCCGAGTTTCCAAAGTTTGCTTCAGTTGAAAACGACTTTAAAATGTCCGTTATATTAAGTTTAAAAGCATGTTTAATGGTAATTGATAGCTTAAAATGGTTTTATTAATGACAATGGTTATAATTAAAAATGATATATTTGGTGGTAATGGTGATGAAATTTATAAAAGGTTTATGCTTAGCACGTTCACGGAGGAAGTACAGGCACAAGGGTAACAAAGCAGACATGATTCCTTAAAGCAGGAGTTCATGAAGAAGAGGAAGAATAACTAAAATAGTTCTATGGTTAATTATGTCGTTCGACGGACCTTAAGGTGATAGATGTCATAGAATCCCCCAGTTGAGAGAATTTCGTCCCGAAATTCAGCTGGAGTTAGGTCCAAGAGTGTCATCCATGAATAGGTGTGGTATTTGAGTTTCATTGATCTTCCCGTTCCCATGTAAACTCTGGCCCTCGTTTTGAATTCCACCGTACACGAACGATTGGTATTCTACGGCGCTTCAACTGTTTGACCTTACGATCCATGATCTCAATGGGTTCCATAATAAAATGTAGCTTTTCGTCGATTTTGATATCCTCAATTGGTACGTGAAGTGATTCGTCAGCCAAACACTTCTTGATGTTCGACACATGGAAAGTATCATGCACACCGTTGAGTTCTTGTGGTAACCTTAATCGGTAAGCCACTGGACCAATTCTTTTGTAATCTCGAATGGTCCAACGTATCTTGGGCTAACTTCCCTTTCTTTCCAAACCGAACAATCCTTTCCGAGGAGAGACTTTGAGTAACACTTGGTCCCCAACGTTGAATTCTAGAGGCGTCCGACGATTGTCGGCATAGCTCTTTTGGCGATCTCTAGCGGCTTTCAGTCTATCTTTGATTTGGAAAATCTTTTCAGTTGTTTCCTGAATGATCTCTGGGCCACTTAACTGACTTTCACCAATCTCGGCCCAACAAACAGGTGATCTACACTTCCTTCCATACAACGCTTCGAACGGAGCACACCTAATGCTGGTGTGGTAGCTGTTATTGTAAGAGAACTCAATCAATGGCAAACTAGTATCCCAACTACCACCAAAGTCGATTACACACGCTTTCAGCATGTCTTCCAGTGTTTGTATGGTTTGTTCACTTTGGCCATCTGTTTGAGGGTGATAGGCGGTACTCATGTCTAATCGAGTGCCTATCGCTTCCTGTAGTGTCTGCCCAAATCGTGAAGTGAATCGGCCTTCATGGTCAGATATGATTGACACCGGCACTCCATGTCTTGTCACGACCTCTTTTATGTACAATCTCGCCAACTTGTCCATCTTGTAGTCTTCTCGGATTGGTAAGAAGTATGCTGGTTTCATCATTCGATCCACTACGGCCCATATCGAGTCATGACGTATGTGGCAATGTCTTTCTTCAGGCCTGGCCACCAGTATAGATCTTTGAGATCGTGGTACATCTTTTCTACGCCAGGATGAATAGAATATCGCGTCTTATGTGCTTCATCCATGACCAAGGTACGTACGCCTCCCCACTTGGGTACCCATATACGGTCCACGAAGTACTGTACACCATCGTCCTTGCACATCTGTTGTTTATCCAACCCTCGGAATTCTTCTCCCGCAAGGTTTTCTTCTTTCAACGCCTCACTTTGTGCAATTTGGATCTAAGCTTTCAAATTTGTTTGAATGGTCAATCCCAAAGCTCGAGCACGTAGTGGTTTCACGCGTTCTTTGCGGCTTAGAGCATTAGCCACCACGTTAGCTTTCCCTGATGATACCGGATTTCACAATCGTAGTCACTAAGAAGCTCTACCCAGCGTTGCTGTCGCATATTGAGTTCCTTCTGATCCAGAATATGTTGAAGGCTTTTATGATCTATGTAGATGATGCATTTGGTTCCATACAGGTAATGCCTCCATATTTTAAGTGCGAATACTATAGCGCCCAACTCAAGACCATGAGTCGTGTAGTTCTTCTCGTGTACCTTAAGTTGTCACGAAGCGTAGGCAATCACCTTATCTTTTTGCATTAGTACACATACCAACACTTGATGCGAAGCATCACAATATACCACAAAATCATTAGTTCGGTTAAAAGCGTGTTTAATGGTAATTGATAGCTTAAAATGGTTTTATTAATGACAATGGTTATAATTAAAAATGATATATTTGGTGGTAACGGTGATGAAATTTATAAAAGGTTTATGCTTAGCACACGTTCACGGAGGAAGTACAGGCACAAGGGTAACAAAGCAGACATGATTCCTTAAAGCAAGAGTTCATGAAGAAGAGGAAGACTAACTAAAATAGTTCTATGGTTAATTATGTCGTTCGACGGACCTTAAGGTGACGGATGTCACTTGTATCCATAAATGCGGATAATTAAAACAAATGCGGAAGTGTAAATTTCATCCGTGTTTGACAAATGCGGTTGAACACTTAAAACTTTATCCGCATTGACTAATGCGGTTGAACACTTGAAAATTATTTTATCTGCATTGACAAATGCGGTAGAACAATTTTTGTTCTGCATAGGTTTTAACACTTCAAAATTCCAGGTATACTTGTAACACACTTAATGCGGTAGAGTAAAATCATTGTCCGCATTAGTTACAATTGAAAATATAAAGCTACCCGCGTTGTTTATAAGCATGGGTTACTTTCACCCGCATTAACCAACGCACTTACCTGCATTAACTTTTGAACTTAATCAGAAGTTAATGTGACTGAATTGATTTTTCATATTATGAAGTCTTATCCTTGATTGATTTTTCTTATGAAGTTGACTGTTAAAATTGTCAATTCTTGCTTGGATTGACTTGTATGTCACAAGTGATACAAGTTTCCTAATTTTGACTAATCTTGGACTTTTCATGCTTCCAAGAATCTGCATAAGCTGAGATACAATGGTATAACTTTTTTGCAAAAACACAAGCATTTTCTTTTTCTTTTGTTTTTAATGTTTTTAAGAAAGTAATTTAAGATAGTAAAAATCTATAAAGATTTAATCAATAACTTTAAATTACTCCCCCTAAAGTTTATATCCACATCTGGATAGAAACTTTAAAGATTTAAAAACTTTTGACTATTATATACATTGATTATTGATAATGAAGAGAAGCATATCTTTTGTTGGGATCATATAAGTCTTACATTACAGATGTGCATCCTTTATGATTAAATGGACATGTTTAGGAACTTGATGATTGAAAGTATGTTTGTCCTCTTAAATTCATACCACGTTGATATTTTGATGCAAATGATTTTTATCATGTTTTTGGTTGATTTAATTATTCAATGTGTACCTCACACACACAAGCATGGAATGATCAACCATCCTTATACAATGCATGGTAGAAATTTTTCACAACTTTTCTTACCAGGTTACTTAAGTTATGAGAACTCATTTTCACTGATTGTAAGGCCCTGTTCCCAGGCACCTCACAGTTGGTCATTCATTGCACTTAAAACATTATAAAACGTACAATATTTTGCAGCAGAATTTAAAACTTTCATTAATAACTAAAACATGTCATATACAACATTTGTTTTCATCTCAAAATACAAGACATGTCAAAATATGGATGCCAGCCTCAAAATGCTCCCAGTAGCTTATGCATCCATGCCTGCAACTCCTCAGCATCAACATATACCTTCTAACTATCATGCATACAAAAGTCAGCGACGCTGAGTGAGTCCTAGTTTTATAATAAAACATACTTTTCTGTATTAAAACCATTCTTTACTTTAATTCAAAATCATACTACACTTTACAACCGTTCGTGATCATGCATCATACATACATACAGGTAATATCATTATTATCTTTGTCATTATGTTCATTAACTTTGTTCGTTCAACGTATTACATTATCGTTCACTTCTCTTTCTAGATCCGGTCAGACTTTACCCTCTTCGTGGCACTCAGCCATGATTACTGAGGTCGAATGACAAGGATCCTGTTCTGTACATTATTACGATATTCATTTACACTCATTCATACGTTGATTCTTTCATACATGATCTTTTGTTCATTACTCTTTATTACTCGAATCTTGTCTCGTGCAATATCTCATGCTCGAAAGCTGATGTTGTGTCGGGGCCTACTCACAAACCCCCGACTCATGTCCGAAGACTGACACAGCACCGGGATACCCGACAAAGATCCCATATGAGTCAATCACAGGGATTGAACTCTATCCGAGTCTGTGGCAACACAAAGTCGCTCACCTCATTAGCTCATCTCATGCAATATCCCTAACTTATGTCCGAATGGGACTCATGTCCGAAGACTGACACAGTACCGGGATACGTGACACGGATCTCATCATCTGTCACTTTCGTCATATGCAATACTCCCGACTCATGTTCGAAGACTGATACTGTGCCGGGGCCTGCTCACAAACCCGACTCATGTCTGAATACTGACACAGTACCGGAGTACGCGATCTGTATCCTGTCTCATGCAATACCCCCGACTCATGTTCGAAGACTGATACTGTGCCGGGGCCTGCTCACAAACCCCCGACTTATGTCCAAAGACTGACACAATACCGAGATATGCGACAAGGACCTCTTTCGAGTCTGTTGCGACACAGAGTCGCTCACCTCATACATGTGCTTGCAAGCCTTTCTATAGTTTCTCTTTATTCATGAATGCATTCTATCATTATGTTCCACTTTTCATTATCTTCCACTTTACGTTACATAATACTTTCATTACATTCATTAACGTTCAACGCAAATCCGAGGGAAGACATACATACATAATAAGGAACATACACATAATCATAGACACACACCATCACCAATACAGTCACATCATACATGCATAACACACATTAAACATAAGCCATCACATCATAACCAGGCCTATCTTCGCATTTTACCCCTTAAAAATCACATAGAACACCTCAAGTCCAAATTGGGCACATGGAACCTTCCAGGCGCATGAGCATAAAAATTCTAAGTGTAAAACAATCTGGGTGCATGGTCACTATTTGGGCGCTTCTGCCCTGTTCAGGCGCATGACACCTGTTCAGGCACATCACCAACACTTAGCCATTTCAATCACTTGGGCGCATGGGCACTATTTAGACACATGACCAACACTTAGCCGTTTCATTCATTTTGGGCGCATGGGCACTATTTAGGCGCATGGCCAACACTTGGGCGCATGGCCAACACTTAGACGCATGGGCCATTGTTTAGGCACATGGCCAACCCTTAGCGTATGGCCAACACTTAGACGCATGGCCAACATGCTGGGTGCATGGGCCACTATATAGGCGCATGACCCACCCTTGGGCGCATGGCCAACACTTAGGCGTCTGGCCTCTCATGCTGGGCGCATGGACAACTGTTTGGGTGCATGAGCCACCTCTGGGTGCATGGACCACTGTTCATGTTCATCAAACATTCTGAAATCTTTTCTATGTCATCCACATCACCCGATTATCATTCTAATCATACCCAAACACAGATCTAACATACTAAGGCCATCTAAGCATGCTATCATCAACTCTACCCCATCATCAACACTATAACATACATATATACATACATAAACATTCGAACTTAGGCTGTAAACCCATGGTTTCTTTCAAATGTTTACTTAGTATGCATAATAGCCCAAATCAGTTAAAAATCAGTAAAAGAGGGGTTCTAGAAACTCACCTTGAGCGGCTTTTGAACAACTCTCTTCCAGTTCAAGACCCACTTCGATTCAGCTCTTGAATCCCGAAAACAAACTCTAAACAACCAGAACTTCGGTCAAGAATTCGAAACCCAGCTAAAACCGAGCTCAAATAAGAGAAGACTTCCCTTTTTCAGCTTCTTCTTCCTCTTTCTCTCTCTAGAACTGTGCTCTCTCTCTCGCTCTTCTTCTTCCTCCGAGAGCAAAGTAGCTTTCTGCTTTGATATGGGTGACCATGCCTTTTAAATTCTTAAAATAATAAGATTTGTACTTTGTACACTTTATCCCCCTCCACTTGTGCACGATTTCTCTTCTTTCTATTTACTTTTCTTTTTCTTCCGTTTAAATAAAATTTCAGGGTGTTACAAGTCTACCCACCTTAAAGAGGTTTCGTCCCCGAAACTTGTCGCTTCTCGAATAGTTACGGGTAACACTGTCTCACTTCTTCTTCGATCTTGCATTTAAACTTAGATCCCTTTAGGCTTCACTACACCCGCACAAGTGAAACCATCATCCTCCTTAGCCTATTCTCTTCTTCTTATTAGTAATGGTCACCAGTTGCTTCTTGTGGTTGGATACTTTGTCCATATCAGTATTATCTAGTAGCATGATCATATCCTTATCGGTTGAGCTCTTTCTTAGACGAGACGCATGGAACATCAGATGAATTCCACATAACTCATCAGGTAGCTCCAGTCGATATGCCACTTCTCCTACCTGAGCAACAACTAGGAATGACCCTCTACACTTTAATATTAGCTTTACTCGATTTCAAATAAAGCAATCCGCTTTCCTGGTCGAAGCCTTCCTCATACTTCATTGTCGTAGGTCGTCGCCGAACTCTTGGTTGAGCATCCATCTTCTTGCGACACCTGGGGTTGAGTCATTGATTACTGATCAACTCACCCGAAGATGCATGTCTACCAACCTATGTCTATCTTGAACAGCCTAGCAGGAACAAGCGTTCTCTCTTAATTCTATCGCGCAATCCTCTAGGGCATTAGGTAACCTAGTAGACTTACTAATGACATTCTTACATCAAAGGCTCATCGATCTTCCTACCCCTAACGTGCAACATTACTATAAATAGCGGCAACAAAACTACTACTAGAGTCACAATTAGGCATAGATGCATAAATCTAAACTTGCAAGAACGTACCTGACGTTACCTCGGAGTCTGACCTAGCCTCCTCACGGTCATAGCGAAGGCTCTAGCCTTCACCCTCTGCTCTCCTTCCTCGTACCAGAGCTTCCTACCCTCGACTTTTTGCGGTCTCTGCTCATGTGTCCTATCTTGCCATAGTCGTAGCATTTAGCCATCTGACAGTCCCTCGCCCTATGGCCTTTCTTTCCACACTGAAAACAAACATTCAGTCCCCACTTGCACTCCCCCTCATGACCTCTGCCACACTTGTCGCGTATCTCTCCTTTTCTTTCTACTCTTCTCATCATCGTCCCTCGACGCCGTACCTCCATATACAAATCCACCATCATTGTCTCGCGTTCCTTTCCCCTTCTTATCATAGGCTCACTCCTCTCCTTTGTCTGTCATCGCTGTCGCCCCCCGCTCGTCGTACAATCTTCCTGCCAGGTCAACTACTGACCTAAATGTGCTCGGTTGGGCGACGATCATGTGCCTACGGATGTCCGCCGGCAAGCCCTGAATATACCTCTTGATCTTTCACGAAAGAGGTGTCACCTGATCCGGCACCAAACGTGCCATCTCGTTGAACTTCGTAGTGTATTGTTGATGTGTTAGGGTTCCCGACTCCAGTTGCAGGAACTCTCTCTCAACTTTATCCATCTCACGATGAGGACAGAACTCCTCAATCACCAGCCTTTTCAACTCCGGCCATCTCATCCTTCCAATAGCTCTACTACCCTCGGCTTGGACTATATTGTCCCACCAGCACAGAGCCGAGTCCACAAAAGAATGGGCTGCAAACTTTACTTTCTGATCCTCCCGACACTCGCTGATATTCAATACCGTTTCCATCTCTCTCACCCATCGGTGAGCAGTAGCAGCAGTGCTGTTACCATCAAAAGTTGGAGGGCTTGCACCGTTGAAATGCCTCATAGTTACAGCCTCGTGCCGTCTCCAACGCAGGCTCTTCTTCTTCTTCCTCTTCGTCATCGAAGAAATTGTTTCAGTCTTGGGTCGTCTCCTTTCGCCCGAAGGTCTACCCATTTCCTGTCTTTCCTTGTCTCTAACAGCCTTTATAACTTTGGTCACCATAGACAGTAGAATCGTCTGCCTGACTGATGCACTTCCTCCATGACTGCCTCTCTCATCGAGGCTCTCTGATTAGCATTCTCATCACCTCCCTCCTGATGAGGGGTCTCGGGTTCCTCATGGGCCACTCTTTCAGCCCTAGACCTTCCTTTTGTGACCCTTGGTTCAGCACCACGTCCACTACCGCCTCCACCTCGTGAAGCTTTCGAAGATCTACCACTAACCATCCTTTAAAAGGACATTATAAGATTCAAACACTAACACGGTCATTCAAGGTAATAACTCGGTTTATGTCAAGTATCGTAAGTCCCTAATTACAGTGGCCAGTTGTGATTAGCTACTTACTTTACTCTTCATACCCCAAGCATTTCCTATCCCGACTACATCAGCATCTAAATCTACATAATAGCACACAAGCCACATAACATGCGCACATAATGCCGGTTAACATTAACTTACATGAAACGTTTACATAAAACCTTTACCTGTAGGCACGTAGCTACTAGGACCGGCATCTCTTTTCCTTTTAGTCCCATGCTCAGTTTAAGATTAGGTTTTTTTCAAAATATTTACCCAGTTTACTTAAACTTTTGCTCTGATACCAACTTGTAAGGCCCTGTTTCTTTCAAAATGTTTACTTAGTATGCATAATAGCCCCAAATCAGTTAAAAATCAGTAAAAAAGGGGTTCTAGAAACTCACCTTGAGCAGCTATTGAACAACACTCTTCCAGTTCAAGACCCACTTCGATTCAGCTCTTGAATCCCGAAAACAAACTCTAAACAACCACAACTTCAGTCAAGAATTCGAACCCAGCTGAAACCAAGCTCAAATAAGAGAAGACTTACCTTTTTTAGCTTGTTCTTCCTCTTTCTCTCTTTAGAACCAGGCCTCTCTCTCTCTCTTCTTCTTCCCCCGAGAGCAAAGCAGCTTTCTGCTTTGATATGGGCGACCATGCCCTTTAAAATTTTAAAATAATAAGACTTTTACTTTGTACACTTTATCCCCCTCTACTTTTGCAAGATTTCTATTCTTTCTATTTACTTTTCTTTTCCTTCTGTTTAAATAAAATTTCAGGGTGTTACACTGATGCTCATTGGGATTCTTTTACTTTGATCCTTTCCATGATTGATCCATATTGGGATTCTTTTCACTTCACTTTGGAAGGTGATCGATGATAGGATTCTTTTGTTCATTCACTTCAAATGTATTGCTTTTGTCGGTTCATCCAATTTGGAGGTTTTCCTCATTAGGAATCTTTTGGATCAGGACATCTGCACTATGTGCATGTTTTATCAAGTCTTTGCTCAACAAAAGAAAGATGAAACTGATGTAGGTGAAAGAGATTCATAAAGTATCATTACCTGGTGTGTTTAGGTTACTACACAGACATGCACTCAGATAAGCCAATACATACATGTACTCTGTGATGAGTGTTTTACTAATAAATAAGATTTTTAATTCATCACTACATGTATCTTCTCTTCCAAGATGAGCCTACCAACATATCTGGTAAGTCATGACAGTTTTGTAATTTTTTTGAAATTAAGCACATTGAATGATATAATGACTGTAATTATATCATTTCCCAAGATTCTCTTCTTCATCAAAATTGATTTCTTTTGTTGTTTTCTCATGTTCTTAATGTTTTTGAAGTTTTTCATGGTTTTACTCATGGTTAATCATGCCAATTGACTGAACCAGGAATTCAAACCTACTGGGTTCAAATGCCTTGGTAAATAAATCAGCTAATTGATTTTCAGTTGGTACTTGAATCAATTTGATTAATCCCTTTTCAGCACAATCTCTTAAAAAGTGATATCTAATTTCAATATGTTTAGTTTTTGAGTGCTGAATTGGATTATTAGTTATGAAAACAGCTGTTGTGTTGTCAATGTAAATTGGCATGTGCAAGAAGTTAAAAACATAATCAAGCATCTGGTTTTGAATCCAAAGTACTTGAGAGCAACAAGCTGATGCTGCAATATACTCAGCTTCTGTTGTGGACACACATACATTTGTCTGCTTCTTGCATTGCCAAGACACTAGTCGGGACCAAGAAATTAATAACCGCCAGAGGTGGATTTTCTATTGAAGTTTCATCCTCCATAATCAGTGTCTGTGAAGGCATAGAGATTAAATTCTCCTTTCTTTTGGATACCATAACCCAAGAGCTAGTTTGCCCTTTAGATATCTGAATATCTTCTTGACTGCATTCACATGTGATTCTTTTGGATCAGCTTGATATCTAGCACACACACCAACACCAAACATAATGTCAGGCCTACTAGCTGTTAAATACATAAGTGAACCAATCATTGATCGATAGTGAGTCTGAACCTTTGATTTACCTTTTGGATCAGGTCCAATCTTCACTTTAGTATCCACAGGAGTTTTGATAGACTGACAGTCAGCAAAGTGGACTTTTTTCAACATGGTTTCCACGTATTTTGATTGATTAATAAAGATTCCATCTGCTATCTGTTGGACTTGCACCCCTAGAAAAAAGGTGAGTTCCCCCATAGCACTCATTTGAAATTTTGAGTGCATAAGGTCTTCAATTCTTTGCAGAGTTGCTTGTTTGTAGAGCCAAATATAATGTCATCCACATAAATCTGGACTAACAACATATCTTTTCCTCTTTTCTTCAGAAGAGAGTCTAATCAATCTTTCCTCTTTCATATCCATGTTCAAGAAGAAAGGATGATAGAGTCGCATGCCACTTTTTTAGGGCTTGATGAAGGCCATACAGAGCTTTATCAAGCTTGTAAACTCTATGAGCAAAATCTGGATCTTCAACGCCAGGTGGTTGACTCACATAGACCTCCTCAGCAATCTTTCAATACAGGAAGGCACACTTTACATCCATATGATAAACAGTAAACTTCATGGATGCAGAATATGCTAGAAAGATTCTGATTGCTTCTAGTCTGGCAATAGGGGCAAACATTTTGTCATAGTCGATTCCTTCTTCTTGAGTGTATCCCTGTGCAACTAGTCTTGCTTTGTTTCTGATGACGATCCTTCTATCATCAGTCTTGTTCCTGTACAACCATCTGCTACCGATAGGGTATTGTCATGCGAGAAGATCTACCAGTTGCCATACTTCTTGCTTTTTGAATTGGAGCAATTCTTCCAGCATCGCTTCAATCCAGCTATTGTCTTGAAGTGCCTCTTTGATGTTCTTGGGTACTGTTTGACATAGGAAGCATGAGAACAAACAGATGTTTGCAATACTGGATTTGCTTCTTGTCACCCTCTCATTAAGATCACTAATAATGGTTTCAACTAGATGATTCTTCTGTATTCATGTGGTTGGAATGGAGTCACCAGCAATTGTTACATCAAGATTGGAGACATTCAGTTCATTATGGTAGGAGGCACATTCATCTGGTATTGTTGTTGAATTATGAAGATTGTCAGACTCTATTTCAGTTCCTGCTTAAGCTTCAGCAGCACTGTGATTACTTTCATCATTTGATGTTCTTTGTGTTTCAGCTGGAAGAGTAGCTTGTTTTTTGATTTCTGATCTCAGTTGATAGATCATCTGAGTGTGATGGTAACAGGCTTGGTCCTCCTTTAGTTGAAACACTCTGATTTTGTGATGACTGTTTGATGGGATCAGCTTGAAGAGGAACATCTGCATTCATGCATTCATCAAATGTAGGAGGAATCAATGGAAAATTATCTCTTCTTTCTCTGGTTGATGAAGTATCACTTGAATGTATATTTCCTGCATCGGACAAGTGAAATTGATCAAATGATTTTGTAAACATGTCAATATCAAACAGGTAGTCGGGACCATTTGTAGATTTGGAAAATGAATGTTCCTTTTTGTTGATTCATCAATAATGTTTAATCTAGGATTGAACACTCTGTAAGCCTTTGAAACAAAAGAATAACCTACAAAGAATCCTTCATCAGACTTGGATGAAAACTTTCCCAAATAGTCTCGGGTGTTTAATATTGAGACATGACTACCAAATGATTAAGAAATCCAATGAATGGTTTTCTATGAAAGATCAGTTCATAAGGAGTCATGTTGTTTTCTTGACAAGTAGAGTTCAATTCTATACAAAGCACGATGTATTAACTGCCTCTACCTAGAAGGTGATTGGTAGTTTAGCATCGGCTAGCATCATTCTTGCTGCTTCCATCAGTGTTCTATTTCTCCTTTTAGCTACCCCATTTTGTTGAGGAGTTCTAGCTGTACTAAATTGATGAGCAATGCCTTTGGTTGCACAAAAAGAACTCACACTTTCATTTTTGAATTCAGTACCATTTTCACTTCTTATTATTTTGACCTTAAGATCGAGTTGATATTCAATTTTAGTGATAAATTCTTGTATGATTTGGGATGCCTCATTTTTATGAAGTAAGAAGAAAACCCATGTGAATCGTGAAAAGTCATCAATGATCACTAAACAATATTTTTTCTTTCCAATACTCATTACATGAGTTGGTCCAAACAGATCCATGTGAAGTAACTTCAATGGAGTATTGTTAGTGTTCACCAGCTTGGTTTTGTGAGATGATTTGTGTTGTTTTCCTTTGAGGCACGCGGAATGGTGATCAATAAAATGAAATTCTTTTTGGGGAAGAATAATGACATCGTTTCCTTTGACCAACTTGTTCATGTTTTTGAAGTTTGTGTGCCCCAAACTTCTATGCCAAAGCTGTGACTCATCAAATGATGCTTTTGACAAAAGACATGTTTCTTCTTTAGGTGATGCAGAACACAGGTTTAAGACATATGTATTGTTCTTCCTTCGGGTCTTTAAGACAACCCATTCCTTAGGGATCTGAAATCCAGGTTTCAGAATGTAGCAATGAGTGTCTGTAAAATGAGTGGAATATTTCTTGTCGCATATCTGAGACACGCTTAGAAGATTGAAATTTAGTTGTTCACAGTAGTTCACTCTATCAAAGCTCGGTATCCCGTTTGTCACAGATCCTTCACCTGTAATTCTACCACCCTGTGAATCTCCACCAAATGCCACAGTAGTTCCTTGTACATGCTTGAAGTTATGAAGGAGGGAACGGTCTCTAGTCATGTGTCGGGAGCATCCACTGTCCATGTACCATAAGCTATTGGACCTATGTGGATGAACCTGCAAGCAAAAAGAGCTAATTAGAATAAAGAACCCAAGCCATGATGGTCTGGGTTTCCCATTCCTATTCATGATGGTGACTTCTTGGTATTTCCCTCTAAATTTTGGTTTAGATGGAGGTGTCCTGGGAGATTTTTGGTAAAGACTGGGTTAAGGCATCTCATCAACATCTACTGAAGATTCAGATGAGTAATTAAATCATTGGTCTCTGTTTCTTTATAGAAATTTGGCTCATTTTTCATTATCAAAAGTAGGTTTTTGTTTTGGAAGGTCAATTTTGTGGTTCATTTTGAGATGTTTTCTTTGACCCTTCCATAATTCCTTCAAATTATTCCTGTCATTTGTTGATCTAGATGTCCTAGATTGAGTATTGTGAAAATGAGGTCTGACAGAATGTGTCACAGTGGATGTTTTTTAGATGGGCTTGTGTTGGGGAATTCTCAAACCCTTCTGATCTAGATGTCCTAGATTGAGTATTGTGAAATGATGCTTTAGACAAAAGACATGTTTCTTCCTTAGGTGATGCAGAACACAGGTTTAAGACATATGTATTATTCTTCCTCAGAGTCTTTAAGACAACCCATTCTTCAGGGATCTGAAATCCAGTTTCAGAATGTAGCAATGAGTGTCTGTAAAGTGAGTGGAATATTTTTGTCGCAGATCTGAGACACGCTTAGCCGATTGAAATTCAGTTGTTCACAGTAATTCACTCTGTCAAAGCTCAGCATCCCGTTTGTCACAAATCCTTCTCCTGTAATTCTACCACCTTCTGAATCTCCACCGAATGCCATAGTAGTTCCTTGTATGTACTTGAAGTCATGAAGGAGGGAACGATCTTCGGTCATGTGTCGGGAGCATCCATTGTCTATGTACCATAGGCTATTAGACCTGTGTGGATGAACCTACAAGTAAAAAGAACTAATTAGAATGAGCAACCCAAGCCATGATGGTCTTGGGTTTCCCGTTCCTATTCATGATAGTGACCTCCTAGTATTTCCCTCTAAATTGTGATTTGGATGGAGGTGTTCTGGGAGATTTTTGATGATGAATTGATTGAGTCATCTCTTCAACATCTACTGAGGATTAAGATGAATAATGAAAGCATTGGTCTCTATTTCTTTGTAAAAATCTAGCCCGAGTTTCATTATCAAATGTTGGTTGTTGCTTAGGAAGGTCAAGTTTATGTTTCATTGTGAGATGATTTCTTTGACCCTTCCTTAATTCCTTCAAGTTATTTCTGTCATTTGTTGATCAAGGTGTCCTAGACTGAGTATTATGAAGATGAGGTCTGACAGAGTGCATCACAGTAGATGTTTTTGAGATGGGTTTCTATTGGGGAATTCTCAACCCCTTTTGATTAAAGTAACAATTAGATGTATTGTGATTGTTCATGTCACAGATTGAAAATACTTGTTGAAATAGCAGTTTTTCATGGAGTGATTGTTCATATCACAGATAGAGCAATATTGATTAAAAAAGCATTTATCTGTCTTGTGATTGAACATTTCACAAATGTCACAATACATTTGTTTGTTTCTTGAATCAGATTTTGCCTTATGTGACTTAGCTGATATTTTCTTTTGCTGAATCACTTTCTTTTTTAGGGGATGAATCAGAATCAGCCCTTTTTGTAATTTGCTTCACAACACTACCTTTGTTTAATTTTCTAGGCTGTTTCTGTTTCTTCAACCCATTTCTCACCTCTTTCTCAAACTGGTCAACTTGTTCCTTGTTGCATATATCAAACCCAACTCCGTGGCTTAATCTTGAATATTGAGGGTCTGATAATGTTTTATGTGTTAAACTCAGTGATCCTGTTTGTTCTTTGCAGTGAAACCTTTTCTGATTTGCTTGAATTTTTTGGAGATATGATCTCATTATCAGAACTGTTCTCAGCAGTGGGTTTCATTGACTTCACATATTTCTTTTTACCTTGTAAAATAGAGGGTATGAATTTTAAAAAAGGGACAATTGCTTTTACACGTCTTGAGGGTTTCATGACACTCACTGTCTTGACTGAACACTCTTTGATTTTGATTGGGTGACCTAGCTTGATTTTATCCTTATTGGTTTCAATATAAACGTCAGGTTTGTTTTGAGGATTAGTCACTTGTTTTACTATAGATTTAGGTTCCATAGTGTTTGTTTTAATTTCTTTAGTGAGTGAGACAAATTCAGGCATAACAGTGTAGTTGTCATTGTATGGTGGAGGACATGAATTATACCCAATCCCTGACATGTCCTTTGGATCCTTCTAAGAATCAAGCATCTCTTGCAGCTTGACTGAAGACATTTGAAACTTTTCAAGTTTCACTTCAGTCAGTGAATTTTCAGCCTTAGATTGAGCTAACTTTTCAGTAAGGAGCTCATTCTTAGCTGCAAGAGTGTACTTTTCACCATGCAGTTTTTCTATGTAAGAGATAAGAGATTTGATTTTGTAAGGCCCCGTTCCCGGGCACCTCACAGTTGGTCATTCATTGCACATAATACATTATGAAACGTACATTTATTTTGCAGCGGAATTTAAAACTTTCATTAATAACTAAAAACATGCCATTTCATTCATTTACAACATTTGTCTTCATCACAAAATACAAGACATGTCAAAATATGGATGCCAGTCTCAAAATGCTCCCAGTAGCTTATGCATCCATGCTTGCAACTCCTTAGCATCAACATATACCTGCCAACTATCATGCATACAAAAGTCAGCGATGCTGAGTGAGGTCTAGTTTTTATAATAAAATACTTTACTTTCGTTAAAACCGTCCTTTACTTTTCCTTCAAAAGCATACTATACTTTACAATCGTTCATGATCATACATCATACGTACATACAGATAATATCATTATTATCTTCATTGTTACGTTCTCTAACTTTCGTTCATACAATGTATTACATTATCGTTCACTTCTCTTCTAGATCCGGTCAGACTTTACCCTCTTCGTGGCACTCAGCCATGATTACCGAGGTCGAATGGCAAGGATCCTGTAATGTACGTTATTACGATAATTCGTTAACGTTCATTCATACGTTCGTTCTTTCATAAATTAACTTTCATTCATTACTCTTTATTACATGAATCTTATCTCATGCGATATCCCTGACTCATACTCGAAAGCTGATGTTATGCCGGGGCCTGCACACAAACCCCCGACTCATGTCCGAAGATTGACACAACACCGGGATACGCGACAAGGATCCCATACGAGTCAATCACAGGGATTGAACTCTATCCGAGTCTATTGCAACACAAAGTCGCTCACCTCATTATCTCATCTCATGGACAAAGACCTCTGTTGAGTCTGTTGCGACACAAAGTCGCTCACCTCATGCATATGCTTGGCTTTTTGCCACACCCCCGAAGTTATACGTAACTCGGGTAACGATCATGTATTTCACCCCCAACATTATGGGTAATAACACCCCCATCGAAATGGGTAACACCCCCATCGAAATGGGTAACAACACCCCGATCGAAATGGGTAACACCCCCACCGAAATGGGTAACACCCCCAACGAAATGGGTAGCACCCCCATCGAAATGGGTAACAGCACCCCCATCGAAATGGGTAGCACCCCCACCGAAATGGGTAACAACACCCCATTGAAATGGGTAATAGCACCCCCATCGAAATGGGTAGCACCCCCCACCAAAATGGGTAACATCACCCCCATAGAAATGGGTAACACCCCCACCGAAATGGGTAACACCCCCACCGAAATGGGTAACATCCCCACCGAAATGGGTAACAACACTGAAGGTCAGTCACAAAGACTGGAACCCTTGCGTGCACACTTTAGGATTTGCTAAACCTCACGCAGTAGGGCTTAAGGCATTTAGAGCCATGCACCACCATACATATTGCTTGCAAGCCTTTCTATACTTCCTCTATTATTAATGCATGCATTCTATCATTATGTTCCTCTTTTTATTTTCTTCCACTTTACTTTACATAATACTTTTCATTACATTCAGTAACATTCAACGCAAAGCCAAGGGAAGACATACATACATAATAAGGAACATACACATAATCATATACATACATCATCACCATATAGGCAACATCATACACGCATCACACACATCAATCATAAGCCGTCACATCATAACCAGGCCTATCTTCCCATAATACCCCTTAAACCCCACTTAGAAAACCCCAAGTCCAAAGTGGGAGTATGGGACCTTCCAGGCGCATGAGCATAAAAATTCTAAGTGTAAAACAGTTTGGGAGCATGGGCACTGTTTGGGCGTTTCTGCCCTGTTCAGGCGCATGACACCTGTTCAGGCTCATGACCAACACTTAGCCGTTTCAACCACTTGGCGCATGGGCACTATTTAGGCACATGGCCAATACTTAGCCATTTCAATCACTTGGGCGCATGGGCACTGTTTAAGCGCATGGCCACACTTAGACGTTTCAACCACTTGGGCGCATGGGCACTGTTTAGGCGCATGGCTAATACTTAGCTGTTTCAATCACTTGGGTGCATGGGCGTTGTTTAGGCGCATGGAAAACACCTGGGCGCCTGGCCAACCCTTAGACGCATGGCCAACATGCTGGGCGCATGGGCCACTATTTAGGCGCATGACCCACCCTTGGGTGCATGGCCAACACTTAGGCATCTGGTCTCTCATGCTGGACGCATGGACAACTTTTTGGGCGCATGAGCCACATCTGGGCGCATGGACCACTGTTCATGTTCATCAGGACATTCTAAAATATTTTCTATGTTATCAACATCACCCGATATTCATTCTAAGCATACCCAAACATAGATCTAACATACTATGGCCATCTAAGCATGCTATACATCATCTCCACCCCATAATCAACGCTATAACATGCATACATACATACAACATTCGAACATAAGGCTGTAAACCCATAGTTTCTTTCAAAATGTTTACTTAGTATGCATAATAGCCCCAAATCAGTTGAAAATCAGTAAAAGAGGGGTTCTAGAAACTCACCTTGAGCATCTTTTGAACAACACTCTTCCAGTTCAAGACCCACTTCGATTTAGCTCTTGAAACTTGAAAACAAACTCTAAACAACCAGAACTTCGGTCAAGAACTCAAAACCCAGTTGAAACCGAGCTCAAATAAGAGAAGTCTTACCTTTTACAGCTTCTTCTTCCTCTTTCTCTCTCTAGAACCGAGAGTCTCTCTCTTCTTATTTTCAGCCGTGAAGTAGAATGAAGAAGAAAGAATGGGCAACCATGCCCCTTAAATCCTTAAAGTAAAAAGGTTTGTACTTTGTACACTTTCCCGCTCCACTTGTGCATAATTTCTATTCCTTCCACCTACTTTTCTTTTCCTTTCGTTTAAATAAAATTTCGGGGTGTTACAGATTTTGATTTCAAAGCCTTTTATTTCTCTCTTCATCGTCTCTGACTTTACCTTTGCTTCCTTAATTTTATTTGCCAGTTTATGGTTATGCTCCCTATAACCTTGCAATTCATTAATACATTTTTCACTACAAAGATTAGATTTTACCTCAGTAGGCATTGGAGATGGACTATCATTGATGTGAGCCATAAGAGCAAGATTCTAAAATTAAGGCTTGACTTCCTCTGCATACACGCTCCAGTCACATACCCCATCTTACTTTATCACGAGAGCACTAGCAGAAGACTGATTGCTTCCATGAGCTTGATTTGTCAGTTGAGGTGGATTTTGATATGATTGGTGTTGATGAGAATGATGATACTGCTGTTGTTGGTTTTTGGAGTGAAAGCTTGAGTTAGGCTGTGAGGATGACTGGCCTTGAGAGTTCCTTTGATAGTTGTTTCTCTTGGGGGCATTGCATTCTCTGCAGAAGTGGCCAGCCATGCCACAGTTAAAGCATTTCACCTTTGATTTATCATATCCAAGTTTTGTATTTTCATTTAGGCTTAGCTTTCTACTTTTTCTAAAGAATTTCTTGGCTCTTATGGCAATCATGGCCATTTGCCATTGTAGATCCATTTCTTCCACATCATCAGGATCCATTTCCTCTAGATCTTCCTGAATTAGATGAGCAGATGTGAGTCTTCCTCCTAAGTATGCTTCAAAGCTTGCAACAAAGGCATTGTAAGTTGCCTTTTGTTCTTCTGATCTTATGTCTTTAGGAGTGGTTTGAGCAGCAGCAGTGACTTTGGATGTTTGAGATGATGTTGATGGATGATTGATTGGTGGAGTTGCAATGAACCCAGTGTTGTTCAGTTGATCTCTTGATGAGATGAAATCATCCTCCTCAGTGATGAAGGCATTTTCCATAGAATGAGATTCTGATGGAAATTTGTAAGCCTTAATCACTCTTGGTCCACCAAGATTTCTGCTTCTTTCATCAAGTTCTAATGCTTCTATTTTGGCTATCATAATATCCAAAGTAGTACTCTCAAGATCAAGAGTATTTTTCAGCATTGTTACGTTCTATTTCCAGCTTTTAGGGAGGCTATGAAACATTTTCTTGTTTAATTCTTTGATCTTGTATGTGACTCCCATGATTTCTAGCTTTTAGAGTATTTTTTAGCATTGTTACATTCTGTTTCCAGTTGTTTGGATATGGACTCTTCCTTGGTGTGGTGGAATGTTTCTTACTGATTAACAAGCTTATCCTTGATAATTTTTGCTACCTCACTGCTTCCTTCACACATGATTTTCAATGCATCCCACACAGCTTTTGTAGTACGATACTTCTCTAATCTTTACAGCACATCCATCTTGAGTGCTTGCGTTATATTTGGGGTAAGCTTTGTGGTCAATCTTGATTTTTTTATAGTCTTCATCATAAAGAGTTAGATCTTCAATGGGTATTCTTGCAGTTTTGTACATTGCAGCTTGATCTGCAAATAGAGTGACATGGATATGTGGCCCTTACATATTGAGATCCAGAAATTAGGATCTACACCTGTGATGTAATTCTAAACCTGATTTTCCACTGTTTAAACTCAGATTTGTGTTTAAGCATAGGAGGTTTAGGTGTATGACCTAGTTATGAGTAACTGTTAGAATCCATTTTATGAATATAGATTAAGGTGATTTTTAAGATTGATTAGTCCAACTTTGTCTAAATAGTTCTAACTGATTTCAGAATCAGCTTTGTGCTTGTAGTGAGTTTCTTGTTGTTCAGAATATTTTGGTGAGAATGAGTTGACAGGAGTATTTTCAGTTGTATAGTAAGTAGAGATGATGGTATACTCTACTAGCAACTCGATTACCAGATCAATCAAATTCTATTCAGTTCTTGCACAGATCTGAATGAGAACCGAGAGCCAAAGCTCTGATACCAATTGACTGGGTAAGTAAGATTGAGATTCTTTCTCAGATCAAGTCAATGATTAAATAAGGGAAACAAATAATCAAACATTCAATGCAAGAAATATACTCATAAATGCTTTTGTATTATATATATGAAAGTTGATTGATTACAGAGAATAAATTACAACAAAAGTTCTCTATATTAGCCGTCACTTCATGTACGAGGTTATCGATTCTATTTATAGGCGGAAAAGATGCCTTTTTACAAAATGACTAAACTACCTCTGACCTATTACATCAGAACTAGTCTAAGTCTTCATCTGCATCTTTGCTTGTTCATCCGCATTGACAAATGCGGATGAGTTAACTTGATCAGCATTTCTTCATTTAATCATCCGCATTAGTAGGTCGGTCATCTGCATTGCTTAATGCGGATGAACAAATACTTATGCGCATTTGTTCGGTCATCCGCATTTGTCAAATGCGGATGAGCAAAGTCTTGTCCGCATTGATTCTTGGTCTTCTGCATTTGTCAATGCGGATGAACAAATACTTGTCCGTATTTGATTTATGTCTTCCGCATTGACAAATGCGGAAGACTATACTTGGTTTCTTGAGCAGAATCTTCATTCGCATTTCTTCTTGGACTTGTGAGATTCCAGCAAAGCAATCATCAAATCACCCATTGAATTGGCATGTATGATCCTTTTAGAGTGTAACATTAATCCAAGTGGCTGACACACATAGACTTCTTTATCAATGTCCACATACCGGAATGCATATTTGACATGAAGTTGATAGACTGTAAAGTTCTTAGATGCTGCAAAAGCGAGGAAGATTCTCACAGCCTCAGGTCTTGCAACAGGTGCAAAGACATCAATGTAATCTATGCCTTCCTCTTGTGTGTATCCTTGAACCACAAGTCTTTCTTTGTTCTTAATGATCAAACCACTATCGTCCCTTTTATTTCTGAATACCCACTTCGTGCCAGTGGGGACTTGACCAGGTGGTAATGGACATAGGACATACCTTTTGTCTCTTGAATTGAAGAAACTCCTCTTACACTGATTCAACCTAATTTTTGTCCTTGAAAGCTTCTTCCACCTTCTTGGGTTCTATTTGAGAGAAAGAAAGCATGAGTACAAGCAAATATTCCCACTATGGGTTTGACCACTTGTTCTCTCGCCTTCTGAAACATCCCAAATGATGTTCTCAGTTGTATGAGTGTTGTGTATCCTAAGCCTAGGAATCATATCTAGTTGTGTAGATAGATCCAAGTTAGATAAAATTTGTTTAGGATTTTGAACAACATTTGCAGCTGATGTCTCTCAGTGTTTCAATGAGGAGTGAATGAATAAAATTATGATAGTATCAATAATAGTCTGTTGTGAAATAGTATAAAAAACTACATGTTCCTCCCGAACACTATCTTCAACAGTTTGGTGTTGACCGTTGGAGTTATCAGTCGATGACTTTTGAGGCTTAGTTTGCTGATAACTTCTTGAAGCTCCACTGTTTCTTGAGATGTTCAACCTTCAAGACTTCCAATAGTAGGAGCTTGATCTTCATGATGTCTTGGAGAACTTGGAATAGGTTTGGGTAACTCAAATAGTTGACTATCATATAAAACATTTTGAGTTCATGCTTAAGCTGAAACATTGTCACAAGATGGTTTAGAATAGTTTGGAAACAATTCTAAGTCCAAAATATGGATTGGACCATTCCCCTTAATGCAATGAGTGTGCTCATAGACAAAAATGTTGGATTATTCCTCAAATTGTTGATTTTTGATGTTATATACTCTATAAGCAACAGAGTTTGAGGAATATCCAACAAAGATAGCATCATTCAACTTTTTAGCAAATTTTACCAAATTGTTTTTCGTTTTAAGTATGGTACACCTGCTGCCAAAGGACCTAAGAAAGCCAGTAAACAATGGCCTCTTGTTCCATAACTCATAAGAGGTTTTTTCCATGGGGCATAACAATAAGAACTCTATTCTACACCTAGCATGCATTGTTGACTGCCTCTGCCTAGAAAGTTAGAGGTAGTTTTCATCGGCTAACATAGTTCTTGTAGCCTCAATAAGTGTCATGTTCCTCCTCTCAGCGACACCATTTTGTTGTGGAGTTCTAAGAGCATTGTATTGTCTGGCAATCCCTTTTGAGTTACAAAATGAGTCAAGAACTTGATTCTCAAACTCAGTCCCTTGATCAATTCTAGTGATTTTTACCTTGTGATAAATTTGATTTTATATTTTAAGAATATAAGATTTTAAAGTTTTAGTAGTTTCAACTTTAGTTCTTAAAAAGAATACCCACGTAAATCTTGTTTGATCATCAGCAATCACAAGGCAATGTGATTTCCTTTCAATCCTAATTATACTTGTGGGACTAAATAGATCCATGTGCAACAAGTGTAATGGGTGGTGATAGAGTTAACCTCTTTGGATTATGAGATACCTTGTGTTGTTTCATTCAAACAAGCAACATAGTTATCTCTACAAAAAAATTATTTTTGGGCACACCATGTACCAAGTTATTTTTAACCAATTTGTTTATGGTTTTAAAATTAACATGACACAATCTTTTCTGCCAGAGAGTTCACTCATCATAATTATATTTGGAAAGAAAGCATGATACTTCACCTAGTGGGGAAGTATTGTTCATATCCATCTTGTACATATCCCCTCTCTTGGGAGATCTAAGAAGCAACAATTCCTGAGAAATTGTCATCCCAAGTCTGAGGATAATGCACACTTGTTCAGGGAAAAGCATTTGGTGCTTTTTGTAGATACATGTCTCCCTAGTTTCTGAACTTAATGTAATATGTTTTTATTGTCTTACACATATGTAATTGCACGGGTACCTAATGAAATACAATATGTGGTTGTGCTTATAATGTTGAATATTTCATTGGTTGGTATGCAATAATGGTTATTGAACTGAATATATAGGTTGTGGTTGTTTGAATAATATAAAATCAATTAATGATTATGAAACATATTCAAACTTAATCATGTGAAGTTCTCATGCGATTGGCCCATGCTAATGGACAATACGCATGAACATCTTCATGCTAATGAACCAGTCGTACGAATGAACCAGAAGACTGGATCACTGATTGGATCGCCAATCAAATAGGATTATGCACAATTTGGTTCAGTATACGCATAACTCTGTTAGTATTCGTCCAGTACACGATCCTAACAAGTGGTATCAGAGCTTTGGCTCTAGCTTTACGTGTGATTCAATCATTTTGATATAAAAATTGTGTTTTTACACTCAAAAACGCAATTTTTTGTGTCAAATCGGGTTTTAGACGTCTCCTGATCGTAAAGTTAAGTTTTTTTCCGGCATACGATAATTAGGGTTAGCAAGAAATTCGTGTTTTTGCATTCAAACACCTTAAACCTACGAATTTTCGAAATCTAGCAGGCCCAGTCGCATGATTGACTCAATTACACGACTGAGTTCATACGCATCCCCCATACGCACAGTTGGACTCAGTCGCACTTCCATTCATCCGACTGAGAAGACTACTCGCATTGTTCAACCGTATTAGTTCATTTGCCCGACTGAGTCATCCGCATTGTTTCAGTCGCACGATTGAACCATCCACATAGGTTAATCGCCCGAATAGCCCAATCACACACCTTCATTCGCACTAATACTACAGTTTGGTTTAAAGTTAAAGTTAATAGCAATGGAAGACCAATACTACAGTTTGGTTTTAAGTTAAAGTTAATAGCAATGGAAGACCAATACTCAGCATTCACAGCAGGGAGAGACTCACATATACAAAACTTACTACTACTGGAGAATGAAGTGGGAAATCACAAAAAGCCCCCAAAGCTAATCACTTTAGATGAATACCCACAATGGATGCAACTTTTTGAGATCTACTTAAATGGAGTAGATCCCAATCTGTGGGAGTCTATATAGACGGGGTACAACATGCCTGTAGGAGCTGATGGTGTCAAACTCACACTTGGTGGCATGACTGATGGACAAAAGGTCAAATACAATGCCGAAAAGAAAGTTTATGCTTTGCTTACATAGTCAATTCTGAAGGATATTTTCCACCAATTCTCGGAATATACACAAGCAAAGAAACTATGGGATGCGTTGGAGAAAAGGTATGATGGAAATGCATCATTGAACGCCATAAAGGCTAAGGCTTTAAAGAAGGAGTTTGAAAACTTCTCCTCGATGGGAAAAGAAATCCTAGATGATGTTACCGATAGTTTCTACCACTTGATGAGTGAGATGCATACTCATGGAGTATCGACGTCAATGGAGGACAAAGTGTCCAACTTTACAGACGGGCTGCCAGAGAAATGGGTCTCATTTGTCTCCAATCTCAGACAGAATGGTATACTAACGAAGTTAGATATCGATGACTTCATTCTGAAGCTGAAGCAGTTGCGATGACTTCATATTGATAGAGACAACATGGACGATGCTAGCAGACTCAAAACTGCCCATCCAATTCTGGAATGAAGCAGTTGCGAATGCGTGTTATACGCTAAATAGGGTTCTGGTAGTTAAACGCCATGGAAAGATGTGTTACGAGTTACTACAACGACGTAAACCCAATGTAGAGTATCTCGAGCCATTTGGCGCTCCGTGCATCCTACTGAAGAAGACTCGGGATGAAAAATTCAGCGAAAAGGCTGATGAAGGTATCTTTCTAGGATACCACATACCGAACAAGAGGGTCTACAACAACTCTACGGGTCAGGTAGAAGTGTGGTGTAATGTTGATGTTCAGAGATACACCACACCACCTGCTGGAAAAGGACCCGCCTTCTTTTACGACTATGATGGATTCTTCAAGTCCTTCAACATACCACTCACCACTTCTGATTATGAGTTAGCAACAAAGATGATGTATGATGTTCTAAACACACCATCTCATAATCTACATCATCTGGACTACAAGGCGATTCATCTAACAACTCAGGGGGAGCCCTTGAAGATAGTGACTCTTCCTCTAATGAAGAAGCTATGGAGACAGATCAGAACAACCAGGAGCAACAGGTTCCCCCTACCAATAGTCCACAAGCATCTAACATTGATGCCTCTGCGCCTTCGGAACCTCAGACTCCTACTGGCTCAGATACTGAACCGAATGTTCATAATCTTGATTCTGAGGTAGTTGTTCCAACCACTCCTGGATCACGCCTAAATGTCTATCATCCTTTGAATAATGTCATTGGAGATGTGAGATCAGGAGTTCAGACCAGAAATCAGTTGTATTCAACTGATTATGCCTCGATGATGGAAAAAGGTTACCTTCATGACGGTGCATATCATTGCTTTGTGTCTCAATTCGATCCAAAGTATGTTAGTGAAGCCCTGATTGATGAGGCATGGGTGAGTGCCATGCAAGAAGAATTTCTTCAGTTAAAGTTAGGTGTATGGACTCTGGTGGATAGAACTAAAGGTGCTAAGGTCATTGGCATTAGATGGGTCTTGAAATGCAAGAAAGATGATCAAGGCGTGACATCAGAAACAAGGCACGACTTGTTGTTCAAGGACTTCAACAAGATGAGGGAATTGACTACAATGAAGTGTTTGCACCTGTGGCAAGAATGGAAGCAATCCATATCTTCCTTGCCTACACATCGTATATGAAGATTAAAGTTTATCAACTTGATCTGAAGAGTGCATTCCTTCATGGTGAAATCAGAGAGACAGTGTACATCAGTCAACCCGAGGGATTTGAGGATCCATATCATCGGGACAGAGTTTATAAACTCGACAAGGCTCTATATGGGCTTCATCAAGCTCCTGGAGCCTGGTATGAGAAACTCTCGACTCACCTTGTGAAACACAATTTTCGCAGAGGTGTCATTAATTGTACACTATTCATAAAAGAAAAGGATGGAGATTTATTACTTGTCCAAATCATTGTCGATGACATACTCTTCGGTTCAAAGAACGAAGATATTTTTAAAGCTTTTGAAGCAGTAATGAAGGCTGAGTTTGAAATGAGTGCTATGGGAGAGATGAAATTCTTTCTCGGGTTACAGGTTGATCAAACACCAAAAGGGATTTTCCTACATCAGACCAAGTATGTAGGAGATATCCTCAGTCGGTTTGACATGGAGAATGCTTCCACAGCTAGGACTCCACTTGCTACAAACCATGATGTAGCACCAGACAAGAATGGTGATCTGGTCGATGCCACCATGTACCGAGGAATGATTGGATCTCTCATGTACCTCACTGCCTCAAGACCTGATATCATGTACCTGACATGTTTATGTTCAAGATATCAGGCAAAGCTCAAAGTTAACCATCTGATAGGGGTCAAAAGGATCTTTCGTTATCTGAAGGGTACTCCAACACTTGGGTTGTGGTATCCTCATGACGATGACTTCGAGCTAACTGCGTATAGTGACTCTATATACGGTGGCTGCAAAATGAAGTACAAGTCTACATCAGCAGGATGTCAATTCTTTAGGAGGAGATTAGTGACTTGGCAGTGTAAGAAGCAGACCTCGGTTACTTTGTCGATCTGTGAAGCCGAATATGTTGCTGCTGCAAGTTACTATTCACAAATCATATGGATTGAACAGCAAATGCGGGACTACAGTTTGAAATTCTCTTCTACTCCTAGTTTTGTTGATAACTCTGCTGCGATTGCAGTAAATAAAAATCCGGTCTACATCCTAAGACCAAACACACCGGCATAAAATATCACTTTATACGTGATTGCTTTGAAAAGAATCTAATCGATGTGATTAAAATAAATAATGATTTTCAACACGCTGACCTCTATAAAAAAGTTTTTGATAAACCATGTTTTCTATATTTGTTAGAGGTCAATGGCGTTAAAAAGAAAAGTGAGGTAATTCCTGATGATGACCATGTGTAGTCCGATGAGTATAGTCAATTTTTCTTTTAATTTTTGTTTTATTTATTTATCAATTCTAAATTAAGTAGCCAAATTAAATTGATGTTATTTTGTCTCCTATTAAAATCGTAAAAAGCGTAAATCAGTTATGGTTTTAGATTTTTAGGGGGAGAATAGGTCAGTTAGTAACATTAACAACAAAAAAAATGAGGCAGGAGGAGAGGCTAGCTGATTGAAACTAGATCATATCTGTGATATCGATTCAATGACTTTGGAAAATGATAGTACACAGGAACAAACCACTAAAATAAAATAAGATGTGAAGTTCAAAGTATAAGTCTGTGTAGTCTGAGCGGTATAAAAGGAAAAATGATAGTAAAACTAGCTACTACTAAGGTAATGCAAAGAAAGTAGACCTAGAGTTCGTTAGACCATAGATGATATGTTGGTAGATTCAACACAATAGATGATTAGACCTTGTTGGTGATCTCAAGAACAAACTAAGTTGTTTAACAAGCTGTTGGTTAACATCTTATCCCTAGTTAACACAATCAACAAAATTCCAATAAGGGGTGACGAGCAGAATAAATGCCACAAATGTGAGCTAAGACCAAAATATGAGCAAAAGCAATCAAACTAATAACCTATGTTGTTGGTGAGAACTATGCAAAAAGATTAAAATTGCTCAAAGAAAAAGATAGGTTATGTGCCTCTCTGTTGTGCGGTGGCACTAACCTGAGGATAAGCATAACCTATATATTCTAGAATTCATTGTTGTTTGCCACCTCTCTGTTGTGTGGTGGCACTGACCTGAGGCTGGGTTCCTCTCTGAAAGTTCTAAGAATAGTTTCTTCTTGAAAACTACCCTGAGACCGCTCAAAAATCTCCTAAGGAATATTGATTACTATATAAGTGTGGGATCCACAAATGCTTGTTGAAATAATCAAACCTTAAACTATCATCAATCTATGTCAAAAGTCTGTGTATGGATTTAAGAGGACCAGTATACTGACAATCATCGTGGCTACAACTCTTGAAAGTCCAAATCAATGTGGAGATCTAATAGTACTAGTATGATTTCCTAAACTTGCTAATGACTCTAGATGAAAAACAAGAATTAAGCATCAAAAGGTGTTGATAATGTCGTAAATGGTTTAACTTGCCTGTATGATTCCAAATTGATAGGATCAGTGATCTAAGTTTGATTGATTAGAGAGTTTGCAGCGGAATTCGAACAATGAATTAGATAATTCACAAAACACATTGATATTCATGTAGAGTAAACGGTTATAGAGAGAGAATTCTGGCAAATAGAATATTTCATTCATATGCTTTCATGGTGGCAAATGTCACTACAATTAGGTCAACATCTCTATATAGGAGATGTGACGTCTGCTGATGTCACTTGATAGTGACATCTAAAAGAATTATTCAACTACTGAAAGTTAACACACTACTGAGATGTCAAACAGCTGACATCTTCTACAAACTACAAGTGTTAGCTATTATTACAACTACTGAAAAAACTACTGAAACAAAACACGACTGAAGAACATACTCTTCAGTCATTTTACAAGTACTCAAATAGAAATAAAACTACTGAAAGGAAACCATCACAACAACTAAAGAATGCTTCTTCAGCTGTTGTGACAAACTCTGAAGGCTTCAGTACTTCGACTTCTGAACTTCATTGTTGTCATCACTGATATTTCTGCTGATGTCTCAGTCTTTGTACTTCAGTTGTTGATCTTCAGTACTTTAGTCTTCAGCTATTGATCTTCAGACTTTGGTCTTCAGCTGTTGAAGTCTCAGTACTTAGTCTTCAGCTGTTGTCTTCAGACTTTTCAAACAGTTGATCAAGTCTTCAGCTTTTATGATGTCTTGTGGGACTTAAAGATGTCCTAATCTGCTCATTGGTTCTTTTGTCCAACAAACTCCCCCTGAACCAATGCACCAAAACCTTTAAGCCATTGAAAGATGTCCCACTTAGTTATGGCAGAAAGATTGGTCTTTTTGTCTCTAGATAGCTCAGAAGTGACCCTTGTAAGCACAGGCCTTGGGAAGAAGTCTCAATGATCTTTTGGCAAGGATGGATGGAACTATGTCCTAGGAACTCGACACAGAGGTGTTACTGTCAGGATCAGTGATCACAAGTTTGATGTATAGAGCGTAACGCAGCGGAATAAGAACAAGAATTAGACAAATTGTAGCAAGAATTTGATACTCGTATGCATTAAGAACAAATACGGTTATAACGAGAGAATATATTTCTGTAACAAGGAATGTTTCTATAATATCGAATATTTCTGATCAATCATTCTACTTATTACAATAGGTTGACACTCCTTATATAGAGTGCAATCGCTGCTGTTATCACGGGAAAGTGACAACTGGCAGATCTAGTACAAAAATAACTAACTCTTAACAAACTACTGAAATGTTCACAACTATTGAGAACATATCAGAGTGTTAAGTACAAAATATAAAACTACTGATAAGAAACTACTGAAACTTAACGACTGAAGAACAAGCTCTTCAGTCGTTTTACAAAACTACTGAAAAACATAAAACTACTGATGAGCACAACAACTGAAGTAGTTCTTCAGCTGTTGTGTCAAACTACTGACAGATAAAACATAAAACTAGTGAATGGTAAACCGTCACAACTACTGAAGAAGACCTCTTCAGCTGTTGTGACAACGTCTGATACTTTGGTCTTCAGCACTTGTGTCTTCAGACTTTGTCTCAGCACTTGTCTTCAGACTTTGTCTTCAGCACTTGTCTTCAGACTTTGTCTTCAGCACTTGTCTTCAGACTTTGTCTTCAGCACTTGTCTTCAGACTTTGTCTTCAGCACTTGTCTTCAGACTTTGTCTTCAGCACTTGTCTTCAGACTTTATCTTCAGCACTTGTGTTCAGACTTTGTAATCAGCTGTTGTCTTCAGCTGTTGTGGTCTTTAGTAGTTGTTGTGACGTCTGTGGGACTTAAAGGTTTTTCTGATCCGTCTCATTGGTTCTTTTGGTCCAACAAACTCCCCCTGAACCAATGCAGCCAAAACCTTTAACTTTATTGAGGTCCCACTTATTGTTGGCAGAATGGTTGGTCTTTTCCTTCTTGATCAATTGAGAAGATGACCCATATAAGCACTGGCCTGGAAATGAGTTTCTGATGATTTGGTTGGCAATGTATGGATGGGAGCTCTGTATTGGGAAATTGGACACTGAGTTGTTCCCCCATCCATGAGACTCACTTCCCATGTATAAGCCTGTAGGATTCTCTGGTGTATGCTCTGAGAAACATAATTTGTTCTTCCATGGTCAGGTTCTCGCTTCACCATCAAACAATCCTTCACGCCCATACACTCTGTGAGATGTACTTGGCCTGTTTACCATTTTTGAGCTCAACTGTTGTAATGTCTGTATGCAAACTCATCAGGATGAGTCCCTTCAAGTAACAGACTGAGCTCATTTTGTTTGAAGTTCTCAAGCCTCTTGTAGACTAACCCCTTTTTAATAATTCTGTTCTCTAACATCTTTTGGGGTGGCTGTTTAGTCTCATAGGCCTTCTTGAAATCTTCTACAACTCCCCAGGTGATACTACAAGGACCACTGTGATCTCTTCATCTACGATCCTTTTTACTTGGCCCTTGTATCTCGAAGGAATGTCTTTCTTTACAATCCTGTGAGCCACCCTAGGATCAGCCATACTCTCACCTTTTCCTTCTGATATTGAAATGTGTTGGCAAGGGTGTACAACCTCAGAGCTTCTTTCTTCATACTAATTATTGATGAAGAAGCAGCATAAGTTTTGTCGATGCTTTTCACATCTCATCGTCATGAAGCCTTTGCTGCTGCTCTTCTTCAATCTTTACTCTCACAGTTTCCATCTGTGAGGTGGGAGTGATGGGCATGGTTTGGCTTTAGGCAATGTTAGGACTGCAGACAGAGGCAGCCTATCTTCTTCCACATCATCCTCTTCTCTTCTTCTTCTTCTTGGTGCATCATCGGCTGTTGTTTAGAGGGTAAGGGAGTTGGTTTTGTGGGTTGTGGTTATGGTTGTTTTGGGGAGGAAATGTTGACAGGCTGAGTTAGCATTTTAGAGGTGAGTGTGGCTTTTGAGTGTTTCGCTAGCTCAGTCCTGTCCCTGCTCCTGCTTCATTCAAGCTTCGACTACTAAACCCTTAGTGTATGCTTCAGACGAACAGATCTTGGAGGTTATGGCCAAGATACTGTCCCTGGTCCATGATTTAATCTCGATCAATGATCTCCCAAGATATTTTGCAATGAATCTGATCATGATCTCTAGTCTCTCTCTCTTTCTAAGCATCATAACTTGCCCATCTTGAGTTAATTTCTTCAACTTCAAGTCTCCTGATCTCTGAGTCAAGCTGTGCAGTATCGAACCCTTGTCTATACAGTTGATCAATAATGGCATCCATTGATTTACTATGTGTAGCATCTGCCATTTTGATCATCTCATCGAGTTGGAGTTCTTTCTCTTTTCTTCCTTCACCCTTCCTCTTCTTATATGTGACATGAAAGTCTTTGTGACTTTCACCCACTTGATCATTTTCGGTTCCCTTCACAGACTCCTCTTCCTTCTCAGTTTCCTTTTCTTTCAGTTTGCTCTTCCTCTTTGCTTTCACTGACTGACTCTCCCCCTTTTTGGTTGCATTGGTTGCAAGGGTTTGAGTAGCAGAAAGCCTTGTGCTCACAATCTCCTCACCAGGGTTGTATGATTGAGGGAAGCCTCTCATCCATGGTTTGATCACAATGTCTGTGATCATTGGGGTGATGAGAGGTAGGGATTGCTGAAAGATAGCAGCTACTGTTTGCTCAGAGGTGCTGTCCCTGAGAAGCAGTGCCAGAAATAGAGGCTGGTGGCTTGGAAGTTTTGAGTGGCTGAGTGTATGGGAGACCTTTAGGTGAAGGTGCCATCTGTGGTTTATGTTGGTGGCAGATGGACTTGCTTCTTGAGAGAATTGGTCAAGTAGTCTTTGTAGTCTACTGACTTCTTCCTCAAGAATTGTGTTCTGGGCCAAATATCATAAAAGAAGCCCAGGTCATCATCAGCAGATGCTGAATCACCTGACCTCCTGCTTGTAGCAGGATGTACATGCACTGGGTGTAGACCAGTTTTAGCATGTGCCCCTTTTTCTTGGAATTGGGGACTTCCAGCCTCAGGACTATGTCCTTCATCAGCTGTTGCCTCTAGTAGGTCTTAGCTATGTTACCAGCCTCATTCTGATATGTGCTGATTCAGATGGCAGCCTCACTAGATGTTCTAATCTCCATATCCACACCAGGAGATAGAACGTGTAAACCCCGGTGCTGTGGGTTGTCAGAAGCATGGTGATCCTCGTCCTCAATAGCTGTGGTTCTCCCCTTTGTTGGTGGTTTGTGGAGAGGAGAGGCATGCAGCTGAGTCAGCAGTTTGCAATGATAATGGTTGGACTTTGGGGGCGGTTGCATGGGGAGATGGGGTAAAAGCAGTGTGCACCTGGGGAGAATGGTGCTCTTCAATGGCAATCTCCTCAAATGAGGAAGATCCCAGATTTGGGGGTACCCCTTCTGTGGTTGCTGCAGGCTCCTTTTGAGAGGAATCCTGAGCGTTGTGGCTGGTGAAGTCCTTGTATCCACTAGGGGGTTATAACCAGTGGATATAGCCTGCGTTTGTGTTGCAGGGGCATCCTCAGGGGACTCATTTCCCTGAGTAGCCTTTTTTTCTTCTTTTTAGTGGGTTTGGTGGGGACTTTGGATTTGGAGGTGGTGGCTGTGGGTTCCAGCTGCGTGGGTTTGCGCAGCTTGGCAGCCATTTTGAGTGATTGGTCAGAGTTGTGCCGGAGTATACTTCCGGCAGTACAGCCATAGCAGGACTCCCAGGCCAACAAGTCCCTCAGCTTGAAGCTGGTTTTCAATTATGGCCATTATGAACCGAGGATATAATATCCAACGGTTAGCAGTTTGTTTTTGGGCCATATCCTTGAGCTCTAAAATAGTATTTCAGAAAAATTTAAAGGTTGTTGCTCAAGGATGGAGTACATTACCTGTTGCCACCTTGTGGACATTTGATCCCATGATGAAGTCTTGGAGGCAAGGCATACATTTACCATATGAAATATGAGACGTTCGGCATCTGGAAATGTTTCTTCAGTATGGTAGATGCACTCAGGTTACCCTGGTATCCATGGTGGGCAAATGATTGATCTGTTGTGCCCTTTGGATAACCAGTTGGGAAAGTGGCATCATCCAGATTAGGGTTTGGCGAAGAGTGTCTGGAGTAATGACCACTTTTTGGCCATGGACAACGATTGAAGAGACTCTGTGTCATTCTCCTCAGAGACCAAGTGACGTTTGTCCAGAATTGGTTAAGGGATTCGGCATATATGGTGGGATTTACCAGAAAAGCCGTTTTGTAGGGTGACTGAACCATTAAATCAATGGCGTTGTGAAACTTGGTCCAGTATGGCGATTTGGTGAGATGTGCGACACAGTTGTGTCAGGTTTTAGTTGCATGGTCGCCATTGATGAAGAGAGGTTACAGAGTTTTTTTGAACGTTAGGTTTGAGAAGAGAAGAAAAAAACTCTGAAGGTGGGATAAGGTATTTAAAGGGTCGGGTTAGAAAACGACTGAAGGTTTTGGTGTAGTCATCAGTTGTTGAAACTACTGATGACGTGGTATTACTTTCAGAGTTTGAAGGCTGACCGTATTGTGTGACACAGTTTTATAAACCAACTGTAGACTTGGTTTAAACCGTCAGACGTTGAAACAGCGAAGTCTCTGATTTAGTCATCAGTAGTTATAAAACTACTGAAGACAGTTTTGACTTCAGGTGATGAAACAACTAAAGACTTGGTATTAGTCATCAGTAGTTGTGAAACTACTGAAGACTTTGGTTTTGTCATCAGTTGTTGTAAACAGCTGAAGACTTGGTGTTAGTCTTCAGTAGTTGTAAACTACTGAAGACATAGTTTTGGCTTCAGTTGTTTTATGAAACAGCAGTTGTAGAAACAACTGAAGAGTAATTACTCATCAGCTGTTTTCGTCAATTCATAGCTTTTCAGTGTTTCACACTGTCCTCAACACTTACTCATCAGACTTTTCATCGCTTTTCAGGTGTTTCATAGGACATCAGTACTTATCTGCATTTCTGACATCAGTAGTTGTGGCTATAACAGCTGTTGTGACTACATCAGCTTTTAACTACATCAGCTTTTAACGATAAAGTACTTCAGTACTAGTGAGGTATGTAGCCTTCAGTAGTTATAAAACTACTGAGGTAAAAAAAACTCATCAGTACTTATATGTGACAATAATTAACTAATGATCATCAGTACTTGTGAGCTGAGATCATCAGTAGTTGTCACTTATTCTAGCTGCAGCATACCAAGCCTTAACACCAGGTTGTGGAAAGTTGAACTATCCAAAGGCTTAGTAAAAATGTCTGCAAGCTCATCAGCACTAGGAACAAATTTTGGATCAATCAGACCTTTTTCAAAACAATCTCTAATAAAATGGTGTCTGATTTCAATATGTTTAGTCCTAGAGTGCTGGACAGGATTCTTGACAATACAAAGAGCTGAAGAGCTGTCCATTAACAATGGGGTCTTAGTCTCTGTTATGCCATAATCCAATAGTTGGTTTTGAAGCCAGAGTACCTGAGATGTACAGCTTGCAGCGGCAATGTACTCTGCTTCAGCAGTTGATGTAGCAACTGAGGTCTGTTCTTGCTCTGCCAAGAAATCAAGCAGTTGCCTAGGAATTGACATCCACCAGAAGTTGATTTCCTGGTCAACTTACACCCTGCATAGTCACTGTCAAAAAAGCAACTAATTTACCAGAATGTCTAGTGAATACCATAAACCTAGATGGAGTGCCTTGCAGATATCTAAAGATCCTCTTGACTGCAATCAAATGAGACTCCTTAGGTGCAGCCTGAAATCTAGCACAAACACATGTAGCAAACATAATATCTGGTCTAGAAGCTGTTAAATACATCAAGGACCCAATCATACATCTGTAAAGTGTTTCATCAACCACTTTACCTTTCTGATCTGTATCCAGTTGTGTGGTGCTGCACATGGGGGTAGAACAGGGCTACAGTTTTGTAAATCAAACTTTTCCAAAAGATCTTTTGTGTATTTGGACTGATGAATGAAAATTCCATCAGCCTTTTGTTTGATTTGCAAACCCAGAAAGAACTGTAATTCTCCCATGGCACTCATTTCAAACTTCTGTTGCATCAACTTTGTAAAGGCATCACACAACTGTGGATCAGAGGATGCAAAAATAATATCATCTACATAAATTTGAACAAGTAGATTATGCTGCCCAGCTTTCTTAATGAATAAAGTCTTATCTATGGAGCCTCTAGTGAAATTATTTTCCAGAAGAAAGTTTGATAATGTCTCATACCAGGCTCTAGGAGCTTGTTTCAACCCATAAAGAGCCTTATCAAGCTTATACACCCATTAGGATGTTTATTGTCCTCAAAGCCTGGTGGTTGACATACATAAACCTCTTCTTTAATTTTCCCATACAAAAATGCACTTTTGACATCCATTTGAAAAACTTTAAGGTTTTGATAAGCAGCATAAGCTAAAAACTCGAATTGCTTCCAGTCTGGCTACAGGGGCAAAGGTTTCATCATAATCAATACCTTCTTCTTGTGCAAACCCCTGAACAACCAGTCTGGCCTTGTTCTTAACAATAAGCCCATTTTCATCAGTTTTGTTCCTAAACACCCATTTAGTGCCTATTGCACACTTACCTGGAGGTAGAGGAACCAGTTCCCACACTTGCTTTTCTTGAACTGAAGAAGCTCAAGCTGCATGGCAACCCCATCCATTGTCCTTTAAAGCAATGTGATAATTCTTTGGCTCTTGCTGACTGATGAGAGAGCATAAAGCAGAAATTTGACAATTGACTTCTTGTTGATGCCAGCAGTGATATCACCAATGATTTGAGACATAGGGTGATTCTTCAGATCTTGATACACAATGAGATCTGTGCAAGTGTTTGTAGCAGTTTCAGCAGCAACATGGTGATGGTGAATCATTTCCTTGAAACCAATCAGTGGATGGTAATTCAAAGGAAGTTGAATTTGAAGAAATCTCATCAGCATTTGTTGTGGATGGTGCTACTGGAGCTACAGGACCATCAGGTCTAGCTGAATCAGGCAGTTGATCACTAAACCTGAAGAGGTGAGTACTGCTATCATCATCATCATCAGCACCAGCAGAACCACCAGGTGGTGAACTGTTGACAGGAGCAACAGCAGGAGTTTGATAAGGAACATATTGCAGTATGTCCAAATCAAATATCTCCACAGGGCTTTGTGGAATCTTGTCCTTTGGAGATTCATTAAACTTAACATGTAGAGTCTCTTCAACCATCTTGTTTCTACAGTTGAAGACTCTGTATGCTTTGCAAGTTGATGAATAACCAACAAAGTACCCTGCATCCACCTTAGGATCAAATTTTTGGAGTTGATCCCGTGTGTTGAGAATGAAACAAGGACACCCAAATGCTCTGAAGAATGAAATTAGAGGGGCCAAATGATGAAGAACTTCATATGGAGTCTTCATCAACCTCTGATTTACTAGAACTCTATTCTGTACATAGCAAGCTGTATTGACAGCTTCAGCCCAAAAAGTCATTGGCAGTCCAGAATCAGCCAACATGGACCTTGCAGCTTCAATAAGGGTCCTGTTCTTTCTCTCCACTACTCCATTTTGCTCAGGAGTTCTTGGGATGCTATACTGCCTCTTGATTCCCTTTGATAAGTAAAACTCATCAAGTGTGTGGTTTCTGATTCAGTACCATTGTCACTCCTCACACACTTAACTGGTAGGGAATACTGCTTCTCAACGTGTAACACAAAGTTCATAATGGACTGCGCAGCCTCATCCTTTGAATGCAAGAAGAAAGTCCATACAAATCTGGAGTAATCATCCACAATTACCAGACAGTATTTCTTCTTAGCCATACTCATCACTCTCACAGGACCGAGATCCATGTGAAGAAGCTGTAAGCAGGCAGTGGACTTAGGTTCTTCTATGGAGGGAAATGAAGCTTTGTGTTGTTTTCCTTTTAAACAAGCAGTGCAGTTATCTTCACACTTGAACTCCTTCATAGGCAGTCCCCTTACTAAACCATGGTTTATCAGCTGATTTATGTTTTTGAGATTAACATGACCCAGCCTTCTATGCCATAGAATAGATTCTTGGGGGAAGCCTGGAAAATAGGCAAGGATGGCCTTTGAGATCTATTTTCTTGGAAAGATCTAAGGCATACACTCTTCCCTTCCTGTTGGCCTTTAGGAGAGTGTGTTCATCCAACACCTTATCAATCAACTTAGAACTTTGGATGACAGAATCCGACAGTTCTGACTGGTGAAAAGAGCAACATGGCCTTTGTCACACATTTGACTGACACTCAAGAGGTTGTACTTGAGATTTTCCACATGGTTAACATCATCAAACTTTATTTCCCCATTGGAAACAAAGCCTTTGCCGATGATGTAACCCTTTGCATCATTGCCAAATGACACAAACCCCTTCCTTCCTTGAGAGTAGTCATTAAGAAGTGATCTGTTTCCTGTCATATGCATGGATCCTCCACTGTCTACATACCAGATGCCTCTGAGGTATGTTGAAGAACCCTGCAAAATACAACAAATTAGTTAGATTTTGAGACCCAAACCTTTTGGTCTTGGGCCTGTTCTCATCAACAGATGGTAAACTAACATGTTTGTTGGAAACAACAGCCTGAGAGGAAGAAACTGGTGAAGAAAAGGAATCCTTTGGCTTGGACCTCCTTTTCTGTGGTTTCAACATAGGAACATCTAATTGGTTAACTCTTCCCAATAGATGTTGAACCATCATAACCAGCTGTGTCTGATTTTGTGATAAGGCTTTCAGCTCTTCAGACACATTGGCATTGGAGTTTGATAAGTTCCTATGTTGCACCTTCTTCTTTTGAGCAATCTCAGTTGTTACCTGTTTAACCCCTTCCTTTTGGATTTCTTTTTGGACTTAAGGGTTACAGGATTTGATGTTGCTGGTACAAATGTGGCTTCAAACTCAGTTTTCATTTTAACCATTTTCTCTTTACTTTCCTCTTTATGTTTGAGTTTGGATCCCCTTTTGTACCAACAATCATCTGTAAGATGATTGAACAAACCACATACTTCACATGGTTTCTTCTTCATCTTATGATGATCATCAACTAAAGAGAATGAAACTACTGAAGACTTGCTCTTCAGTACTTTGGAAGCATTATTTGCTTTCTTGACTTCCTCTTTAGTAGTCTTCAAACTCTTTCTACTGACAGTTTTCTTCTCTTCAGTGCTGACAGTAGTTGGAGTTTGAACTTCAGGTGTTAAATCTTGCTCTCCAGTCCTTTCAGGACTTCCAGAAATAGCTCCTGAGTTGATCATCTCTTTGATCATGTGAGTGTCAGCAGTGGAACCATCAACATCAGCTGATGGTTCTGAGAGGGCTTAGTGCTGACTTCAACTTTTGATGATGCTCTATCAAAAAGTGAATCACATGATGAGGTGGATTGGTTATTGCTTTCTCCATCAGATTTCACTTCTGCTCTTGAAGCAAAATCTGTAGGAGGAGCAGTGTGATTATAACCAATACCAACTTCACATTGGAAGCAGATTGCTTACTAAGAAGCATTTCAAAACCTTTGCATGATTGTACCCATCGATCACACTCTACCTGGGTGACTGCAAGGGTTTCTTTGAGACTTCTCTGGTCTTCCAGAATAACCTCTAGCTTGCCTTTTCATCATTTAATGGCATTTAAGCTTATAATTTATCATTTACTATTTCTCAATTAAGCAGACTCAAACTCAGCTTTTCTTTGGAAATGGTTTTCTCAAACTCAAGTTTTTGATTTATTAATGCTACATTTGCCTCTCTAATGGAGACAAAGGCAGCAATGCATGATTCAGAACATAACTTGGCTTTAGCCTCTGAAGATACCTGAGTTACCTGTGAAGATGATGCATTTGAGCAGGAACCCTCAGTAGACTCCAGGCCATGAGAGCCAGATTCCCAAAAGGACTGTCACCACTATGTTGACCAGCACCTGTGAACAGTTGTTCATGACCAGACATGTCATCCGGTAAACTGCTCCAGTCAACAACTCCAGGGGTGAAGAAGCTGTGTTGTTGAGGTTGAGGAGGTTGATGAGATTGAGATGGTTGAGGTTCTGGTAGTGCATGAGGTTGTGGTACTATAGGAACTTGAACTTGATTTGACTGTGGCATGTAATAACAAGGGTAAGGATATGGCATTTGACCCTGAGGAACAAAATATGCAGGAGATTGTGGTTGAGAATGATGACTAGAATTGACAGGATGTTGCCCTCTGTGTTGTTGACTATTGCCAGGAAAGTCACAAAAGGTGCAGAGGAATTAGATCCAGATGATCTGCATTCTCTAGCAAAGTGTCCAAGCCTGTGGCATTTGTGACACTTCAACTTACTCTTGTCAAAACCAACTTTGGTTTTGCCAGAGAGTCCTGGGAACTTTCTTCCAGTTCTTTTGTAGAACTTCTGAGATCTGATATTTATCAAGGCCATTTGGCTCAAAATATCCATCTCTTCTAAGTCATCATCAGCAATCCCCTTGAGATCATCCATGATGAAGCATAGATTGTCATTATTACACCCAGTAAACTGACTATCAACACTCACAAACGCAGAATCAGAAGTGTTTGAGGAGAATCAATATGCTCATCATACTGGCATTCAGATGAAGCATATTCTAACTCATGACCAACCAAGGCAGTGTTGCCTGGTACAAAGTCTTCAGTGAGCTTTCCAGATGAAGACAGTTTTTGTTTCTGTTCTATCTCTCTCTCAATGTGAGCAATTTCCCATGGAGTTGGGTGAGAGATAGTTTCCAAATTTGCACTAGAGCGTAGGACAATAGTATATGTGTCCCATCTCTCAGGCAGTGATCTGAGAAATCTGTTATTCATCTGGATATTGGTGTACTCAAGTTTGACCATTTTTAATTCAGAGATCAAACAAGAGAACCGCTCAAACTGTTGAGTCAGTGTCTCACCCTTTCTATGAGAGAATGTCTCGTATTGTTGGGCAAGGATTTCTCTATTATTTGCCAAGACCTCATCTGTTCCTCCAAATTGTTCTTTCAAGGCATTCCAGAGGTCATGGGCATTTCATGATGCATTAGCCCAGAATAGATTTCATTGGGCAGTGCCATGGCCAGAATTCCATGGGCTTTTGCATCAATCTCAAAAATTTCTTATCCTCATCTGAGTATTGCTCCTTCCTCTTCGGAACCATTTGATTGGTTTCGGGTTATTCACCATAGGCTTGTGTGGACCATGTACCACTGATGTCCAACAACCTGCGCTGTTAACAGACAGGTGATGGAGCATTCGTCGTTGCCATATGTTATACTCATTCCTAACCAGCATTGGAGGCTTGGTTGAGGAACCAGTATTGTGAGGATCATTGGAAGGAGTAGTCATTTCAGTCCAAATACAATTTAATTCAAGCTTTTAAATTTTTTACATAGACCACAACAGACTCAATGAAAACCAGAGAAAATCTCAGGATGAATGACCAGAAACACAGAAAATTCAATCTCTATAACCGTTTCTTGCAAAAAAAATGCTAATTCAATCAAACTTGGATCTTGAATAGCAGTTTCAATGATCAATTATTAGATCGATCAATGATTAACCTGCTCTGATACCATTTGTCAGGATCAGTGATCACAAGTTTGATGTAATAGAGCGTAACGCAGCGGAATAAGAACAAGAATTAGACAAATGTAGCAAGAATTTGATACTCGTATGCATTACAACAAATACGGTTATAACGAGAGAATATATTCTGTAACAAGGAATGTTTCTATAATATCGAATATTTCTGATCAAATCATTCTACTTATTACAATAGGTTGACACTCCTTATATAGAGTGCAATCGCTGCTGTTATCACGGGAAAGTGACAACTGGCAGATCTATTACAAAAATAACTAACTCTTAACAAACTACTGAAATGTTCACAACTACTGAGAACATATCAGAGTGTTAAGTACAAAATATAAAACTACTGATAAGAAACTACTGAAACTACAACGACTGAAGAACAAGCTCTTCAGTCGTTTTACAAAACTACTGAAACATAAAACTACTGATGAGCACAACAACTGAAGAAGTATTCTTCAGCTGTTGTGTCAAACTACTGACAGATAAAACATAAAACTACTGAAAGGTAAACCGTCACAACTACTGAAGAACCTCTTCAGCTGTTGTGACAACGTCTGATACTTTGGTCTTCAGCACTTGTCTTCAGACTTTGTCTTCAGCACTTGTCTTCAGACTTTGTCTTCAGCACTTGTCTTCAGACTTTGTCTTCAGCACTTGTCTTCAGACTTTGTCTTCAGCACTTGTCTTCAGACTTTGTCTTCAGCACTTGTCTTCAGACTTTGTCTTCACACTTGTCTCAGACTTTGTCTTCAGCACTTGTCTTCAGACTTGTCTTCAGCACTTGTGTTAACTTTGTAATCAGCTGTTGTCTTCAGCTGTTGTGGTCTTCAGTAGTTGTTGTGACGTCTGTGGGACTTAAAGTTTTTCTGATCCGGCTCATTGGTTCTTTTGGTCCAACAGTTACCCCATCCATATATCTACTTCCCAAATATGAGTCTGTAAGACCCCTGTATAGGCCTCCATGAAGGTTACTTGTTCCTCCATGTTAAGTCTTTTCTGCTTCTCCTTCAAAGAGTATTCCTCTAAAACCAACCATAGTACTCAGAGAGGTATTTTACCTGCTTCCCATTTTAGCTCCACAGTGGTTATTTGATTCTATATGCGAAATCATCTTGGTGAATACCCTCTAAGAACACATGAGCTCTTCTTCTAACTTTCCTCAAGCCTCCGATACACTAACCTTTTTCCCACCACTTTATTCCCCCTCTTTTGTGTCAGTTTAGCTTTATAGCTTTCTTGAAGTCATCTAGGATCTCCCAAGGGAACACAAAGGCCAGTGAAGATCATTCATCTACAATCTTCTTACTTGGCCATGTATCTCTGTGGAATATTTTTCTTTTGAATCTATGAGACACCCTGGGAATCAGGCCAATCCTCATCTCTCTGTTTGATATTGAAATGTGGTTCTGAGAGGGTATAATCTCTGAGCATGTTTCTTCATATTGATGATTGAAGATGTGGAGCATATGCTTTGTCGACTCTTCTCACAATTCCTCTCATGTTGTTTGTGAAGCTCTTCTTCTTCTAACTTCACTTCATAATTGTCTTTGAGATTCAGAGTAATTGTTAGAGGGTGACTTATGGCCTTAAGCAACTGTATAACAGCGAGATTGGCAGCCTATCTTCATCTCATCATTATCTTCTTCTTCTTCTTGTAGCTCAGTACCCTTCTCTTCCTCTTCTGGGGTACATCATCGGCTATGGTTTTGTGGGTAGGGAATTGGTTTAGTGGGTTGTGGTTGTGGTGGTTTTGGTGTGGGAATTTGACAGCTGTTCTAGCATTTTAGATGTAAGTGAGGCTTTGGATTGTTTGACTAGTTCAGTCCTGCTCCCAGCACTAGCTTCATTCAAGGCTTCAATGACCAGCCCTTTGGTATATACTTCAGACCAACAGATCTTGTGGTTATTGCCAAGATGCTGTCCCTGGACCATGACTTGATTTCAATCAATGATCTTCCAAGATATTTAGCTATGAACCTGATCATGATTTCCAATCTCTCCCTTTCCAACACACTATAACCGGCCCATCTTGATTGTATCTCTCTATTTCCAGCCTTCTGATCTCAGAGTCTAATGTGGCTGTGTCATGACCATGTCTAAATAGCGATCTATAATTTTATCCATTGATCTGCTATGAGCTTCATCAGCATCATTAACAAGGTCTTCTAATGATTTTTCTTCATCAGCTCTTGACTCACGTGTTTCTTTCTTTTATAAGTAATCACTGTTCTGAGATCAGTTCTTTCTCAACCTCATTTCTTTCTCACCTCTTTCTCTTTTCAGGCTCTTTCTCAGCATCAACTCTCTTTCTTTTCTTGTCTTTCACTGCCTAGACTTTGCAGTTTCCCCTTTTTGGTTGCATTGGAATCAGGGGTTTGGAAGGCAGAAAGAGATTTATGAACAGCATCATCAATGAGGGTTTGTGATTTGAGGGAATCCTCTCATCAATGGCTTTATGCACTATGTCAGTGATGATGGATGATGAGAGGTAAGGAGTTTTGAAAGATAGCAACCATCTGCTCAGGGGGGTTTGTCCCTGAGAGGTGTGCAAAAGCAGAGGCAGTGGCTCAGTTATGTGTGTAGGTTTAGTGTTTGGTAAACCTTCAATGAAGGTGCCATCTGTGGGGTTTGTGGGATAGATGGTCTTTGATCCTGAGACATTTTGGCAAGCAGCTCTTTGAGTCTGCTCACCTCATTCTCTAGGATGGTATTGGGGATAGAACATCGTAGAAAAAGCCCATTCATCATCAGGCTGTGCTGAATCACCTGACCTTCCTGATTGAATCAGGATGTACATGCTCTGAGTATAGATCAGTAGTAGCATGTGCCCTTGTTCTTGGTACTGGGGACTTCCTGCCTCAGGACTATGTCCTTCATGGCAGTTGCCTCTGGTGAGGTCTTATGGATGGTACCAACTTCATCCTGATCATTGTTGAAGCAGGAGAAGTGGCAGCCTCACCAGAAGTTTGAATCTCCTTTCTACACTTGGAGATTGAACATTGTAACCCCTGTGCTGTGGGTTATCAGAGCACTTTGGTCCTCCCCTCAATGGTTGAGGCTATCCCAGTTTGTTGGTATCTGGGGAGGGGGTGAGGAATGCAACTGAGTCACACTTTTTGCAACTATTATTGTAGACTTTGGGGGGCGGTTACAGTGGGAGATGGTGTGAAAGCATTATGCACCCGGGGGAGTGGTGTATTTCAACGGCAACTCTCAAATGAGGAAGGTTCCAAATGTTAGGTGCCCCAATGTTGTTGCTACAGCTCCTGTTGAGAGGAAGCCTGAGCGGTGAGGAGGGTGAGGTACGTGTATCTACTGGGGGTTATGGCCAGTAGATATATCCTGTTTGTGTTGCATGGGCATCCTCAGGGGACTCATCTCCTGACAGCCTTTTGGGGTTTCTTGTGTTTGGGTTTGGTGGGGACTTTGGATTTGGAGGTGGTGCTGGGGTTACAGCTGTGTGGGTTTTTGCAGCTTGGCAGCCTGTTTGAGTGACTGGTCTGAGTTATGCCTAGATTATCTCAGGCAATACAGCCATGGCAGGACTCCAGGCAACAAGTCCCTCAGCTTTTAGCTGTTTCTCAATAATGGCCATTATGAACCGTGGATATAATATCCATCGGTTAGCAATAGGTTTTGAGGCCATATCCTTAAGTTCAAGAAAATTATTTAGAAAAATTTAAGTTTTGTTGCTCAAGGATAGAGAAGAATACCTGCTGCCACCTGGTTGACATTTGATCCAAGACGAAGTCTTAGGGGCTAGGCAGACATTCACCATATGAAAAATAAGGCGTTCTGCGTCATGGAAATGCCTCTTTAGGATGGTAAAAGCGTTGAGGTTACCCTGGTATCCATGTTGGGCAAAGGATAGATCAGTGGTGCCCTTGAATATCCAGCGGGGAAGGTGGCATCATCCAGTTGTAGGGTTTGGCGAAGGATTGCCGGAGTGATGACCACCTTACGGCAGTTGACGAATGACTGGAGAGACTCGGTGTCATTCTCCCCAGTGGTAAGGGTGACGTTCGTCCAGAACTGATTTAGGGATTCGGCATAAATGGTAGGATTGATAAGGAAGGCCGTTTTGTATGGAGAAGGACCATTAGATCAATGGCAGTATCGAACTTCGTCCAGAAGGGTGATTTGGTAAGGTAGGCAACACAGTTGTGTCTTGGTTTAAGCTGCATGGTCGCCATTAATGGGAGAGAAGGTTTGGAGTTTTTGAACGTTAGTTTGAGATGATGAAGCTCTGTAGGATTAGGTATATATAGGGTAAGGGTTATGAAACGACTGAAGGGTTTGGTGTTAATCATCAGTTGTTTTAAATGACTGAAGACATGGTATTAACCTTCAGAGGTTGAAACAACTGAAGTCTTGGTTTTAGGCATCAACAGTTATAAAACTACTGAAAAACCATGGTTTTGACTTCAGATGTTGGAAACAACTGAGGACTTGGTGTTAGTCATCAGTAGTTATGAAACTACTGAAGACATGGTTTTGTCATCAGTTGTTGTAAACGATTGAAGACTTGGTGTTAGTCATCAGTAGTTGTGAAACTACTGAAGACATGGTTTGCTTCAGTTGTTTAAGATGAAACAGCAGTTTTAGAAACAACTGAAGAGAAAATCCCGTCGGTAGTTTTCATATTCTTGCTTTTCAGCTGTTTCATACTGTCCTCAACACTTACTCATCAGTCTTTTTGGCTGTTTTCAGTTGTTTCATAGGACAACAGTACTATTGTTTTTACTAACATCAGTAGTTTGTAACAGAATCAGTACTTATTTGTGACGTTTACTAATGATCATCAGTACTTGTTTACTGAGATCATCAGTAGTTGTCACTATTCTAGCTGCAGCATACCAAGCCTTAACACAAGGTTTGGAAAGTTGAACTATCCAAAGGCTTAGTAAAAATGTCTGCAAGCTCATCAGCACTAGGCACAAACTTTGGATCAATCAGACCTTTTTCAAAACAGTCCCTGATAAAATGGTGTCTGATCTCTATATGTTTGGTCCTAGAATGCTGGACAGGATTCTTGACAATGCAAAGAGCTGAAGCACTGCCATTAATAACGGAGTCTTAGTCTCTGTAATACCATAATCCAAAAGTTGGTTCTGAAGCCAGAGTACCTGAGATGTACAATTGCAGCAGCAATGTACTCTGCTTCAGCAGTGGATGTAGCAACAGATGTTTGTTTCTACTCTGCCAAGAAATCAAACAGTTGCCTAGGAATTGACATCCACCAGAAGTTGACTTTCTAGTTAACTTACACCCTGCATAGTCACTATCAGAAAAAGCAACTAATTTGCAAGAGTGTCCAATGGATACCATAAACCTAGAGATATGTACCTTGCAGATATCTAAAGATCCTCTTGACTGCAATCAAATGAGACTCTTTAGGAGCAGCCTGAAATCTAGCACAAACACAAGTTGCAAACATGATATCTGGTCTAGAAGCTGTTAAGTACATCAAGGACCCAATCATACATTTGTAAAGTGTTTCATCAATAGCTTTACCTTTCTGATCGGCATCCAGTTCTGTGCTATTGCACATGGGAGTAGAACAGGGCTTACAATTTTGTAAATCAAACTTATTCAAAAGATCTTTTGTATATTTTGACTGGTGAATAAAGGTTTCATCAGCCTTTTGTTTGATTTGCAAGCCTAGAAAGAACTGTAATTCTCCCTTTGCACTCATTTCAAACTTTTGTTTCATTAAACATGTAAAATCATCACACAATTGGGGATCAGAGGATGCAAAAATAATATCATCAACATAAATTTGAACAAGTAGCTTATGCTGATCCACCTTCTAATGAACAAAGTTTTATCTATAGAGCCTCTAGTGAAATTATTTTGAAGAAGAAAATTTGATAATGTTTCATACAGGCTCTAGGAGCTTGTTTCAACCCATAAAGAGCCTATCAAGATTGTATACCCAATCTGGATGTTTATTATCCTCAAAACCTGGTGGTTGACACACATAAACCTCTTCTTTATTTTACCATATAAAAATGTACTTTTGACATCCATTTGAAAAACTTTAAGATTGTGGAATGCAGCATAGGCTAAGAACAATCTAATTGCCTTAGTCTGGCTACAGGGGCAAAGGTTTCATCATAATCAATACCTTCTTCTTGTTAAAAACCTTGTACAACCAGTCTAGCCTTGTCTTGACATAAGCCCATTTTCATCAGTTTATTCTAAACACCCATTTACTGCCTATTGCACACTTACCTGGGGGTAGAGGAAACAGTTCCCACACTTGCTGCTTTTTGAACTTAGTAGCTCAAGCTGCATGGCTTCAACCCATCCATTGTCTCTCAAAGCAACATGATAGTTCTTGGCTCTAGCTGACTGATGAAAAGAGCATAGAAGCAGAAGTTAGACAATTGACTTCTGGTTGAGACACCAGCATTGATATCACTAATGATTTGAGACATGGGGTGATTCTTCAGCTCTTGGTACACTATGAGATCAGTGCAAGTGTTTGTAGCAGGCTCAGCAGCAGCAGATGTTGATCCAGTTCTTGAAACCAAGTATTAGATGGCAAGCTAATAATGTAGAGGAATCAAAATCTCATTAGCATTTGTTGTGGATGGAGCTACTCAAGCTACAGGAACATCAAGTTTAGCAGACTCAGGCAGTTGGTCACTAAACTTGAAAAGGTGAGTACTGATATCATCATCATCTTCAGTACCACCAGGTGGAAGACATGCTGCAGAAGATGAGTTACCACATGATCTGCAACAGTTAGAGGTTGATAAGGAACATATTGCAGTATGTCCAAATCAAATAACTCCACAGGGTTTGTGGAATCTTGTCCTTTGGAGATTCATTAAAATTCACAGCAGAGTCTCTTCAACTATCTTTGTTCTGCAGTTGAAGACTCTGTATGGCTTGCAAGTAGATGAATAACCAACAAAATACCCTGCATCCACCATAGGATCAAATTGTGGAGTTGATCCTTTGTGTTGAGAATGAAACAAGGACACCCAAAGGCTCTGAAAAATGAAATCAAAGGAGCCAAATGATGTAGAACTTCATATGGAGTCTTCATCAACCTCTGATTTACTAACACTCTATTTTGCACATAGCAAGGTATTGACAGCTTCATCCCAAAAGGTCAATGGCAAACCAGAGTCAGCCAACATAGACCTTGTAGCTTCAATTAGGTCATGTTCTTTCTCTCAACTATTCCATTTTGTTCTGGAGTCCTTGGGATGCTAAACTGCTCTCTTGATTCCTTTAAGAGATAAAAATTATCAAGTGTATGGTTTTGAATTCGTTCCTTTCACTTCTTGATACACTGACAGATAGGGAATTTGTTCATGTGCAAGTAACTGCAAGCAGGCAGTGGACTTAGGTTCTTCAATAGGAGGGAATGAGACTTTGTGCTGCTTTCTTTTAAACAAGCAGTGCAGGTTTCATCACAGTGGAACTCCTTTATTGGTAGACCTCTCACTAAACTATTGTGGATCAGTTGATTCATGTTTTGAGATTAACATGACACAGCCTTCTATGCACAGTTTAGATTCCTGAGGAGAGGCTTTGGAGAACAGGCATGGATGACCTTCAAATCAATCTTCTTTGACAAATCCAAGGCATATACTTTCCAATCTTGTTGGCCTTCAGGAGAGTATGTTCATCCAATACCTTGTCAATCAGCCTTAGAACTTGGAAGATAGAATCCTACAGTTCTGGCTTGTGAAAAGTGCAACATGCCCTTTATACACATCTGACTGACACTCAGTAGATTATACTTGAGATTCTCCACTGGTTAACATCATCAAACTGGATTTGTCCATTAGACACAAATCCTTTCCCAATGATGTAACCCTTGGCATCATTTCCAAATGAAACAAATCCTTCTTTTCTTGAGAGTAGTCATTAAGAAGAGACCTGCTCCCAGTCATATGCATAGATCCTCCACTGTCCACATACCAGATGCTCCTTTGGCATGCTGAAGAAGCGTAACTAGTTAGGTTTGGAGACCCAAACCTTTCGGTTTTGGGTCTGTTTTCATCAACAGATGTAACCATAACTGTTTCTTATGATTAACAATTGCTGAAGAAGGAGATGGTACTGAAATGGATTCCTTGGATTTGGGCTTGGAATGCCTTTTCAGTGGTTTGATCACAGGTGCATCTAGTTGGTTAACTCTCCCCAACAAATGCTGAACCATCATAACAAGTTGTGTCTGATTTGTAGCCAAAGCTTTCAGCCTCTTGTGACATATCAGTACTTGTGTTTGATGAGTTCCTGTGACCCACCATTTCCTCCTTAAAATTCACAGACTTAGTCTGATGTTTATCATTAGGAGCACTATCAGCTGTTTTGTGATGAACCCTATCCTTCTTTTGGATTTAGTTGAAGTATTGGGTTTATCACATTGGGATGATTGTGGTACAAACTTGGTCTCAAACTTAGTTCTCATTTCATCCATCTGGATTTTAATGAGCTTATCTCTGTTGAATTTGGAACCCTTTTTATACCAACATTCATCAGAAAGATGATTGAATTTACCACATATTTCACATGGCTTATTCTTCATCTTGGATTGATCAACTGCTGATGTGGAAACTACTGAAGGTGTGCTTTTCAGTACTTTCCTTCTTTCAGTACTTATGTTTCGTACTGAAGGATCTGTAACAACTGAAGACTTGTTCTTCAGCTGTTCTTTATCAGCAGTTGTTAATCCTTTTATTTAGCTGATTTGAAATGCTTTTCAGTTGTTGTAACTTGCCCTTCAGTACTTGAGGTACTTTGAGGGACAACATCTGAAGTACTCAGCTTCATGTGCTTATCAGTAGTTAACCCATCAGTAATTGATTTGCTGAGGTATCAACCTAATTTTCATCTTGTGATTTTGGGAGATCACTTGAGGATGATGCACATGATGATGTGGTTTGGAAATTGCTTTCACCTTCAGATTTTACTATTGATTTTGGAGTAAAATCTGTTGGTGGTGCAATGTGGTTGTAACCAATTCCAAACTTCACATTCGAAGCAGATTGCTTGCTGAGCAGCATTTCAAATCCCTTGCATGATGACACCCTGCGGTCACACTCAACTTGGGTAACTGCAAGTTTTCTTTGATTCTCTATGGTCCTCAAGATGACCTGTAGCTTAGCCTTTTCATCATTTATTGGCATTTAAGCTTATAAATCTCATCATCTTTATCCTTAATAACAGACTCATATTTAGCTTTTCTTTTGGAAAGGTTTTGCTCAAGTTCTAAATTTTGATTTATTAAGCTACATTTGCCTCTCTAATAGAGATAAATGCATCTATGCAAGATTCAAAACAAAGCTTGGCCTTAGCCTCAGAGGATACCTGGTTCCTGTGAAGAAGATGCATTGGAGCATGAACTCTCAGTAGATTCCAGGGCCATGAGAGCTAGATTCCCAAAAGGATGTTCACCACCATGTTGACCATCACCAGCAAATAAATGCTCATTACCAGAGAGATCATCTGTAAACTATGCTCAGTCACAATGCCAGGGGTAAGAAGCTGTGATGAGGTTGTGATTGAGATGATTGAGATGGTAGAGGCTCAGGTAATGCTTGTGGTTGTTGTGCAATAAGAGCTTGAACTGGATTTGGCTGAGGCATGTAATAGCAGGGATATGGATATGACATTGGACCCTGAGGGACAAAATATGCAGGAGATATAGGTTGTGAATGATGACTAGAACTAGCAGGATGTTGCCCTCTGTTTTGTTGAATATTACTTGGAAAGGTCACAAAGGGTGCAGAGGAGTTAGATCCAGATGATCTACACTCTCTTGCAAAGTGCCCAAGCCTGTGGCATTTGTGACACCTCAACTTACTCTTGTCAAAACCAACTTTGGTTTTGCCAGAGAGTCCAGGGGATTTCCTACCAGTTCTCTTGTAGAATTTTTGAGATCTGATATTAACCAAGGCCATTTGGCTTACAATATCCATCTCTTCTAAGTCATCATCAGCAATACCCTTCAGATCATCCATGATGAAGCACAAATTGTCACTATTACAGCTAGATGACTATCAACACCAACAAATGCATGATGAGGACTGTTTGAAGAGAAATCTATATGCTCATCATAATACTTTCAGATGCAGCATATTCTGACTCATGACCAACCAAGGCAGTGTTCCCTGGTACAAAGTCATCAGTGAGCTTTCCTGATGATGCCAGTTTCCTTTTCTGCTCTATCTCTCTTTCAAATGTAAGTAGTTTCCCATGGGTTGGGTGAGAGATAGGCTATCCAGATTTGCACTGGAGCATAGGACAATGGTGTATGTGTCCCATCTCTCAGGCAGTGATCTGAGGAATCTGTTGTTCATCTGGCTATTGGTGTATTCATGTTTAACCATTTTCAGCTCAGAGATCAAACAGGAAAAACGCTCAAACTATTGAGTTAGTGTCTCACCCTTCCTATGAGAGAATGTCTCATATTGTTAGGCAAGGATTTCTCTATTGTTTGCTAAGACCTCATCAGTTCCACCGAATTGTTCCTTCAATGCATTCCAGAGATCATGAGCAGTTTCATGATGCATAAGCCCTGAATAGATTTCATTAGGCAGAGCCATGGCCAGAATACCATGCGTTTTAGCATCAATCTCAAACAGTTTCCGATCCTCATCTGAGTATTGTTCCTTCTTCTTCGGAACCATTTGATTGGTTTCCAGATTTTTCACCATAGGCTTGTGTGGACCATGTACCACAGATGTCCAACAACCTGAACTGTTAACAGACAGGTGATGAAGCATTCTTCGTTGCCATATGTTATACTCAGTCCTAACCAGCATCGGAGGCTGGTTGAGGAACCGGTATTGTGAGGGTCATTAGAAGGAGTAGTCATCTCAGATTCAACCAAATTCAATTAAGTTTTAATAGATTTAGAACAAAACACAACAAAAACCAAATTGAACCAAGAGAGAACTCAAAGCAAATAACGAAAGCAGCAGAGATTCAATTATCTATAACCATTCTTGCAAATATGCTAATTCAATCAAACATAGATATCGAATAGCAGTTTCAATGATCAATTGTTAGATCGATCAATGATTAACCTGCTCTGATACCATTTGTTAGGATAGTGATCTAAGTTTGATTGATTAGAGAGTATTGCAGCGGAATTCGAACAATGAATTAGATAATTCACAAGAACACAATGATATTCAATGTAAGAGTAAACGGATAGAGAGAGAGAATTCTGCAAATAGAATATTTCATTCATATGCTTTCGTGGTGGCAAAATGTCACACGTACAATTAGGTCAACATCTCTTATATAGGAGATGTGACGTCTGCTGATGTCACTTGATAGTGACATCTAACAGAATTATTCAAACTACTGAAAGTAACACAACTACTGAAGATGTCAAACAGCTGACATCTTCTTACAAAAATACCAAGTGTTAACTATCACTACAACTACTGAAAAGAAACTACTGAAACAACAACGACTGAAGAACATGCTCTTCAGTCGTTTTACAAGTACTGAAATAGAAAGTAAAACTACTGAAAGGAAACCATCACAACAACTGAAGAATGCTTCTTCAGCTGTTGTGACAAACTCTGAAGGCTTCAGTACTTCGACTTCTTGAACTTCAGTTGTTGTCATCAGCTGATGTCTTCTGCTGATGTCTTCAGTCTTTGTACTTCAGCTGTTGATCTTCACTACTTTAGTCTTTAGCTATTGATCTTCATACTTTGGTCTTCAGCTGTTGAAGTCTTCAGTACTTTAGTCTTCAGCTGTTGATCTTCAGACTTTGTCAAACAGCTGATCAAGTCTTCAGCAGTTGTTGTGATGTCTTGTGGGACTTAAAGATTTTTCTGATCTGGCTCATTGGTTCTTTTGGTCCAACAAAATTGAATTGGTCCATTTATGGTTGAAATTAATTAAAGCTGTCTATTCTGGAACTGAATCCATTAGATATCTATCTTAGGATTTACACCTCACACAAAACGTCAAAAACAAGTCTTACTTTTGTATTTCAGTTTAAGTCTTTTATTTTGTTTAAAGTTAGTCTAATTCAGTTTTGTTTGATATCGGGCTACGCCATGGAATTCAATAGGGGATTTAATCACATAAAAGTGTCACGTCTGAGGTGACCACACGTGTCTTCAAAGGGAAAATCAGTCACGTCTGAGGTAACAAATTGTTTAAAAGGATCATGTTTGAGGTGGTCAAAATTTTTCAAGTCAAAATGATCTTTGGATTCAGTATAAATAGGGCCGCAGTCGATCATATTCAACTCATCACCCCCAATTTCCCTAAAAATCGCACAGCCTACCGTTACTCTGCCAAAATTCCCTCTGACCCAAATTGCTAGCTTATTCTAATCTTCAGACGTTCGTTGTTGTTTATACAGGTAAAATACGGTGTGAACATGCCAAAAACTCCGTCGATTAGACTCCAAAATCAAGAAATTGAACCTAACAAGAACTAAGACTTTAAATGAACTAATAACCTAACTAAACCAAGTAAAATGTTAAAATAAAAGTTATTAGGTTATTAGTATAGTGAATGCGCGTCTAAAGTACCATTCCACGACGTCAAATTGCAAGATTTGGTTAAAATTTGAATCTCAGTCGACCAAACAGTGGACCATGCGACTGGACACCAGGATGAACTCAATCGCATGATTGAGCTGGTCGAATGGCTCAATCGGCCAAATGGATCATACGAATGAGCTTAATCGGCTGACTGAACCAATCGCAAGGTCAGACAATCGATTGAACTCAGTCGCCTGCTCAGTCACCCGACTGAATCCAGTTGCATGCCAAGTCAACCGACTGAATACAGTCGCATGGGCCAATCGCATGAATAAACCAGAATGAATTCAACCAAGATAATTAGAAATGATTTGTGTCGTGTGGTTATCTAATGTCTACGTGCCTTGTGTTATAGATTGATGGCTGACCGGTGGTCCATCAACCCCAAGCACAACATCTATGCTCATTTAGATTCATGACTCGGAATGGTGCTGAGTTTGCGAGGATTATCGCTTTCCTTAAGTGATCCAGGATCTACAAGGCGATATCTACACCATGCACTCCCTATAGGTCTATTCAGCAGGCCTTCTGGGAGGGAGCATCGGTTGACCACTCTCATGAGCCATATAGCATCAGGAGCTCTATTTTTGGGATGGATATTGAGGTTACTGCTGAGGATATCAAGCGAGTACTTGGGTTGGGTGATGATGCAGACCACCCCACCAGACTTCACCCATTGACGGTGAGAGGGTGTTTCTTGAGGATAAAGTAAGTTGGGGATATTAATGTAGGGGTGCTCAACAAGAGCAACCTATGTCCCCAATACAAGTACTTGGCACATGTCATCCTCAAGTGCTTGGCTTCACGAAGGGGAGGGTTTGATGATCCAGATCCAAAATGCCTATATGGCACTAGTACTGAACCACCCTTTTAGCTTCTCAAGCATGATATTCTGTTACTTTATAGAGAATATGGAGGCGAAGGGCAAAGAGGGTTTCTGCATGTACCCTAGGTTTCTTCAGATGATTTTTGATGAGAAGCTGCCCACACTGCCCAAGAAGAGCCACGACACTATGTCGTTAGAGATCATGGATGAGACAACACTGGATCGTATGAAGGTATACTGGGGAAAGCAGGTCAAACCCGGGTGAAGAGACTCATCGGCCATCTGGATAAGGTGGACTACGTGGCGCCAGAGAGGCGTAAATGGCGCCACGTAGACAGTGATTCGGATGTCGAGCAGCTGGAGCTCCCTAAAGATGACTCCGACGATGACGAAGTGGTGATGATGGAGATGCAGGGCCCACTCAACTGAGGGCCCCCACTACTGATATAGCATCTCCAGCATCCACCCAAGGTGGAACAGAGGCTGCAGCATTCCATCAGGACTTTCGTCTTGATAAGGAGGAGGAGACAGACGAGGAGCCCTTAACTCGGACTGTACGGAGTAGGGTGGTTGCCACTGATCGAGGTATTTGGGAGGTTTGAGGACGCCCTGGCGAGTCTGGGGAGGCTGACATGATCCTACTTATGCTCCCAATCAGCCCAGCAGTGTTCCAGGGGGGCATCTACCTCGAGGGGCTCGAGGAAGAAAAGAATGGCTCAGCCCCACTGTTGAAGAAGAAGAGGAGAAGGATGACTTTTATCACCACCACCTCTACTACCACCACTTCACCTACTACCCCACTCCACCTACCACCACTACCACCATTCCATCCACCACCTTATATACTACCTCACACACCACTATCACAACCACTCCACCACCACCTTCATCTATACCACCCCCAAACTTCACAACTCCACCACCACCTTCATCTATACCACCCCCAATCTTCACCACTACCACCACTACCACCACCATCACCACTAGCCACCATGCATGACCGTCATCTTACCCATCCTTCTCATCTGGTTCCTCTCTACCTCCTAGTGGGGTAGAGGAACAGCTCTCGGCACTTAACCGTATGGTGTTGAAGCTGTTGGCAGCCGATGATGAGAAGACTGCCTAGATTTGTCAGCTAGTAGAACTTATTGCTGCACAATCTCTATAGATATCTCAACAGGCACAACTGATAGAGTAGCAGGCACAGCAGATGGCTACTCAGAGCTCAGAGATGTCCCAACTCCAGGAGCAACATGTCCAATTAGAAAACGGATAGAGGAGTTGGAGGCGATCAACAAGACCATCATGCTGAGGCTCAAAGGATCAAAGGATGAGCCCTTAAAGATCATAGAAGGAGATGGAGATGATGGTGATGATGATTACAGTGATGATGATGATGATGATGATGATGTGATGATCAAGGGGAGGGTACTGATGTTGGTGATGATGTTGATGATGATGATGATGGAGATGATGATACTTTACTGCGGGTGCCACATCTGCAAGTGAAAGGAGGACCAAGAGAGCTCAAGACCAAGGTGCCTCACATTAGCCCCGTCAGCAGAGGAGCACATGATACAAGACAAGAGTAACGCTTAGTTGTTTATGTTATTTAAATCATGTGTATTTGAATCCTGTATCAAATTAATGTAATTAGTGTTTATATTTATTGTTGATGTTTACTACTTTGATTGTTGACTAATGGTTGATGTGTTACATGTTTTAATCAAGCAGATCCAAACAATCAAAGAGATGAATATGATGTTGCTCTCCTCCAACTGAGCAAGACTCAGCTCACGATGATTCTTCATCTGCAGGGAATAGTCAGGACATCAGTGAATTACACTCTTGAAGAAGGAGAGATAACTCAGATCTTATCGACGAGCAACTTGCTGAAATATCCGACTCAATCCAGATGAGATCGTGAAAGATGCTCCAACAGTCCATGTGGAAAGTGACGATGAGCTCAATGACATTAATGAGATCGAGATTGAAGATGTCACGGACCAACACTATCCAGAGTACACTGACATTAAGGGTAATGTCGTCACCAATCTGGGCAACAACCTTGTCAGCGAAACTTTTAAGACTCTGGATAAAATGGAAGAAGAGTCTGACAAGAAAGAAGATACGACCCAAGCCTCGAAAGCTAAAGTCAATATCAGAAAGGCTGAGTGGGCTACATGCTTTGATGAAATAAGAGCCCAACGTAGTGCTTCAACGTCAACTGTCTACACCAAGCTGTACAGAGTGAAGAAACATCAAAAGGTGTCAGGCAAAATCATAGCATGGGTGTATTTTGAAGATCTCAACGTTTATGCAGTTAAACGTGAGAAAAGGATTGAGTACTTCAGGTTCCCATATGTTGATACATGTATGTCCCTAGATCATGATATGAAATGTAATAGATCTTGTTTATCTAATCCTGGTGTAATTTGATATGATTAATGAAATGGTATTGGTTGATTGTGATTTGTAATGATTAATATTTCATTAATGAGTTGATATAAAATTGTTTAATTAGGTTAGTGATTGGTTGAATGTTTACATATAATGTTTACTAATTAATACATTCAAACATAACATAATGAAGTTCTCATGCGAATGGCCCATGCGAATGGACCATAAGCATGAACAACTTCATACGATTGACTCAGTCGCACGACTGAACCGGGTGACTGGATTAGTCGTATGATCGACACATAAGATTGGCTCAGTCGCACCACTGAACACTCAGTCGTGCGGATGAAACAACCGCATGGTTCAATCGCACGACTGAACCATACTAATGGTTCAGTCGCACGATTGAATATACCAACCTATAAATACAACCAAATTCGTGAAAAATAAGGACTCTCGATTAATTACGATTCCAGACGTACCCTAGCCGTCCAGAAGCCTCCCAATTCGTTCTCCAAGTTCACAGAACACATTAGATCAATTCCCAATCGATTTCTAACGTTAGTTTCAATTCCTGATTGATTCTTCGTGTGTTCTCACTGATTGGATCGCCAATCAAATAGGATTCCGCACTATTTGATCTGGTTTACACGCTAATCTCCAGGTATTTCGTTCAAATACCAGGTCCTAACACCATATGACCTGAAGACTCTTCCGTGATTTGAGCTTAACCAGCTAGCAAAGCTGAAATTGCTATACGCTGACCCACGAAAAATGTCAGGTTGGTTTGAAGCAGCTCTAAAAAAAGATTACCACACCAGATGGGTCAACTTCAAACTTCAATAGCCAACGAGGTATATCAGATAGTCTGAGGTTGATGCCATTACTGGAAACCGAAAATAGTGCTGAAGTGGAGTCCTCCGCACACAATGTCTAAGATCCCTCTACGGAAAATGCCACAGGACTTCACTCCATACTTCAAATGGTGGTACTCTGATTGGAGGACAGGAGAGGCAGTTATAGTTTTGAACAAGAATGGTGTAATGGAAACCATTAGGGTGTTTGGCCCAATGTGGCTTACAAACTTGTCTGCTGATGATGTCTATACATTATACAAGTGGCCACTATTCTAGGACTCTCAAGATATTGTACAAGCTCTACAATTTCAAAACATGATAAGACTCTGTTTGCTTTTAAGATACATGTGGGAGTCACTAGAGAAAAGAAGTACAAGAAGTTTGAGGAACTATGAAGGATGTAAGACATTAGACGAAACTTGGTCCAAGGGGGAGTTTATAGATACATGTGTCCCTAGTTTTTGAACTTAATGTAATATGTATTTAATGTCTTACACATATGTAATTGTACGGGTACCTATTAAAATACAATATGTGGTTGTGCTTATAATGTTGAATATTTCATTGGTTGGTATGTAATAACGCTTATTGAACTGAATATATAGGTTGTGGTTGTTTGAATAATATTTAAATCAATTAATGATTATGAAACATATTCAAACTTAATCATGTGAAGTTCTCATGCGATTGGCCGATGCTAATGGACCATACGCATGAACATCTTCATGATAACGAACCAGTCATACGAATGAACCAGGAGACTGAATCAGTCGCATGATTAAAACATGAGATTGACTCAGTCGCATGACTGAACACTCAATCGTGCGAATGGATCAACCACATGAATCAACCGCACAACTGAACCATGCAAATGGTCCAGTCACACAATTGAGAAACCTTAACCTATAAATACCACTTAAATCGTGGAAAAACTAGACACTTTGAGTACTTCAATACCTAGACATACCCTAGCCGTCCAAAGACCTCTAGCAACCTGTTCCAACTTCGTACATCGCAGTAGATCGATTTCTAATCGTTCTTAACATTTAGATTTAATCCTTAATTCATTCTACGTGGGTTTTCACTTATTGGATCGCCAATCAAATAGGATTCCGCACTATTTGATTTGGTATACGCATAAATCTATTAGTATTCGTCCAGTACACGATCCTAACACTTTTGGTCACATAGTTGAGAAACACTTAAAAGATTGTGCTCAAGCTGTTTGACAAAGTTTACTTTGTCAAATTTTAACTTACCATTGGATACACTACCTCTACCATAAATGTATTATCCAACTTCACCTCCAAATTGAAGGAACCCCCATCAACATGTACAAATTATTAAAGGAGAGATATGTTCCCTATCATATGCCTGGAGCATCCACTGCCCACAATCTATATATTTCTATTTTTGTCAAGTGGATGTCCCTGCACATAAGGTGAAATGATTAGTTACTATTGGAAACCCAAGCCTGGTTGGTCTTGCGCTCTTCTAATGTTGATGATATAATTGAACCAAAGTGTATGCATGGGGTTCAACTATGGTTTGTGAAGAAGAGGTTTGGGCTGCAGCATCTTTTCTAGTCTTCATTCCATCCTTTTGTTGATCGGTGTAGATGAGCCTATGGAGGCTTGAGCAGCATGACTTGCTTTTGAGGCTTCTTTCTTCTCGAAAGAAGTTGTCACCACCTTTTCTTCTTAAGCGGTCTTCTTCTCAGAAGGTTTCAAAGGATTTCTTTGGTTCCTTTGTTTGTTCTTTGGCTTGGCTTTCGAAGCTATTTTCCTTTCGGAAGAATAAGTTTCATCCGAAAGCAACTTAGCTTGAGAACAAACTTTCATTTCCTTAACACTTGTACCATATGGTATGGTCGAAATATGAAACCATCCTTGACTTCTTCTTTCGTAACATTTTTTGCATAATGTGTGCTTGCAGAATTGTAGTAACAATCTTTAGCCATGTGGTTGTGCAATCCACATATTATGAACTTATATTATTTTGACGGGGTGTGAGGGTTATTGTTTCTTGCACTTTTTCTTCTTCAACACCCTTCATTTTTGATGTCTGATCCTTCAGTTGGATAGGGGTGTTAGTACTACATTTATTTCCTGAACCAGAACCTCAAACCACTTGGAATCCGGCTAAGATGAATACACCCTTTTGCTTTGGGTCTATTTTCAACTTTGACTCGGCCACCTTTTTGGAAGTTTTCCTTGCTTTCTTGATTTTATTCTTTCTTTCTTTAGTGGTTAAGGGTTGGTCATCAGAAGTGTGAATGAGGTTTTCTACCTTATCCTTCTGAATATCAAGATAGGTTGGACTCACCAAAGATTAGTTTTTGTTTACGTTTAACTGTAATAGGTTAAATTTTAGATTTAATTTTTAATTATTTTAGTTATTTGAGTTTTGCTGCCCAGTGCAACTGTGACCGAAACTATAGTTTCGCTCATAGTCAGCTATGAGTTCACCCGGTGAAACTGTGTTTCTCAGTTGGGCGAACTAGACATGGGGATGATAGTTTCACTAACTGTGAAACTGTTAGCAAAACTATCAACTCTATATATAGAATTTGTTTCTTTCATTGTAGTAACTTTTACAAAACCCTAATTCATGTTATCATTGTTCAAGACTACTTTGTAAGCTGGAATTTCACTAAAATATTATTGAGCTTTTGTTCTATTGTTTGTATTGGATTTGATTTTGTTATTTTGAATACTTTTGGTTTATTCTTCATCATCAATTGGTATTGATATTGAACGATTCTATCATTCAATTATACTATGATTCGATCAGTTTGGACAAACAAAATGGTATTAGAGCCTTTGTACTCTTGATTGTTTGGGGTTTTTTGGTTGGTTGAGTTCAATATCACTAGTTCATCAATTCTGGATCAAATTTAAGTGTATTTGATATGGATTTTGATTGAAATTGGTTAGTTTTTGGTTGGGAAAGCTTTGGTAATTATTACATATCATGTTCATTAAGATTTGAGTGATTTTGGATTGATTTCATGTTGAAAAGGTTATTCAGAATCATCCAGGGAAATTACTATTCTTTCAGCTAAACTATGAGCTTTAATCAGCAAAACTACAAGTTTTTTGCTTATTTTGATTGTTTTTGCAACCTTAGCAAAAGTACCATCATTGAACGAAAGTTCAATAGTGCTTGTGATCCATTATCAAACGAAATTGTTACCGAATTTGCATTTAAACGATAGTTCAAGCTAGTTTCGAGTGAATCTGTTTGCGAAACTAGCATAATCAAGCAGTTGGCTAGCGAAACTGCTGCCAAAATTGTCAGCGAATGTAGCAGCAAAATTACCCATTCCAGCAAACCTATCAATTCCTCTACAAAACTACTATGTCCAAGATGACTACTCTCACCTTTGCAGATTAAGAGAGTGTGGCACCCAATAGATCCCCAAGGCTGATCAACGGAGAGAATTTTCAAGATTGGAAGAGATGTCTGAAAGCATTCTTTTACTACACGGATCATAATCAGTGGAAATCAATTATCTCTGGTCCACACATTCCGAGTTTTACTGTAGGGGATGTAGTATCTCAAAACAAGGACGAAACCACATTCAATGAGAAGGATCTGAAGTTAATTTCAACGGGGATCAAAAAGCATTTGGAGCACTAACTCTATGCCTCACACCAAATATTTACAATCGCTTTGCTAAACGCAAGAATGCCAAATCTCTTTATGATGCTTTGTGTGAATTTTACAATGGAAATGATGAGTTAGTGAAAAAGAAAGGTATACAAGCTGAGAAGGAGTTCAACTCATTTGTGCGTTATAAAAATGAGAGTCTTATTGATTTGACAAACCATTTTCTGACTATCTCAAGCACGTTAAAGAATAATGATGAAAAACTCTCAATAATGAACAAGTGAACAGGTTGTTGGATTCACTTCTACCACAATGTAGTTTACAAGTGAGGATGCTAAAACAAGAGAGAGAGGTTTACTGATTACAATCCTATGGACATTATCAACAAGCTTAAATCTTTGAAATAGACACAAAGAGCATGGAGTTTATTCAGTCCATGATGCCATCATCTAGTTTTCCACAAAATGTTACATTGCTTACTTCCACTGTAAACTCACAATACAAGCATCAAGACAAGTAAGAGTGAACACAAATGTCTCATGTGATCAACTTGAAGGTGGTATTAACTCTGTCAAAGATCAAGCTAGCTCAAAAGCTACTTTTGGAATATTAATCCTATCTGAAACAATGACACTATTTGGCATGTTTGTGCAAAGTTATGAGGCATTGGTGCTTGGAGAACTAAAAGGGAAAGGGATGACTATGGAAGACATATATCTGCTAAATCCAGATGATAAACCTCGTTTTGTGTTAGGATATGCATGATAGGCTCAGCCAGAACGCGAAGTAGATAGTGATCTTATGGCTAAATTAAGAGTATAAGAAACTTATTGACTCGCATTATCCCCTTGACAGTCTTTTTCCAAAAAGGATTAAGAATGTGATATCTCTTCTTTTTCCAAATTCGTTACCCATTTACCCATTTTATCAAAAAGTGCTACTTTCTAGATCATTTTGTATCAAAGAAGGTCCTTGCTGTATATTACGCGCTCATCTCTTTTGCTATGTGTTAACATTGACCTTGAGTGATGATCCCCTCTTTTTATAAGTATGTGTAGACTTGGAGCTCTCTTTAGCATGTCATGATAATCTTCTTTGTTATACGTGAGTATAGACCTAAAGCTCTTATATGTCTTAATCAAATGATCATATCCTCTATTATACGTGAGTATAGACCTGGAGCTCTCATCATTTGACATCTATAAGGTCTGTGCTTTTTTTTTGTAAAAGATATATGTTGTTCTTTATAGATAATCAAGTGGAGTGTGTCATTTGTTCAATATATCATGAGGATTGGATGGGTTTCTTTGCCAAATGTCTGTGGAGACTGAATCATCTAAGTCTTCTTTAAACGAACCAAAAAAATGATAACAGAAGCTATAGTTCACTTGTTGAAAAGAAGACGGCATGTGTTTGAAAGGACAACTATATCATCAATCCTGCCAAATATTGATTTTCCAGAAGATCTCTTCAGCTTATCATATCTCTATATCCTTTTATTTTACTTTACTTTCGTTTCTTTATTTTTCTCTATATTATGTAAAATTATGATAGGTCTTGTGGGGCATTTTTCAATTTTTAGCCTTTTACTTTTGTCTTTGTGATATTTCTTTTTTAAATAATCAAGTATTAAAAGGAAATAGAATTTTTGTTAGCTTTTGGGTCTCAACGAAATTATAGATTCATTGGTATTTTCACTCATTTTAGGGTAATACTGATCCAATTTCCGACCGGGCGAAACTATAGTTTCGTTTCTAGCGAAACTAAGTGCTATATACGAGGCTATGCGAAATTGTAAGCTCATTTTTGCACTATCGTTTGTTTTAGACATGGAGACCTAAAGAAGTAACCTCTCATGTGATTTTGATTGTAGTTTGGGTTTTGAGTGATTGATGTGCATTTGAACCTTAGGTGTGTGTTTTGAACCCTCATTTATAGTTTAATCTAGGTTAAATCATCGTTTTATAGACCGATTGGATTTTGACCCTTTGGTACCTTCGTAGTTCATACTGTGAAAGTACAGATGCTCCTACAAAATAGAACGAAAGTTTAATGGTTTTGAGCAAAACTATGAAGTTATGCTGTCCAAGCGAACGTGACAATTTCGCTTGACAATACTCAGTTTCAAATGGCTGAAATTATAGTTTTGTCTTGCCGAATCTACTTCTTCGGCTAGGAAAAACTACAACTGTTTCTCTGTCGAAACTGCACGTTTTCTTGCCGAAACTACTGTTTCGACCAGCAGAACTATACTTTCATCCATCGAATTTATTTTGATTATTATTTATGTTTTTTCTTTTTAATTATTATTCATTATTATTCATTTTGATTCATCTTTCCAACGTGTTTCATCTTCTTCTTTTGAGATAAATGGCTAATTTGAAATTCAATGTACGGAACACCATCACGACCATTCTTGATGATACAAACCCAAAGGCCGCAGGATTCTGTGACTGTATATGATGGTTCCAGTGCTCTCCTATAGCTCATGTGGTTTCTCACTCTCCTACTATATACGATCTTCATATTCGAGACTTCTGGAGAACTGTCGAATATGACACGAGAGCTAATCCTTAGAGGATTGTAGCTAGAGTTCTATAGAGTGACATCTCAATCACTTTGGAGGTTATTGCACAGGTACTAAGGCTTCAAGAAGACTATGGAAATGAGGTTATGTTATTTGCTCAGGAGTGTTTCAGGCATTCAGGAGTATAGGATATAAGGGCCCTCCTTTCGGGACAAGGAAAGAGATCAAGAAATCTTTCTTGTCCACGGAGTGGAGATATATTGCTCACATATTCATCATGTGCTTGGACTACTGAAAGGGTGGATCAGATAGGCTAAACGTGGACTGGGCCAAGGCCATGATTATTTTATTGTGGAGGGCTGAAGGCTAACATAGCCAAGCTTATTTTGACTACATGACCGAGAATGTTATGGTGCTAAAGAAGGATAATTGGTTGTCATACCAAAGGTTTATTCACATGCTGATAGATGATCTGATTCCTAATATGCCTAGACATGGAGAAATCAGATGACAGGTTTAGATGAATACTAAAATATCTACCGGCTACTCTACCTTTAGGCATCACTTTAGTGGGAAGATCACTCACTTATGGGAGAAGATGTATCCAACCAAAAGGTGGAACTACATAAGGAGGGTGATAGAGTCTGAGGATAAACATGTTGAGGAAACAAGGGAAAAACATGTTGAGTTAGTAAAAAAGAGAAAGCGATATGCAAAGGAGAAAGATTATGACTTTGAGGAGGAGAAAGATGAGGTGGAGCAGTCATTAAGAGCTGAGTGGGAAAAAAAACAAATTGAATGGGTTGTGAGATTGATATTCTCACAAGAACCAAATATGATGATTGAGTTAATGATTGTATGATAGAATCAAACAATCAAGAAACATTGCATGCAAGAAATACTCGTTTATCTTCTCTTTCTCGTTTTCCGGCGACTTTGCATGTTGGATTGAAGGCGAGATCCTTGAATTTTGGAGGCTTTGGACGATTCCCCGCTATAGCCTGGTTCGACCGCGGGCTACCTACCGCGGCGGTGCTATCCGGAGGCGGGGAATATTTGGTGGTTTAGGGGGGTTGCTGTTGTTTGGGGTAAAATAGAGCCGTTTGATCTTGTTTTAGTGGTTGCATGTCGGATCCTAGACGAGATCTTCAAGATTTGGGTGCATTGGGTTAGATCTGGCGAGAATTCCGGTCGACCAAGGGGCTGCCGGTGGCGGCCAGTGGCTAACCATGGTGGATAGTGGCTGCATGTGGTGGATAATGGTGGTACGAGTTATTACCAAGGTGTTTCGTAATGCATGTTGTGGTTTAGTTGCGTTTGCTTACGAGATAACAATGTTGTTGTGTTGTATGTAATCTTGGTGTGTTTTGGTTAGGTTAAACCTTGGTCAAAGCTGTTGGTCAAAGCTGGTCAAACATGGTCAATGGGCAGTCAACGCATTGTGGGTGGGAGCAAGCGAATTCTAGGACACGATATGGAAACGTTAGGTATAACCGTGCGTTAGACATTCATATACGTATAAACATGGAGATCATATATTAACTTGTGTGTGTGTTGAGCTACTATGTATAAAAATGTTAACTACTTTATAAATCATCAAGAATAAATGTGTAAACTTGAAATGGCGTGACCAATCGCCTCATGATAAATGAGTTGGTAATGTTATCATTTAATCAAGAAATTAGACAACATATATGTAGTTATCTAATCTCGTGGCACATGAAATCCTTACAAGGCGTAGAGATGAGTAAAATATATATTTATATACAATGGATACTTTAGGTTAATTGATTTTGACATGTATTTATTTAAGACTCATAATCCTAAAATAATCCATCATCTTTTTATTATTAATAGTCGAACATTTCATTGTGAGAATAAATATTACTTGCATAACCCCCTTTTTATTTACTACAATGGCCACTATTATTGATATTTGGATTATTCTAGCATCAATCTAACATTAGGATAAAAGCGTAAGCAACATGAACATCATTTGGAACATTTTAGACTACTTATATCATAAATAATAATTATCTATAAAGATATGGAACCCTTAATATCAACCATTTACTTTTACGTTCATTACATAAATAACCATTTCTCGATTAAATGCATTAATTAACCTAATACGCACAAATTTGTACATGACAATTAATCATTTCACAAGAATATAGGTACTTCAAAGATATTAATCATTAAGCTTAAGTTAACTAAAGAGCTTGTAAGGCCTCGTTCCCGGGACGCTTACAACTGGTAATTCATTGCACATAAAACATATACTTTGCATTTAATCATCAAAACATTGCAACGGAAACATAAAACAAATGACCATTTCATTCATCATAAAAACTGTTGTAAAATAATGTCTCGTTTGTCGGTTATAAAATTACATTGTTGTATTACATCACAAAAACTTTAAATAAATAGATGCCATCCAAAAGGGTTGAGTAGCTGCCTCGTGCCATGCTCAGCAACGTTTACCTGCCAACTGAAAACGTATAAAAGTCAGCGTTGCTGAGTGAGTTCTAGTTTTATAATAAAACATACATAAAATCGTTATTTATTTCCTTTCAGAGTCCATACAATACGTTTCATTCGTTCGTGATCATACATCATACGTACATACATATAATATCATTATTATCTTCCGGTACGTTCGTTAACTTTCGTTCATTCATTACATCTTGTGACATGTACATTACCCCGAACATTGTGCACGAAGTGGGTAACTGGGCCTGAGGTCTTTCATAGACCTCGAGCATTGTGCACGAAGCTGACTCCAGTACCTGGGGCAAATACAATCACCATTCATCTTTTCTTTTTCATTTCGGATCAATGCCATATACTATACCTCAAACATTATACACGAAACTGGTTATTAGGCCTGAGGTCTTTCATAGACCCCGAACATAACACGTAATACTTTCAGTTGATTCCTTAACATAACACGTAAAGCCATGGAAAGATAAACATACATCAACATAAGCAACATATCATATCATTCATACATCATCATAAAGGGCATCATACATACATAACATACAACATGCGTAACCATGCAACATCATCATCATTATCATCATAAGCATCAATCACAATGCATAACATGCCCCTCATACCATCTATGACCCCAAAAGTCAACTTATATAGTCCTTTAGGAATCTCCCAGTCAAGCTTACTTTACATATTTTCCCTAATAATCAGAAAATACTCTAAGTCCTTAGGTGCATAGGCACTATGCAGGCGCATGGACACTATTCAGGCGCATGGGCAACTTTCAAGCACATGGGCACTATGCAGGCGCATGGGGAACACTTAGTCAAATCCAGCCCAATTTCTAGGCGCATGAGTACTATTCAGGCGCATGAGCCACTTGGGCGCATAAGCACTATTGGGGCATATGGCCCTACACTTAGTCATCCGACTAACATTTCTAGGCGCATGGACCACTGTTCAGGCGCATGAGCTATACTTAAAACATTCCTAAGGCAAATTTTGGGCGCATGAGCTACTGTTTAGGCGCGTGGCTTACACTTAATTCTTTCTAATGCAATTTCAGGCGTATGAACACTTATCTAGGCGTATGAGCTTCTGTGAAACATGTTTCTAAGATGTTTTCAATCCTAATCATCAAACCCATCTGTTCTAAGCATAATATGGCTATTCTTAACATGAGTAGCCTATAAACCATGAAGAACCAACATCAACATACATAAAACATACGACTATTCACACATAAACTTGTAAAATCATTTTAATACGTTCTCAGCCCCAAAGATAGTTTAAAACATGTAAAAACTAGGTCTAACTCACCTGCTGCAGCTTGGGTGTTCTTCCTTTTAACCCGCTTGCAAAGAGTTCAAACACCTAAAAACAACACCAAAAAAACACACACCCGAGCACAAACACCACCCATAAGCACATAAACACATAAGTGGGATAAAACCCATCATAAAAACATAAAAACCTTGAATTCTTACCTTGAATTCACTTTTCTTCTTCCTCTTCTTCTTCAATCGAGAGTATTCTCTGCTCTCTCTCTCTAAACCCGAGAAAAATGGTGGAGTGAGGTGAGGGTGGGCGGCCATACCCACCTTTACACCAACTTTTGAAAATTTTGTCCTTTTTGGACACTTTTAGTCCCTCCACTTGGACTTTATTGCCTTTCTTGCTTTTATTCTTTATATATTGTCTTTTAAAAATAACCGGGTGTTACAAGTGCACCCCCCTTATATAGGTTTCGTCCCCGAAACCTGTTATTCCTCGAACATATGAGGATAATGCTGTCTCATCTCCTCCTCAGTCTCCCATGTAGACTCGGATCCCTTCCTGTGCTTCCACTGTACACGCACAAGAGCAACCACTTTATTTCTCAGTCTTTTCTCTTTATGATCGATGAATGTCACCGGTTGCTCCACATAATTGAGCCATTCGTCTACTTCGATTTCCTCTAGTGGAACAATCATGTCTTCATCAGCTAAGCACTTTCTCAAATGAGATACATGGAATGTCGGGTGAATTCCACTTAACTCATCTGGTAACTCCAATCTATAGGCCACCTCTCTTACTCGAGCAATAATTCAGAAAGGTCCTATGTACCTCGGGCTTGCTTACCTCGTTTCCTGAATCGGATAATTCCCTTCCAAGGTGAGATCTTTAACATAACCTGGTCACCCACCTGGAACTCGATCGGTTTGCGTCGTTTTTCGGCATACGAATTCTGTCTATCTTTAGCTGCCTTCATGAAGGCTTTAATCTTCTCAAGCTTCTCAGTAGTAGCATCGATTACCTTGACACTCCCCAATTCCTTTTGACCAATATCTCCCCAACAAATGGGTTTCTGCATCTCCTACCGTATAGCATCTCGTATGGTGGCATGCTAATACTGGCATGATAGCTATTGTTGTACGAGAATTCAGCTAACGGTAAATAGTCATCCCAACTTCCCCCAAAATCAATCACACATGCCCGAAGCATGTTTTTCTAGTGTCTGAATGGTCCTTTCTGTTTGACCATCAGTTTGGGGATGATAAGTCGTGCTAATATGTAACCTCGTCCCATGGCATCGTGGAATTTCTTCCAGAATTTAGATGTAACCGGGTGTCACGATCAGACAGAATGGACACCGGCACACCATGACGAGTTACAATCTCCTTGATGAACAGGTCAGCAACCACCTCTCGGATGAATATGTCTCGTGGATCGGTAGGAAGTGAGCACTCTTCGTCAAGCGGTCAACAATCACCCATATGGCATCGTATCCTTTCGGAGTACGGGGCAGTTTCGTATTGAAATCCATGGTGATGTGCTCCCACTTCCATTCCGGTATATCCAAAGGTTGGATCTTCCATACGGCTTGTGATGTTCCGCTTTCACTTGCAAACAAGTAAGGCACTTACTCACATACTCCGTCACGTCATGCTTCATACCCGGCCACCAATAATCTTTCTTGATGTCTTGATACATCTTTGTGGCACTAGGATGGATGGAGTATCGAGTCTTATGAGCTTGTCCAAAATCCTCACACGTAGATCCCCGAAACGAGGAATCCACACCCATCTTCTAGCATCAAGCGTGTTCTCACCCAATTCTCCAACCAGACCTCTCATTCTTTCAGAGTTTAGATGATCTTCTTTCAATACCTCATCTTGAAACTCCTTGACTTGCTTCATTACCTCAGAGGTCATAATAAGTTGGTATGCCTTCACCCGAATCGGCTCGAGCCTCTCCTTCCGGCTAAGAGCATCAGCCACCATGTTAGCCTTGCCCGGATGGTAATGGATCTCACAATCATAATCTGTTATGAGCTCCAACCATCGTCTCTCTGCCTCATATTCAGGTCCTTCTGCTCAAAGAAGTACTTTAAGCTCTTGTGGTCGGTGAAGATGGTGCACTTCGTTCCATACAGATAGTGCCTCCAAATCTTTAGTGCAAATACCACGACCGCTAGTTCCAAGTCATGAGTAGGGTAGTTGACCTCATGAACCTTCAGTTATCGGGATGCGTAGCTATAACTTTTCCTCTTTGCATTAACACACACCCCAACCCTGAGTAAGAAGCATCTGAATACACCACCAAATCTTTGCTTCCATCGGGTAATGACAAGACAGGAGCTTAAGTCAACCTCGCCTTCAGTTCTTCAAATGCCTTCTCTTGAGCTTGACCCCATACAAACTTCACATATTTTCGGGTGAGCTTGGTTAGTGGAGAAGCGATCTTGGAAAAGTCTTGAATAAATCTCCTGTAGTAACCCGCCAAACCCAAGAAACTACGAATCTCGGATGGCGTCTTTGGAGATTTCCATTGCATCACTGCCTCCACCTTAGCCGGGTCCACCATAATCCCGTCGGTATTCACCACATGACCCAAGAACTGAACTTCACACAACCAAAACGCGCACTTGGAGAATTTTGCATACAACTTCTCTCTTCTTAACGTCTCCAGAACCTCCCGAATGTGACTGGCATGCTCAATCTCACTCTTCGAATAAATCAGGATATCATCAATGAACACAATCACTGATTTATCCAACATAGGCCGACACACACGGTTCATTAGATCCATAAAAGCAGCTGGCGCATTGGTCAAACCAAACGACATAACGAGGAACTCATAGTGACCGTAGAGCGTGCGAAAAGCTGTTTTAGGGATGTCCTGCTCCTTCACTTTCAGCTGATGGTAACCAGATCGAAGATTTATCCTCGAAAACCAACTGGCTTCTTGGAGCTGATCAAACAAATCGTCTATTCTTGGTAGGGGGTATCGGTTTTTCACCGTCAACTTGTTCAACTCTCGGTAGTCAATACACATCCTCATACTACCGTCTTTCTTCTTCACAAACAGGACCGGAGCACCCTAGGGAGAGATACTCGGTCTAATGAACCCTTTATCGAGCAGCTCTTGCAACTGCTCCATTAGTTCTTTCATTTCCGTGGGAGCTAACCGATACGGTGCTTTGGCAATAGGTTGAGCACCGGGTATCAAGTCAATTTGGAACTCAACCTCACGATCTGGTGGCACCCCGGGTAAGTCTTCCGGGAATACGTCCGGAAAGTCGCGCACCACTAGTACTTCGGATAATTGCGGTACTGACGCATCCACATCTTTTATGTATGCCAAGTAGGCACTACATCTACGTCTCATGCACTTCCCCGCCACTGCCATCGAAATTACTTTCGGGATCATCGCGACTCGATCGCCATAAACCATCACCTTATCCCCGTCAGGTGCTGTCAATCAGATCATCTTCTTGCGACACACAATATTTTCTTCATAGGTTTCTAACCAGTCCATCCCTAGTACTACATCAAATCCACCTAGGGGTATCACGTGTAACCTAGCAGCAAACCTATGGCCTTCTAGTTCTATGGCACAGTCCTTTATCACATCAGTAATTCTAGTGGACTTACCGATAGCAGTTTCTACATCGAAGGCTCACAAATACATCTACTCTTATTAGGAAACTTAGCACCAAAGGCAGCAGAGATGAAACTCCTACTAGCACCAGAATCACACAACACAGATGCAAGAGTTTGGTTTACCAGAAACATCCCTGACACTACGTCGGGGTCTGTCCTAGCCTCCTCCCGAGTCATCATGAAAGCTCGGGCGCTTGCCTTCTGTCCTTCTCCTCAGCCTTTTTCACCCAGAACCCTCGGCCCTTGGCTTCTTACACTCCCTGCTCATGTGACCACTTCCCCCGTAGTTGAAACACTTCATGCCTCCACAATCTCTAGTCATATGGCCAGGCTTCCCACACTTGAAACAAACACTCGACCCCCATCTACACTCGCCACCGTGCTCCTTCCCGCACTTGCCACACTTCTTCAACTCAACCCCAGCTGTGACCACACGTCGGTCACCTACCCTCGCCACCTTATTGTTTGGAGCGGCTCTACCACGTCCAAACCATTTCCCATTCCAGTTCCTCCCATCCCTACTCGTCTTCTTCCCGCTTCAGCCACTACCACCTCACGTTCATCACATAGTCTACTAGCCAAATCAACCACCGACCTAAAAGTGCTCGCCGGGCAGTGATCATATGCCTACGGATTTCCACCAGCAGCCCCTGGATGTATCTCTTAATCTTCCATGACAGTGGTGACACCTGATCGAGCACCAGCCGTGCCATTTCATTGAACTTTGTGGTGTACTCTTGGTGTGTCATAGTTCCAGCCTCCAGTTGCAGAAACTCTCTCTCGACCTTGTCCATTTCTCGATGAGGACAAAACTCCTCCATCACTAACTTCTTCAATTCCGACCATCTCATTCTCCCGATCGCCCGACTACCCTCGGCTTGGACTATATTGTCCCACCAGCACGGAGCCGAGTCTACAAATGAGTGGGTAGCAAACTTAACCTTCTGGTCTTCTCGGCACTTGCTGATATCAAGTACCGCCTCCATTTCCCTCACCCACCGATGAGAAGCAGCGGCAGTGCCATTTCCATCGAAAGTAGGGGGCTTGCATCTCATGAATACCTTGTAGTTATAGCCTCGTACTGCCTCCCGCACAGGCTCTGCTTCTTCCTCTTCTTCCTCATCATCAGACGAAACCGTCTCAGTCTCGGGCTGTCTTCTTTCGCCCGTAGGTCCACTCCTTTCCCTTCTCTCTCCCTCTCTAACTGCTTTTATCACTTCGGTCACCACAAACGGTAGGATCGTCTGCATGACCTGATGCACTTCTTCCACAACCGCCTCCTTCACCGAGGCTCTCAGGTTAGCACTCTTATCTTCACCCTCCGGATGATGGGTTTCTGGTTCTTCATGAACCACCTTTTCGGCCCTAGGCCTTCCCCTCGTAACCCGTGGTTCAACACCATGTCCCCCACCACGTGAAGCTTTAGATGATCTACCACCGGTCATCCTCTAACTCACACTAAAAGATTCAAACACCAACACGGTCATTTAAGGGAATAGCTCAGTTTATGTCAAGTATAGCAAGTCCTTAATTACAGTGGCAAGTAGTGATTAGCCACTTACTTTACTCTTCATACCCTGAGCATTGCCTGTCCTAACTACATCAGTATTTAAATCTACATACAACACATAACCACATACCATGCGCACATAAACCGATTAACATTACGAAAATACCCGATGGCACGCAGCTACTTAGATTGGCATCTCATTCCCATTCTGTCCCATTCTCAGTTTAAGTTAAGATTTATTTTGAAAATTTACCCATTTCACTTAAACTTTGGCTCTGATACCAACTTGTAAGGCCCCGTTCCCAGGACGCTTACAACTGGTAATTCTTCGCACATAAAACATATACTTTGCATTTAATCATCAAAACATTGCAACGGAAACATAAAACAAATGACATTTCATTTCATCATAAAAACTGTTGCAAAATAATGCCTTGTTTGTCGGTTACAAAGTTACATTGTTGTATTACATCACAAAAGCTTTAAATAAATAGATGCCATCCAAAAGGGCTGAGTAGCTGCCTCGTGCCATCCTCAGCAACGTTTACCTGCCAACTGAAAACGTATAAAAGTCAGCGTTGCTGAATGAGTTCTAGTTCTATAATAAAACATACATAAAATCGTTATTTATTTCCTTTCAGAGTCCATACAATACGTTTTATTCATTCGTGATCATACATCATACGTACATATAAATAATATCATTATTATCTTCTGTTACGTTCTTTAATCTTTGGTCATTCATTACATCTTGTGACATGTACATTACCCCGAACATTGTGCACGAAGTAGGTAACTGGGCCTGAGGTCTTTCATAAACCTCGAACATTATGCACGAAGCTGACTCTAGTACCTGGGGCAAGTACATTCACCATTCATCTTTTCTTTTTCATTCTGGATCAATGCCATATGCTATACCCCGAACATTGTGCACGAAGCTGGTTACTGGGCCTGAGGTATTTCATAGACCCCGAACATTATGCACGAAGCTGACTCCAGTACCTAGGACAAGCAACAAGAATCCCATACATATGGTCAATCACAAGGATTGGACCCCAGTGTGCATCCTTTTGGGGTAGCTAACCCGCATATAGTTGAGCTAACACCCTTCATTGGGTGGGGACCTCCATACATTTGCTTGCAAGACTTTTTACGTTCATTCATTCGTTAATGCATGCATTCATTCGTCATGTTCCACTTTCATTATCTTTCACTTTACGTTACATAATAATTTCGGTTCATTCCTTAACATAACACGTAAAGCCATGGAAAGATAAACATACAACATCATAAGGAACATATCATATCATTCATACATCATCATACAGGGCATCATACATACATAACATACATCATGCATAACCATGCAACATCATCATCATTATCATCATAAGCATCAATCAAAATGCATAACATGCCCCTCACACCATCTATGACCCCAAAAGTCAACTTATATAGTCCCCCGGGAATCTCCCAAGTCAAGCCTACTTTACGCATTTTCCCCAAAAATCAGAAAATATTCTAACTACTTTACACATCTTCCCTAAAAATTAGAAATATTCTAAGTCCTTAGGCGCATGGGCACTATGCAAGCGCATGGGCACTATGCAGGCGCAGGGACACTATTCAGGCGCATGGGAAACACTTAGGCGCATGGGCAACTTTCAGGCGTATGGGCACTATGCAGGCGCATGGGGAACACTTAGTCAAATCCAGCCCAATTTCTAGGCGCATGGGTACTATTCAGGCACATGAGCCACTTGGGCGTAGGGCCACTTGGGCGCATGGGCCACTTGGGCGCATGGGCCACTTGGGCGCATGAGCATTATTGGGGCGCATGGTACTACACTTAGTCATCCGACTAACATTTCTAGGCGCATGGACCACTTTTCAGGCGCATGGGCTATACTTAAAACATTCCTAAGGCAAATTTTGGGTGCATGAGCTACTGTTTAGGCGCATGACTTACACTTAATTCTTTCTAAGGCAATTTCAAGCGTATGAACACTTATCTAGGCGCATGAGCTTCTGTGAAACATGTTTCTAGGATGTTTTCAATCCTAATCATCAAACCCATCTATTCTAAGCATAATGTGGCTATTCTAAACATGAGTAGCCTATAAACCATCAAGAACCAACATCCAACATACACAAAACATACGGGTATTCACACATAAACTTGTTAAATCATTTTAATACGTTTTCAGCCCCAAAGATAGTTTAAAACATGTAAAAACCGGGGTCTAGAACTCACCTCGTGCAGCTTGGGTGTTCATCCTTTCAATCCGCTTGCAAAGAGTTCAAGCACCTAAAAACAACACCAAAAACACATACCCTCGAGCACAAACACAACCCATAAGCACATAAACACATAACCGGGATAAAACCCGTCATAAAAACATAAAAACCTTGAATTCTTACCTTGAATTCACTTTTCTTCTTCCCCTTCTTCTTCAACCGAGAGTATTCTCTACTCTCTCTCTCTCTAAAACCGAGGAAAATGGTGGAGTGAGGGAGGGTGGGCGGCCATACCCCCTTTACACCAACTTTTGAAAGTTTTGTCCTTTTGGACACTTTTAGTCCCTCCACTTGGACTTTATTGCCTTTCTTGCTTTTATTATTTATATCTTGTCTTTTAAAAATAACCGGGTGTTACAAAGCTCAACTGCATGCATGTTATACACATCGTGCTAATTCTAAACATACATCTTATATGTTCAAATTAGGATATCATGTTGGTGACCTTTATTTTTGTCAAGCTGAGAATCTATATAAGGATACCAGGTGAGTTTAAGTGTTCTTTTTACTACTGCTTTGGGAGAAACATGCTCTGTTATTTATGAACTATAATTGTGCTTACTTGGTTATTGTATGTGGATTTATGGTTACCTCCTGATACTTATATCATGATCAGTAATTCTTTCGTGAACCACTTGTTTTATATGGATATATCTATTTGGGGCATCCCCCACACACAATGGCTTCTGTTCTAGGAAGGGTACCCCACTGAGATCCTGAGGGGTTGTTTGTGGCATGTGACAGGTTTTGTTAAGAAACTATGGTGAACCATCCAGGCAGGTATGTTACACTGGTTTGGGCTCAGTTCTTCTTTCAGGAATAGCCGGTTAAACACAACTTTAGAAGAGGTCAACCGGGGCTGAGTGCAGGGTTGATTATGATTCTCCCACGATGTTGAAACTATGATTCATTCCTTTTTATCAAATGAGGATTTGTTAAGTCCGTTTTGTTTTTTTTTACTTTAAGCTCTTGAACTCACCTACTTTATGTTGACATAAAAACCTTTTTGAGCATGTCTTCAGGTACAGCTAGGGAAGTTAGATGAGCTATAAAAGATGTCCAAAGCCGAAGCAAGAATTGAGGGTAGATGTTGAAGGCAAAAGTTGAGTCTAGAAGCCTTAGTTACGGAAGCCTCAAGATATATTGACCAAGTGATTACTCATGATGCCTGTAAATTTTAGATCGAGATGCCTTGTCAGTTGAAACAAACAAACATCCTAATGTAAATAGTATGATAAGCTTTGTAATAAACCATTTAGTTTTAGCTGCATTTTAGGTTGTTGTTTACCAATCTTTACGTCCCGCCTCTCTGGGCTCGGGTGTGTGACATCAAGCTCTAGAGGAGTGTTGGCATTATCACCAAACTATAGACACTGTCTCATAGTTTGTTCAGTGATGGTTAGACTATGATCATCAGTGATCCTTCCAGAAAGAGTTCTTTCACCATCTATCTCTATTACCACAGCAGTGCTTCAGAAAGACTTTATGAATCTCTCATAAATGACTGGTCTAACTGTAATTGCATGAGCCACTCTAGTAGTGGAAATGAATCTGATCATGTCTCTAAGATCTTCAGCCTCAGATACATTAGGGTCCAGATAACCGCTGATATTATGGAGCTTGCTCCGGGTGAGATTTGCAATGTACCCTATATTAGAGGCATATGAATTAGATTAATGGATAATAGTTATCACATTGTAAAGCATACATCAAGCAAGTTTCATCAGTTTTTCTTTTGATGGTCAAAGTTGACTGTTTGAAGTTACTGTTCCATAGGAATCATTCCAAAGCTTGATGTTATCATGAATAATCACTGTTATTTTGTTTTTCATGTTTGGAGAGATCATATTTTTTTTTTGTTTTTAACCTCTTTTCAACTCTTAGATTTGAGAATTGATTTCAACATTTTCATCTTTTGTTATGCTTTGTTCATATGATGAACATGATTTTGTAATTCACCTATTGGTTGTTATTCTTCTTAGTTAACATATTCATTGTAGTCGAAAATGATCATCATTCTGTAAATCAAGTCTGATTTTGAGTTTTCTTTCTTAACCTAGGTTTCTATGTTCATCATTTGTTCTAAAATTCAATATTTTAGGTCACAAAAATTAAAGATTTTCACCTTTTGTTTGATACTACTGTTGTAGAGAATCAAAACTGACGACTAATTAGATGAAATGAATTATAGAACACAGGTTTGTTGATGGCGATGATGATTGATGAAGAACAGTGAGTTTCGCTCATCGCACTTTACAGTCCCTCAAATTTGAAAAGTATTAAATGACCTTTTGAAATGATTTTAAATAGTCAACTAATGGCTTTTACAAATTGTTACAAGTTTCTGAACAAATGCAGTCAGTTTTTTTTAATTCACTGTAGCAAATGTGGAAGAGTTTTGTTCATCAGCATTTGTGTACTGTTACAGATGTAGAAGTGAAAAACTTGAAAACATTTGTTCACTGTAGCAAATGAGGAAGAGTTTTGTTTATTAGCATTTGGGTATTATTACAAATGCAGAAGTGAAAAACTTGAAAACATTTATTCACTGTAGCAAATGCGGCTGAACAAAGTTAGTTCGCATTTGTTTACTATAATAAATGCGGTAGAGAAAATTCCTTTATCCACATTAACTTCAACAAATGCGGCTGAACAATAAATTTGTCCGCATTTCTTGACCATCATCATGACCGAAGAGATTAAACACTTGTTTATTCATTTTTGATATACATAAAAAGTATTGATGCACACATTTATGAAATCCGGATGAGTAAAAATAAATTCGATAATGAAAAATATCTTCCGTATTAACAAATGTGTTAGAACAATTTTGTCCATATAGCTTTTTAACACATTAAACTTTTTATGTATACTTGTTTGACACAAATACGATAAAGTAAAGTCCTTATCCGCATTGGTGTCACTTTGTTTTAAATGACATAAACAGTTACCCGCATTGGTTATATACATGGTTTAACTTCACCCGCATTAACCAATGTACTTTCCCCCATTAACTTTTAAACTTAGTCAAAGCTTACTATTTCTGCAAAGAAATTCTTATTTTTGGTTTTTTCTTGTTATGAAGAATTGCCTTTGATTGAATTGTGTCTTATGAAGATGATTGCTTTTGTTGGAATTATCAATTCTTGCTTGGATTGACTTGTATATCAGAAGTTATATAAGTTTCCCATTGTTAGATCGATCTTGGACTTCTCATGCTTCCAAGAATCTGCAAAAGCTGAGATACTATGGTATAACTTCTACACTGACACAAACAATCTCTTTTTTATTTGTTTTGATGTTTTAAGAAAGTAATTTAAGAAAGTAAATGTCTATACAACTGGTTAAAATTTTAAATTACTCCCCCTAAACTTTGTATCCACATCTAGATAAGAACTTTAAAGATTTAAAACTTTTGAATATGAAATATTTCTGATTTTTTGTTTTTCTAATTTAAGAATGATGAGAAGTATACCTTTTGTTAGGATCATATCAATCTTACATTACCCATGTGTATTCTTTTGTAATAAAATGGACATGTTTATGAACTTATTGATTGAAGGTATGTTTGTCCCTTAAACTCATACATGGTTAATATTTTAATGCATGTGATATTTATCATGTTTTGGTTGATTTTATTATTCAATATATACCTCACACACAAAAGCATGGTATGATTAACCATCCTCATGTAATGCATATCCTCATGTAATAGAACTTTCTTGACCAGGTCACTTAAGGTATGAGATCTCATTTTCACTGATCCTCATTAGGATTCTTTTACTTTGATCCTTTTCATAATTTGATCCAAATTGGGATTCTTTTCACTTCACTTTGGAAGGTGATCCATGGTTGGATTTTTTTTGTTCATTCACAAAGAATGTATTATTTCGTACATTCATCTAATTTGGATGTGTTCCTCATTGGAATCGTTTGGATCAATAGATCTGCATTGTGTGCTTGTTTTTTCAGGTCTTTGCTTAGCAAAACAGAGAAGAAACTGATATATGTGAAAGAGATTCATAGAATATCATTACCTGGTGTGTTTAGGTTACTACACACACAAACACTTAGATAAGCCAATGCTTATCAGTACTCTGAGATGAGTGTTTCACAATTGAATAAGATTTTAATTCATCACAGCATGTATCTTCTTTTCCAAGTTGAGCCTACCAACACATGAGGTAAGTCATGACAGTCTTTCAAATTTAAAATTAAGCACAGTGAATTATATAACGATTGTAATTATATCATTTCCCAATGTATATATCGTTTTCTTCATCAAAATTGACTTCTTTTTGTGATTTTCAAAAATTTGGAATTGTTTTTGATGTTTTGTTTTTATTCAAGGTTAATCATGCCAATTGATTGAACTATGTATTCAAACCTACTAGGTTCAAATGCCTTGGTGAATAAATCGGCTAAGTGATTTTTAGTTGGAACTTGAATCAATTTGATTAACTCTTTTTCAGCACAATCTCACAAAAAGTGATATCTAATTTCAATATGTATTGTTTTTGAGTGCTGAACTGGGTTTTTTGTAATGAAAACAACAGTTGTGTTGTCAATGTAAATTGAAGTGTGCAAAAAGTTAAAACCATAATCGAGCATCTGGTTTTGAATCCAGAGAACTTGTGAGCAACAAGCTGATGCTGCAATGTACTCAGCTTCTGCTCTTGAAACATATACATTGGTCTACTTCTTGCCCTGCCAGGAGACCAGTCTGGGACCAAGAAATTGACAACCGCAGAAGTCGACTTCCTATTGAATTTGCATCTGCCATAATCACTGTCAGTATAGGCATAGAGATTGGAGTCTCATTCCTTTGGATACCATAAACCAAGAGCTAGATTGCCCTTAAGATATATGAATATCCTCTTGACAACATTCACATGAGATTCCTTAGGATCAACTTGATATCTGGTGCACACACAAACACCAAACATAATGTCAGGCCTACTGGCTGTTAGATACATAAGTGAACCAATCATGGATCCATAGTGAGTCTGATCCACTTATTTGCCTTCTGGATCTGGATCTATCTTCACTTTATTATAAACAGGTGTTCTAATAGACTGACAGTCGGCAAGGTGGATTTCTTTAACATTACTTCTACATATTTTGATTGTTAAATGAAGATTCCATCTGCTGTCTGTTGGACTTGCACTCCTAAAAAGAATGTGAGTTCCCCCATTGCACTCATTTGAAATTTCGAATGCATAAGGTCTTCAAAATCTTTATAGGGTTGCTTGTTTGTCGAGCCAAAAATGATATCATCCACGTAGATCTGGACGAGCAACATGTCTCTTCCTTTTCTCTTTTTGAAGAGAGTCTGATCAATATTTCCTCTTTCATATCCATGTTCAAGAAGGAAAGATGATAGATTCTCATACCTCTTTCTTGGAGCTTGATGAAGACCATACAAGGCTTTGTCAAGCTTGTACACCCTATGAGGGAAATCAAGGTCTTCAAAGCTAGGTAGTTGATGCACATAGACTTCTTCAGCAATCTTTCCATATAGAAAAGCACACTTCACATCCATTGATAAACAGTAACTTCATGGATGTTGAATATGCAAGAAAGATTCTTATTGCTTCTAATCTGGCAATAGGTGCAAACACTTTGTCATAATCAATTCCTTCTTCTTGTGTATAACCCTATGCCACTAATCTTGCTTTATTTCTGATGACAATCCCTCTATCATTAGTTTTGTTTCTGTACAGCCATCCTGTAAGGATTATATGTTAAGGCTGATGCAACTCAAACACTCAAAGTCTCCTGCATGCATGCACAAGTTCATTGAAGAAGAATGCTTCGGATGTTTCACACCAACTGAAATATTCTAAGTGTGAAATCTTCTAAAGACAAGACCAATATCTTCCGAAGTCAAAGATGAAGTCTTCTGAAGCATCAGAGACAAAGTCTCCCGAAGCTTCAGAGACAAAGTCTCCCGAAGCTTCAGAGACAGTCTCCCGAAGCTTCAGAGACAAAGTCTTTCGAAGCCAACAGTTGAAGACAGATTTCTTCTAAAGACTTTTAGTATACACGCTTTATCTGATGTACTTTACATAAAGCTGGACCCGGTTTCCGCTGCAACTTTGTAAAGTCACCAACTTACCTGAGTTGGTGAAAAGGTCCATGCTTTTAGTAACTATACATTGTGGTCTTTACTTTGTAACTTTCTACTTCATGTACTTTATCCTTTTTGTAATATATTAGGATAAGAGCAATAGCATGTCATAGTCACAAGTCAAAAGGCAATCTGCCTTTTGACTTTACAATTGATTTTGTTTGTGTCTAGTCTATTGCATCCAGCTGGCTTTCATAGTATGGCCGACAATAGGATGTGGTATATGTATCTCAAGTACTTGTAACTTTCTTTTATGCTTTGTAACACTTGTAATAGAACTTGAGAAGGCAATATACTGCAATCTTGAAAACCATCCTTGTGTATTTTACTATCTTGTTATGTTTTTATTCAGTTGTGTTCTTAGTATCATTACTTGTGGTTAATCTAGTTTCACTGTTTGATTAGTCAAGTTAATCTTCTCATTGTGTTGTTGTGTTGTAAGTGACCACCCTTCACCGGTCCTGCATTTGGTATCAGAGCATTTCAGGCTCTTGATATAAGATTTCACCATCTTTAGATCCCTCACACACACAAAATACTTAACTTATCAAATGACAGCCAGTTCCAAAACTGATATGGAAATTGGAACCATGAACAAGTCCCCACTTATCACTCTTGATAACTTTGACACCTGGTGCCAAAGAATGGAAGGTTTCATCAGGTCTCCAGAGTCAAGAATGTGGGAGTCTGTTGACAATGGACCTTACATACCAAGCACCTCTTCTGCTACTAGTGGTGGTATGATTTCCAAGGCTATGGCTAACTACTCAGGTGAAGATATAAAAATAGTAGAGATTGACCAATAAGCCATGACAACCCTTCAGACTGTTCTTCCAAACTCTATGTACAGAGGTTTCAAGAAATGCAAAATAGCTAAGCAGCTGTGGGTGTAACATCTCGTATTTTCTTGTTAACTAATAGTTAATGTCGTTTATTCTTGTAAGGGTCAAAGTTGTCAATTATGAAACTTATGGATTGCCTATGATAATTTCCTTGTTGTTTTTGATTCTTTGACTAGAAGGCTTATAATTTAATTACTAAATTGAACTTAATAATAATAATAATAATAATAATAATAATAATAACTAAAATAATAAGTATAATAATAATTATTATTATAATAATAATGGTTATAATAATAATTAATAATAACTATAATGATATTAATAATGATAATAATTTTATAAAAGTTTAGAAATTAACAAATTAGTTAGAAGTTAAACTTAAACTAAGTTCAGGGGGTATTTATGTTATTTTGAAACTTGAATTAAAAGTTTTCTTACATAAAATAACAAAAAATGAGAAGTTAAGGACCAATTATGCAATTGATGAAACCCAAACCAAACCCCCCCCCCCCCCTTTCTGCCCGTATTTCCGGTGACCCACGTCGGCCACCACTAAAACCATACGTTTTCTTGATCTAAAACCATCCCCAAACCGTTGTTGTACTCGATTCGAACACCATTATGAACTTTGATTGCGTTTAAACGTCGGTTATGAACCCAATCGAATGATTAACCGAAAAGTCTTAAACCCCATAGCCGTTCGAGCGTTAACACTTCATAATAATTTAATTAAACCAACCTAAACGATCACCTATCAATCCCTAAACGAATACAATCCTCAATTTTCATCTGAAACAAGTTCCAACGTCGAATTCAAACTCTCATTCATCGCGTTTTTACAACTCTATTGAAACCCAATCTTCGAACAAATTTAACTTAAATTGACAAGGGGCTTCGTATCTGGATCATCCTTCGAAGCTTCCCTCGAGTTTAATTTGATTAACATCTACAATTGCTCATCGGTTGGACCAAAGTCAATCGCGACCTGTTCTTCAATCCAATCATCTTCTGTCAGCATCGAATCAGGTAACTGAAACCACCTACAAGTTTGTTTCATCATAATGAACAAAAGCCCTATGGTGCCAAGCTCTAAACTAATCGATTTGATCTTCAATTTAGCATAATCCGAATCTAGCGTCCATTGAAATTGGGTGGGGTTTTGTGTTGGTGTTTTTAAGGTTTGGAAACAAAAATAACCGCGGCTAAGGCCTTGGTTTACTGGTTAAGACACTGCACTTTGAACATGAGGTCCCGGGTTTGAACCCGGGCACCCTCATGTATCTTTTTTAAGGCTTTTTAGCCAATAAAATAATTATGGAAAATTTTTAATAAACATAAAAATACTTTTTGTAAACTTTAATATTTTTATAGACACCAAAATAATTTTCTAAATTTTTATTTAATTTAAATAATTAAATAACTTACTTAAAAACTTTTTAACAAAGGTTATAATTAGGATATTTCTATAAATAGACTATAAATGATGATGTATATCACTACAATATTTATTAGTTCAAATGTTATTTACACTTTATATATATAAACTTTGTTGATTATTGTAAACTTATTTCTTTATGACAAACTATTTAATTAGTATCACTCTTTTCTTTAAACTTAAAATAAGGTGTTTTTATCAGAACCCCAAATTCCCCTTGCAACCTTAGTTCTTGTTAAATCGTTAACCTTATTATTAACCTAAATCTTGTACAATATATATTTAGGTGTCTTGTGACGATTCATCTTGGAACGACCTTTATCATTCTTATTATTAATCTCCATAATTACTTGTTGTCATGTGAGTTTCCTTGCCCCCCTTTTTACATTTTCCACACTATTTTGGGGTGAAGCATGATACTTATACATCATACACATATAAACGTTTAAGACTTGTAAAGCACTTGCAATTCATCTTTATATTTTTTCATGGTTATTTGTATGTTGTAAGTGATTATATGAGATACATAGTTTGTTTACAATCATTAACTATTGCTAGGCTGGCAACGTCTTAGATCTTTGGGCCAGACAAGCCTTTTTGATGCTAAAGTCGAGGTATTGCCGACTCCAGATGACGTATTCTTGTTCATCATGGGAACCAAATACACTTAGCCAATCTTATATACTTGTAATCAAGTCGAGGTTTGGTTATAACGATATGTGTTCTATAACCTTACTAACTTATAACCTATGACATGAATTGCTACTTGTAACCTTATCATATTATGTATGAAAACGTTGGAAACTCACCAACTATTTATAGTTGGCCTTTTATTTTTATCATGTTTCAGGTAACCTTCAAGTTTAAAGTGATCTTTTGAAGCTTGCAATAAAACTAGGACTTGGACCTAGTTAAATGAATAAAATGTTTGTGTTATGTTTTGTTTTATTTGGACTTATTTCATGTTTGAGACTTATGATTGTATTTCATTTTAAAACATATAAAAATAATATTTGCAATTTAATATGGCATTATGTGGTTGTGAACAATCTTAACCCTCACATCTCGACGATTCTGCCGTCAAGGTTGGGGTGTGACAGATTGGTATCAGAGCCTATAACTATAGGGATTTAGGTTATTAAAAAATAGTGATCTAGACTATAGCTTATGCATGGACATCGTAGAATAATATTTATATTCTTGGAAATATATATATTGTTTACATGCTACATAATGCTATACCATACTTATGTGCAACTTGACGCCTTAGCATAGGTTTGCCTTCTAATTGTTTAAACTTTGTTACTTGTCTCCCTAAACTTACCTTTGACACTTTGACTCTCCCTGACAAATGAAACTCCTTAATCTTATTCTCGACGACACGTGGAATCGTATACTTATGCTTATGACTTGGATCTTTAGACTTATGTCTAATCTATGTAAATCTCATCAAGGTTTTGATTTCATGAACCTAAGAAATTTGAGTGACACATAGACACCTGTATTCTGGATTTCCTGGCAAAAGGCCCTAGGGCTAAGGCAAGCATATCGTATAAATCATACGGGACTAGTTATGCTTACCTGAGGATTTCTGGGATGAGTGATAAACTATGGTCAACATACATAAATTTCTAAGGCGAATGGGTCAACTTACCTGAAGGTTTTTGTAACAAGATAATCAAAGCTAGTTTAACCATTTTAAACTTATAAAACGCAGCGGATGAATGAGTTAAACATGTTATAACATTCTGAAAATTTTTCAGCATTTGAAGCATAAACAAAACCCAAAACAAGGATCAACAATATATGTGAAACACTATGCTATCAAACAAAACAATCAACCAAAAGGGGGAACAAGAAACAACCTTTCTTGCACTAGTTGTTGTAGATGAAAAGAATGAAGATGGTGATGACCTTGAATGTCTAGCCTTCAAAGGAGAAGACCTCAAGATTGTATACCCACAAGCTTAGCAAACACCTTACTTGTTAGGAAGTTAAAACACCAAGAACAAAACCTCTTATAAAACCCGAAATCTACAAGCAGCTCTTGAAGGGCAGCCAACAAAACGAAAATTTTCAGCTCTCTTCTTTGCTTGTATAATCTGAAAATTCAGCTTGTTTTGAGAGAGAGAGTCTTATGTGTGTGTAGAGCAAGGTGTGGTTTTTGAGAAAGTGTCTTGGTGTGAGTCTTCTAGTCTTCCATAAGACAAAAACAAAACCTCATACCTTCACACCCAAGGCGGCCGAAAAATCCTTTTCAAAAGGGTTTCCCCCCAATGTAGTTTTTATAAAATTACACACTTAGTCCTAGATTTTTATAAAATTAAAACTTCTTTTAATTTTATAACAATAACACACTTTTATTTGTTATTATTTAACTAACTTAAATAATAAAACAAATAATCTGTCATGAACAAAACAAACATACAATGTTGTTCTTTTACAAAAGTATTGTATTAGAAAACCAATTTTCTAATTGGTGTTAATATTTATTTGTTTGATCTTAGCAACAAATAAATACTTATTGGTGTTTGTATAGCTTGTTATTGGGTATGACCCGACTTGGATCATAACGTACTAACCACATCAATCTTGTATGTGTCTTGGGCATATAAGGTCCAACAATCTCCCACTTGCACAAGATTCATAGAAGATTGATGCAAGCAGTAAATACCGCCTAACAACGGTTTACGACCCTTAATACGTATGACTAAGTGCCATTCAATAACATCATCCCCTTCAAGTACCATACTTGAAAGACTTTAGGTGAACCAATCATCTATCCTTTTGTCACAGATATCATGTTAAATCCTAGAGACATAGAGTGATCATTCTCTATTGATTTAACTTTATCAGGCCTTAGACATCTTACTCTCAACGAATAAGAGGGCAAATCCCATCTTGACAACATACGTCTCTCACAATTACCTTATATCATACTTTAACTCAGACTTATGTACTGCCATGTTTCAGGACGGCAAAGAGCTAAGTCAAAATATAATATTTGGTATATCAAAACCTAATATGTATCTCAGGTCAGAGGATACCAAATGATGTTCGCCTTTACTCAAAATTACTTATGATCAATCAGGAGGATTCCATGTAGTAATATCTGAGATGCAGGTCAGTCCAATATTTGCATCCCACAAATACCTATGAACTTTTGCAACAACCCTTTGCTCTATATTCATCCATATGAATATCTACCAATCCAAGTTTATAATAGCATTACCTTCATACTTGTTCCCACAAGCATGAACAGCTACGGACATTCTGAGTAAACAATTTACTCATGTATTTTAAACGTGCAAAATAGGAATATTAGTTGAATCATTATTACAGAATAATACATTCAAGTAATAAAGGTGGTCACAATATCTCATTAAAGAAATTAAAGATCAAATCCAGTCACTTGAATATCGAAGTCCCATGGCACAAGCATGACTTTCATGCTTCGCTTTTCAAGAAGCTTCGTTAGTGGATCCGTAATGTTTTGATCCGTGTGAACTTTGCGAATACATATCTTCCCCTTTTCAACTTCATCTCTTATGTAGTTGAATCTTCGTTCAATGTGCCTAGTCTTCTGATGTGCACGAGATTCCTTGATTTGAGCAATCGCACCCTCGTTATCACAAAGAATTTCTAGGGGGTCCTAAGTGGAAGGGACCACCCCTAGATCGGCAATGAACTTCTTTAACCATGCAGCTTCCTGAGCTGCTAATGAAGCGGCAATGTATTCTGACTCTGTAGTTGACAATGCCAACACATCTTGCTTAGAGCTCTTCCAAGAGATTGCTCCTCCATTCAAGATGAAAATGTACCCCGATTGTGATCGTGAATCATTTCGATCAGTTTGGAAACTCGCATCCGTGTAACCCTTTACTACGAGTTCCTCCTCACCAGACCCATAGATTAGGAACATATCTTTGGTCCTCGTTAGGTACTTGAGTATGTTCTTAACAGCCATTCAATGACTGTTTCCAGGATTTTGTTGGTATCGGCTTGTCATGCTCAAGGCGCATGACACGTCCGATCTAGTGCATATCATTGCATACATAATGGATCCTATAGTAGATGCATACGGGATACCCTTCATTTTGTCTTGCTCATCCTTTGAGCTTGGACATTGAGTCTTACTCAACATTGTTCCTCTTTGAATAGGTATGGTACCTTTCTTAGAGTTTTCCATCTTGAACCTTTTCAAGATCTTATAAATGTATGCCCTTTGATTCAAACCTATCAACCGCCTTGATCTATCCCTATAGATCTTTATTCCTAAAATATTGGCAGCTTCACCAAGATCCTTAATGGAGAAACAGCTTCCAAGCCAGGCTTTTACACCTTCCATGGTTGGAATGTCATTTCCAAATAGTAGGATGTCATCGACATACAATACTAAGAAAATGGTGATGCTCCCACTAGCCTTCTTATATACACATGCTTCATCAGCGTTTTTGATGAATCCAAATTTGATAATTTCTTCATCAAAATGGTGATTCCAACTCCTTGATGCTTGCTTCAATCTATAGATTGATTTCTTTAACTTGCACACTTTGTTAGGATGTTTTGAGTTGACAAAACCTTCAGGCTGAACCATATAGACATCTTCCTTAAGATATCCATTTAGAAAAGCGGTTTGACATCCATTTGCCAAATCTCATAATCATAATGAACAGCTATGGAAAATAATATCCTAATAGACTTTAGCATTGCAACTGGTGAGAAAGTCTCATCATAATCAACCCCTTGAGTTTGAGTGAAACCTTTTGCTACAAGTCTAGCTTTATAAGTATCCAAGTTTCCATGCATATTGGTTTTCTTCTTGAAAATCCACTTACTTCCAACTAGTATGCTTGAGTGGTTCGAGAGCATGAAAAATACCTTTGTCAACTGTGAGTGTCTCGAGGCGCTCAAAGTTCGTTATGCCACTAGTATGCTCCAACAAAGGGCACTTACTTGGTGGAATAGCGAGAAGAGAAATCGAGGACCTAATCCTATATTGGCACTTTCTTGGGATGAGTTCAAGAACATCGCCATCGTGAAGTTCTGCCCGAGAAGTGAATTGCAAAAGTTGGAAGAAAATTCTGGAACTTGAAGCAAAACGATGGTGATCATTTTACCTACTCAACTAGGCATCATGAGTTAAGTATACTGCTGCCTCACATGGTCGACACTGTCCCCTGCAACATCGAGAAGTTTATTAAGGGTGTACAACCCCAAATTGAAGATGCTGTGGTGGGTAGCCGACCCACAATCTTGGAAGAAGCCATCACTATCACCGCTCAACTCACTGAGAACCATATACGAGCGGGCACCATGTCTGTGAAAGGTGCAAAGAAGGTGGAAAAGACGGCTCCCGAGGCTGTTAAGGAGACTAAAGCTGAACTGTCTCACAACAACAAGAACAACAACAAGCGCAAGTTTACCCCGGCACACAACTATGCCGTGGATGCACTCAAAAAACCCCAAAGACAACTTGTACCTGTGGCTACACCTGTGGCACAAGTGCCTGGGGCTAGGGCCTATGCTGGTCCTCAACTTATGTGCAACACTTATAGGTATCATCATCCTGGGAATCAACCATGCCGTATCTGCACCTTATGCGGTAAATATGGTCATTTGGTGGCGACTTGCCACCGTGCACCTAACAACGCCGCCATGGTCACAAACCGTTTTTGCTACAACTGTGGGGAACCTGGTCATTTCCGCCCATAATGCCCTCGTCTTGTGGGTAATGTTCCACAAGCCCGAGGACATGCTTTTAACATCAACGCTAATCAAGCACAAGCAAGCAACAATGCGGTGAATGGTATGTTAACTTACCTTTAACTTTTGTGATCTGATTCTTTTCATACATTACCTGTATCATTAAAAACCTTAAAAATGAACAAGTATGTTCCTTATTAATAAAACTTATGCCTATGTCCTATTTGATTCAGGATCGAATAAAAGTTTTGTTTCATTAGGGTTTGAACCCATACTTTCTAAGCCACATACGAGATTAGAAAGACCTCTCACCGTTGAAGTTGCCGATGGAGAACCGATCACCGTTGACATCATTATTCGTGATTGCATCTTAAGTCTTCACACACATGATTTTTTATCAATCTTATTCCTATGAAGCTTGGAAGTTTTGACGTCATCATTGGTATGGATTGGTTAGCCAAACACCATGCCGAGATCATTTGTTTTGAGAAGTGCATCCGTATACCGTTACCCTCTAGTGACACATTGAAGGTGTTCGGTGAAAAATCTTCCAAAGGACATAAACTCATGTCTTGCACTCAAACCCGAAAGTGCTTAAGCAAGAAGTATATGGCCTTCTTGGCTTACATGGTCAACACAAAAGTCAAAGGGAAGAACTTAAGGATGTCCCTATCGTACGAGACTTTCTTGAAGTATTTCCCGATGACCTTAGTGGTTTACCTCCCATGCGTGAAGTTGAGTTTAAATTGACTTGATACCAGGAGCAAACCCCGTGGCTAAGTCACCATATCGACTTGCAGCGTCTGAAAAGCAAGAACTCTCTAGTCAACTTCAAGAGCTATCCGAGAAGGGCTTCATCCGTCATAGTTCTTACCCTTGGGGTGCTCCTGTTCTTTTTGTGATGAAGAAAGATGGATAGTTTCGTATGTGCATCGATTATCGTGAGCTTAACAAGCTTACCATCAAGAATCGTTATCCTCTTCCTCGCATCGATGACTGGTTTGATCAACTTCAAGGAGCTGCTATATTCTCGAAGATTGATCTACGTTCTGGATATCATCAATTACGAGTTCATGATAATGGCATCCCAAAGACCGCATTCCGTACTCATTATGGGCACTATGAGTTTATGGTGATGCCTTTTGGTTTAACCAATGTCCCTGCTATCTTCATGGATCTCATGAACCAAGTATGCAAGCCTTATCTAGACAACTTTGTGATCATCTTCATTGATGACATACTTATCGACTCCAAATCCAACACCGATCATGAACTGAATTTGAGATTGGTTCTTGAGTTGTTGAAGAGAGAAATTGTACGCGAAGTTCTCAAAATGTGACTTCTGGCTCAAGGAAGTCCAATTTCTAGGACATGTTATGAATAACCAAGGAATTCACGTTGATCCTGCAAAGGTGGAAGCTGTGAAGAATTGGTGTGTTCCTACAACTCCTACCGAAGTTCGTTCTTTTCTTGGTCTTGCTCGTTATTATCAGCGATTCATTGCCAACTTCTCAAGGATCGCGAAGCCGCTCACATCTTTGACACAAAAGTATAAACCATTCGAGTGGGGTTCCGAGCAAGAAAAAGCTTTTGAAGCATTAAAGCACAAGTTGTGCAATGCGCCTATCTTGACCCTACCCGATGGAAATGATGACTTCACTGTATATTGTGATGCATCTAAACAAGGCCTTGGTTGTGTTCTCATGCAACGAGGGAAGGTCATAGCTTATGCATCGAGACAATTGAAGGTTCACGAGGTGAATTACACAACACACGATCTCGAGCTTGGTGCTGTTGTTTTTGCCTTGAAGATTTGGAGGCACTACTAGTATGGTACGCAATGTATAGTCTACACCGATCACAAAAGCCTTCAACACGTCTTTAATAAAAAAGATCTCAATATGAGACAACGTCGTTGGGTGGAGTTGATTAGTGACTACAATTGCGACATACGATACCGTCCTGGTAAATCAAATGTGGTAGCTGATGCACTAAGCCGAAAGATTCACAACAAGATGATCTCATTCCAAGAAATTCGCGATCGACGACAATGGTTTGACACGTTGGGTGAGTTTGATACTGAGATTCGACTAGATGTCAACGAGAGTCTGTGTTGTTACAAAACCTGAGAATAGATAGTGACATCGAGTCTAGTATCTTGGAGGCTCAACAAGTGGTGCAACGTGAAGGAAGAATGAAGAATGACCTGGAGCCTAATCTTTAACCTGATTGGAAACGAAACCTAATGGATTGATGTAGTTCACAAATCAAATTTGGGTTCCAAATTGTGATAATCTTCGTACCTTTATCATGAACGAAGCTCATCAACTCGTTATTTTATCCATCCTGGCTCTGATAAAATGTATATGGACCTGCATGGTCAATATTGGTGGCCTGGAATGAAGAAAGATATAGCGACTTATGTAGCTAAGTGCCCCACGTGTACGAAGGTTAAAGCCGAAAATCAACATCCAAGTGGATTACTTGAGCAACCCGAGATTCCTATATGGAAGTGGGAACACATATCCATGGACTTCATAACTAAGCTACCCCAAACCTCTCGAGGACGTGATAGCATATGGGTGATCGTTGACCGATTGACCAAGTTGGCACATTTTATACCCATACGTGACACTTACAAGACATCAAGGTTGGCTCGTATATATGTTGATGAGATTGTAAGTTGTCATGGGGTACCTCTGCAGATCATATCCAACCGAGACGCTCGTTTCACTTCGCACTTTTGGTCGTCTATGCAAGAAATTTGGGTACTCAATGGACCTAAGCACAACTTACCATCCTCAAACTGATGGTCAAACCGAGCGAACGACCCAAACCTTGGAGGATTTGCTACGACTTTGTGTTCTTGACTTTGGTGGTGATTGGATACGCATCTACCGCTCGCGGAATTTTCGTATAACTATAGTTATCAATCGAGTATCAAGATGGCACCGTTTGAAGCACTTTATGGTCGTAAATGTGGTTCACCAATCTGCTGGACCGACATTGGTGAAAACTTCATCACTGGTCCTGAGCTTATACAAGAGACGACCTATAAAGTTTCCATCATCCGCAAGAACCTTGAAGTGGCGAGGAGTCGTCAAAAGAGCTATGCTGACAAGCGACATAAGCCATTGGAATTCCAAGTTGGGGAGATGGTTCTTCTTAAGGTTTCACCGTGGAAAGGTGTGGTTCGCTTTGGAAAGAAGGGTAAACTGGCTTCAAGATTTGTAGGACCTTTCAAAATCCTAAAAAGGATTGGGAAAGTGGCTTATAAACTGGAACTACCTTCCGACCTTAGTGGAGTTCATCCTGTGTTCCACGTTTCAAATTTGAGAAAGTGCTTGGCTGACGAAAGTCTGCATGTCCCGTTGGAAGACATCCAGATTGACGAGTCATTGCATTTTGTCAAGAAACGTGTTAAGATCATGGACCGCATCATGAAAAAGACTAGAACCACAACAACCCCAATTGTCAAGGTTCGTTGGGAGAATAAGCGAGGCGCGGAATTCACTTGGGAGCGGGAAGAGCATATGAAGCATAAACAACCGTTCTTATTTGTATAGTTTCATTTTCTTCTTAATTCGGGATAAAATTATTTTAAATTGGGAGACTATAACATCTCCTATTTTCTTGTTAACTAATAGTTAATGTCGTTTATTCTTGTAGGGTCAAAGTTGTCATTATGAAACTTATGGTTGCCTATGCTAATTTTCTTGTTGTTTTTGATTCTTTGACTAAAGGTTCATAATTTAATTACTAAATTGAACTTAATAATAAATAATAATAATAATATAATAATAATAATAATAATAATAATAATAATAATAATAACTAAAATAATAAGTATAATAACAATTGTTGGACCAAAAGAACCAATGAGCCTGATCAGAAAAACCTCTAAGTCCCACAGACATTACAACTGATGAAGAAGATCACAACAGCTGAAGACATCAGCTGATTACAAGGTCTGAAGACAAGATCTGAAGATTTCTACTGAAGACAAAGCCTGAAAGTAAGTACTGAAGACAAAGTCTGAAAGTGAAGTACTGAAGACAAAGTCTGAAGCTATCAGCTGAAGACAACGTCTGAAGTAAAAGTTTGAAGAACAAAGACTAAAGACCAGAGTGATCAGTAGTTGTCACAACAGCTGAAGTTATTAACTTCAGTAGTTGTGATGGTTTTCCTTTTCAGTACTTGTAATTTACTTATTCAGTAGTGTATAGTTTTAGTAGTTATAGTTCATAGTTTTTGTTCTTATACTTAGCATTCTCTGAGATATGATCAGTTGTTGAGAACATTCTCATAGTTTGCATAGTTTCAGTTGTTTGTGTAATTCTGTTAGATGTCACTATCAAGTGACATCAGCAGACGTTACATTCCTTATATAAGGAATGTTGACCTAGTTGTATCGTGTGACATTCAGCCACCGCGAAAGCATTTGAATGAAATATTCCTTTTGCAGAATTCTCTCTCTCTCTCTCTATAATCGTGTGCTTTTCTATTGAATATCAATTGAGTTCTTGCTAAATTGTCTAATTCATTGTTCGAATTCCGTTGCAATCCACTCTAAATGATCAAACTTAGATCACTGATCCTAATAAATGGTATTAGAGCTGGTTAATCATTGATCGATCTAACAATTGATCATTGAAACTGCTATTTCGATATCTAAGTTTGATCGAATTAGCATATTTGCAAGAATTGGTTATAGAGATTGAATTTCTGCTGCTTTCGGTTATGTGCTTTGAAATTTTTCTTGGTTCATATTGAGTTTGTTGTGTTTTGCACTAAATCAGTTAAAACTTAATTGAATTTGATTGAATCTGAGAATGACTACTCCTTCTAATGACCCTCACAACACTGGTTCCTCAACCAAGCCTCTGATGCTGGTTAGGACTGAGTATAACATATGGCAACGAAGAATGCTCCATCACCTGTCTATTAACAGTTCAGGTTGTTGGACATCTGTGGTACATGGTCCACACAAGCCTATGGTGAACAATCCGGAAACCAACCAAATGGTTCCGAAGAACAAGGAACAATACTCAGATAAGGATCGAAAATTGTTTGAGATTGATGCTAAAGCACATGGAATTCTAGCCGTGGCACTGCCGAATGAAATCTATTCTGGGCTTATGCATCATGAAACTGCTCACGACCTCTGGAATGCATTGAAAGAACAATTTGGTGGAACAGATGAGGTCTTAGCAAACAACAGAGAAATCCTTGCCTAACAATATGAAACATTCTCTCATAGGAAGGGTGAGACACTGACTCAACAGTTTGAGCATTTTTCCTGTTTGATCTCTGAGCTGAAAATGGTCAAACATGAATACACTAATAGCCAGATGAACAAGAGATTCCTAAGATTACTCCTGAGAGATGGGACACATATACCATTGTCCTATGCTCCAGTGCAAATCTGGATAGCCTATCTCTTACCCAACTCCATGGGAAACTGCTTACATTTGAAAGAGAGATAGAGCAGAAAAGGAAACTGGCATCATCAGGAAAGCTCACTGATGACTTTGTACTAGGGAATACTGCCTTGGTTGGTCATGAGTCAGAATATGCTGCATTAGAAAGGAATTATGATGAGCATATAGATTTCTCTTCAAACAGTTTTGATCATGCATTTGTTAGTGTTGATAGTCAGTCGGGCTGTAATAGTGACAATTTGTGCTTCATTATGGATGATTTGAAAGGTATTGCTGATGATGACTTAGAAGAGATGGATATTCTAAGCCAAATGGCCTTGATTAATATCAGATCTCAAAAGTTCTACAAGAGAACTGGCAGGAAATTTCCAGGACTCTCTAGCAAAACCAAAGTTGGTTTTGACAAGAGTAAGTTGAGGTGTCACAAATGCCACAGGTTTGGGCACTTTGCAAGAGAGTGTAGATCAACTGGATCTAACTCCTCTGCACCCTTTGTGACTTTTCCAAGCAATAGTTCACAAAACAGAGGGCAACATCCTGCTAGTTCTGGTCATTACTCACAACCTATATCTCCTGCATATTTTGTCCCTCAGGGTCCAATGCCATATCCATATCCCTGCTATTACATGCCACAACCAAATCAAGTTCAAGTTCCTATTGCACAACAACCTCAAGCCTTACCTGAGCCTCAACCATCTCAATTATCTCAATCACAACCTCATCACAGCTTCTTCACCCCTGGTGTGTTGACTGGAGTAGTCTACCATATGATCTTTCTGGTAATGAGCAATTATTTGCTAGTGATGGTCAACATGGTGGTGAACATCTTTTTGGGAATCTTGCTCTAATGACCCTGGAGTCTACTGAGGGTTCATGCTCCAATGCATCTTCATCACAGGTAACCCAGGTATCCTTTGAGGCTAAGGCCAAGCTATGTTTTGAATCTTGCATAGTTGCATTTATCTCTATTAGAGAGGCAAATGTAGCTTTAATAAATCAAAATCTTGAGCTTGAGCAAACCCTTTCCAAAAGAAAAGCTGAGTATGAGTCTATCCTTAAAGATAAAGATGATGAGATTTATAAGCTTAAATGCCAATTAAATGATGAAAAGGCTAAGCTAGAGGTCATTCTTGAGAACCATAGAGATCTCAAAAACACTTGCAGCTACCCAATTGAGTGTGATCGCTGGGTATCATCCTGCAAGGGATTTGAAATGCTTCTCAGCAAGCAAACAACTTCAAATGTGAAGTTTGGAATTGGTTACAATCACATTGCACCACCAACATTTTACTCCAAAATCAATAGTAAAACCTGAAGGTGAAAGTAATTTCCAAACCACATCATCATGTGTATCATCCTCAAGTGATCACCCAAGATCAGAAGATGACATCAGTGTTGATACCTCAGCAAATCAATTGCCTGATGGGTTAACTACTGATAAGCACATGAAGCTGAGTACTTCAGATGTTGTCCCTCAAAGTACCTCAAGTATTGAAGGGCAAGTCACAACATCTGAAAAGCATTTCAAATCAACTGAAATAAAAGGGTTAACAACTACCGAGGAATCTATCATACGGTCTTTCAGGATGGATAGAGAACAGCTGAAGAACAAGTCTTCAGTTGTTACAGATCCTTGAGTACTTAACACAAGTTCTGAAAGGAGGAAAGTACTGAAGATCACACCTTCAGTAGTTTCCACTTCAGCAGTTGATCAATCCAAGATGAAGAATAAGCCATGTGAGTATGTGGTAAATTCAATCATCTTTCTGATGAATGTTGGTACAAAAAGGGTTCCAAACTCAACAGAGATAAGCTCATTAAAATGCAGATGGATGAAATGAAAAATGAGTTTGAGACCAAGTTTGTACCACAGTCATCCCAATGTGATAAACCCAAGGCTTCACTCAAATCCAAAAAGAAGGATAGGGTTTATTATAAAATAGCTGATAGTGTTCCTCATGATAAACATTAGATTAAGTCTGTGAATTTCAAGGAGGAAATAGTGGGCCACAAGAACTCATCAAAAACAAGCACTGATGTGTCACAAGAGCTGAAAGCTTTAGCTACAAATCAGACACAACTTGTTATGATGGTTCAACATTTGTTGGGGAGAGTTAACCAACTAGATGCACCTGTGATCAACCACTGAAAAGGTATTCCAAGCCCAAATCCAAGGAATCCATTTCAGCACCATCTCCACCTTCATCAGATGTTAATCATAAGAAACAAGTTATGGTTAAATCTATTGAAAAACAGACCAAAACCAAAAAGGTTTGGGTCTCAAAACCTAACTAGTTCCTTGTGATGAATGCAGGGTTCTTCAGCATGCCAAAGGAGCATCTGGTATGTAGATAGTGGAGGATCTATGCATATGACAGGGAGCAATTCTCTTCTTAATGACTACTCTCAAGGAAAGAAGGGATTTGTTTCATTTGGAAATGATGCTAAGGGTTACATCATCGGGAAAGGATATGTGTCTAATGGAGAACTCAGATTAGATGATGTTAACCATGTGGAGAATCTCAAGTATAATCTACTGAGTGTCAGTCAGATGTGTGATAAAGGGCATGTTGCACTTTTCACAAGCCAAAATTGCAGGATTCTGTCTTCCCAAGTTTGAGGCTGATTGACAAGGTATTGGATGAACATACTCTCCTGAAGGCCAACAGGATTGGAAGAGGATATGCCCTAGATTTGTCAAAGAAGATTGATTTGAAAGGTCATCCTTGCTTGTTCTCCAAAGCCTCTCCCGAGGAATCTAAACTGTGGCACCGAAGGCTGGGTCATGTAAATCTCAAAAATATGAATCAGCTGATCCACAATAGTTTAGTGAGAGGTCTACCAATAAAGGAGCTTCACTGTGATGAAATCTGCACTGCTTGTTTGAAAGGAAAACAACATAAAGTCTCTTTCCCTACTATTGAAGAACCTAAGTCCACTGCCTGCTTGCAGTTACTGCACATGGATCTATTTGGTCCTGTGAGAGTAATGAGCATGGCAAAGAAGAAATACTGTTTGGTAATTGTGGATGATTACTCTAGATTTGTATGGATTTCTTCTTGTATTCAAAGGATGAAGTTGCTCAGACGATTATCAACTTTGTGTTGTATGTTAAGAAGTAGTATTCCCTATTAGTCAAATGTATAAGGAGTGCTAATGGAACAGAATTCAAAAACCATAAACTTGATGATTTTTATCTTTCAAAGGGAATCAAGAGGCAGTTTAGCATCCCAAGGACTCCAGAACAAATGGAGTAGTGGAGAGAAAGAACAGGACCCTAATTGAGGCTGCAAGGTCCATGTTGGCTGACTCTGGTTTGCCATTGACCTTTTGGGCTGAAGCCGTCAACACAGTTTGCTATGTGCAGAATAGAGTTTTAGTAAATCAGAGGTTGATGAAGACTCCATATGAAGTTCTACATCATTTGCTCCTTAATTTCATTCTTCAAAGCATTTGGGTGTCCTTGTTTCATTCTCAACACAAAGGATCAACTCCATAAATTTGATCCTAAGGTGGATGCAGGGTATTTTGTAGGATATTCATCCACATGCAAGGCTTACACAGTCTTCAACTGCAGAACAAAGATAGTTGAAGAAACCTTGCATGTGAAGTTCAAAGAATCTCCTAAGGATAAAATTCCACAAAACCCTGTGGAGTTGTTTGATCTGGATATACTGCAATATGTTCCTTATCAACCTCCAGCTGTTGCAGATCATGTGAATAAATCATCTTCTGCAGCAAGTCTTCCACCTGGTGGTACTGAAGATGATGATGATGATATCAGTACTCACCTTTTCAAGTTTAGTGATCAACTGTACTTGATGTTCCTGTAGCTTCAGCAGCTCCATCCACAACAAATGCTGATGAGATTTCGAACTCCTCTACATCATTTGAATTGCCATCTCATACTTGGTTTCCAGAGTCTGGATCAACATTTGCTGCTGCTGAACCTGCTACAAACACTTGCACTGATCTTATAGTGTACCAAGAGCTGAAGAATCACCCAATGTCTCAAATCATTGGTGATATCAATGCTGGTGTCTCAACCAGAAGTCAATTGTCCAACTTCTGCTTCTATGCTCTCTTCATCAGTCAGTTAAAGCCAAAGAACTATCATGTTGCTTTAAGAGACAATGGATGGGTTGAAGCCATGCAACTTGAGCTACTTCAGTTCAAAAAGCAGCAAGTGTGGGAACTGGTTCCTCTACCCCAGGTAAGTGTGCAATAGGCACTAAATGGGTGTTTAGGAATAAAAATGATGAAAATGGGCTTATTGTCAAGAACAAGGCTCGACTGGTTATACAAGGGTTTTCACAAGAAGAAGGTATTGATTATGATGAAACCTTTGCCCTTGTAGCCAGACTGGAAGCAATTAGATTGTTCTTAGCCTATGCTGCATCCCAGAATCTTAAAGTTTTTCAAATGGATGTCAAAAGTGCTTTTTTATATGGAAAAATAAAAGAAAAGGTTTATGTGTGTCAACCACCAGGTTTTGAGGACAATAAACATCCTGATTGGGTGTATAAACTTGATAAGGCTCTTTATGGGTTGAAGCAAGCTCCTAGAGCCTGGTATGAAACACTTTCAAATTTTCTTCTTGAAAATAATTTCACTAGAGGTTCCATAGATAAAACTTTGTTTGTTAAAAGTGGATCAGCATAAGCTACTTGTTCAAATTTATATTGATGATATAATTTTTGCATCCTCCGATCCCCAGTTGTGTGATGATTTTACAAGTTTAATGAAACAAAAGTTTGAAATGAGTGCAATGGGAGAATTACAGTTCTTTCTAGGCTTGCAAATCAAACAAAAGGCTGATGGAACCTTCATTCATCAGTCAAAATATACAAAAAATCTTTTGAATAAGTTTGATTTACAAAACTGTAAGCCCTGTTCTACTCTCATGTGCAACACCACACAACTGGATGTAGATCAGAAAGGTAAAGCTGTTGATGAAACACTTTACAGATGTATGATTGGGTCCTTGATGTACTTAACAGCTTCTAGACCAGACATTATGTTTGCAACTTGTGTTTGTGCTAGATTTCAGGCTGCTCCTAAAGAGTCTCATTTGATTGCAGTCAAGAGGATCTTTAGATATCTGCAAGGTACACAATCTCTAGGTCTTTGGTATACCACTGGACACTCTTGCAAATTAGTTGCTTTTTCTGATAGTGACTATGCAGGGTGTAAGTTAACCAGAAAGTCAACTTCTGGTGGATGTCAATTCCTAGGCAACTGTTTGATTTCATGGCAGAGTAAGAAACAAACATCTGTTGCTACATCCACTGCAAAGCAGAGTACATTAGTGCTCCAAGTTGTACATCTCAGGTACTCTGGCTTCAGAACCAATTATTGGATTATGGCATACAGAGCTTAAGACTCCATTATTAATGGAGAGTGCTTCAGCTCTGTGCATTGTCAAGAATCCAGTCCAACATTCTAGGACCAAACATATAGAGATTAGACACCATTTTATTAGGGATTGTTTTGAAAAAGGTCTGATTGATCCAAAGTTTGTGCCAAGTGCTGATGAGCTTGCAGATATATTTACTAAGCCTTTGGATAGTTCAACTTTACAAGACCTTGTGTTAAGGCTTGGTATGCTACAGCTAGAATAAGTGACAACTACTGATGATCTCAGTAAACAAGTATTGATGACCATTAGTAAACATGTCACAAATATGTACTAATTCTATTAAAAGAAACTGATGCACTTACAAACTACTGATGTAGTTATAACTACTGATGTTAGTAAAAACAGATAAGTACTGATGTCCTATGACAAACTGAAAGCTAAAATGTCTGATGAGTAAGTGTTGAGGACAGTTTGAAACAGCTGAAAGCTAAGAATTGACGAAAACTACTGATGAGAATTTTCTCTTCAGTCGTTTCCACAAACTGCTGTTTCACCTTAACAACTGATGATAAAACCATGTCTTCAGTAGTTTCACAACTACTGATGACTAACACCAAGTTCTCAGTTTTTTTCCTACATCTAAAGACAAAACCAAGGTTTTCAGTAGTTTCATAAGTACTGATGACTAAAACCAAGTCTTTAGTTGTTTTCAAATGTCTGATAGTTAAAACCAAGTCTTTAGTTGTTTTCATACAACTGCTGACAACACCAACACTTTCAGTCGTTTTCTTTTCAGCCTTTTCTTAACCTATAAATACATGCACTTATAGCCAACAATGTTTCATTAGCCGTTTTCTATCTTTTTCTCTCTCAACAATGGCGACCATGAAACTCAAACCTAGACACAACTGTGTTGCCTACCTCTCGAAATCGGCCTTCTGGAACAAATTTGATAATACCATCGATCTTATGGTGGATTCCCAATACTGATCCGCTTTTCTTTTGAATCCTACCATATACCCCGATTCCTTACACCAATTCTGGACCAACGTCTCTGTCACAACTGGTGAAAATGATAGACAAATCACTCTCCAGTCGCTGGTTAACCACAAACAGGTGGTAATCACCCCTGACATCATTCGCAAAACCCTAAATTTGCATGATGCCACCTGTATTATAGATACCCGAAAGGCACCATTGATATGTCTTTCATCAACAACGGGTATGAAGGAGACTTATGTGCTACAACCATTCTCAAAAAGCTCTTCCATGATGCTGAAAGACTTATCTTCCACATGGTGAATGTCTATCTTGCTCCAAAGACATCTTCATGGGATCAGATGTCCTCAAGATGGAAACATGTATTGTACTCTATCTTTGAATGACAAAATCTAAATTTTTCTGAGATAGTGTTTATGGAACTAAAGGATCTGGCTCAGAAACCTGTGACAAACAGATAGCTACTATATCCCAGGTTTCTGATGGCCATAATTTTAAATCAATTAAAATCTGACGGCCTTGTTGGTCTTGGAGTCCCTGCTCCAGCTGTTTTAGCTGAGGTATACTCCAGACATAACTCTGACCCTACCTCAAAGGGGCTGCCCGGCTGCTCAAACCCAAGCAGAGGGAACCCACAGCCTCCACCTCCAGATCCAAAGTCCCCACCAAACCCAAACCTCAAAAGCCCAAAAAGGCTACTCAGGGAGATGAGTCCCCTGCGGATGCCCCTGTACCACCAATACAGGATACGCATACTGGTTCTAACCCCCCAGTCATGTCAAAGACTCAACCAGCTGAAATCACACATGTATCCTCTCCACAAGATCCTGTTGCAGCAAAAATTGGGGATACCACATTACTGGAACCTATCTTAGTTGAGAAGGTTACCATTGAAGAGCATCTCTCACCCAGTACAATCTGCTTCTGACCAATCTCCAAATGCAACCGCCCCTCAAAGCCCAACCTTATAGTTGCTAAAGTACTGAGTCAGCTGCATTCCTCACCCCCTCCCCAGAAACCAATTAACACTGGGAATACCTCAATAATTGAGGGGGAGGACCAAAATGCTACTGATAACCCTACACAGGGGTTATAATGTTCAATCTCCAATTGTAGAAGAGGAGGTTAGAACATCTGGTCAGGCTGCCACTTCTACTGATTCAGCAAATGAACATGATGAAGTTGGTACCATATATAAGACCTCACCAAGGCAACTGCCAATGAAGGACAAAGTCCTGAGGCAGGAAGTCTCCAGAACCAAGAACAAGGGGCACATGCATATACTGATCTACACTCAGGGCATATACATCCTGATTTAATCAGGAGGTCAGATGATTCAGCAAAGACTGATGATGACCTGGGCTTTTTCTTTGATGTCTTAGCCCATAACACAATCCTAGAGACTGAGGTGAGCAGACTCAAAGAGCTGCTAGCCAAAATGTCTCAGGATGAAAGTCCATCTATCCCCATTGACCCATAGATGGCACCTTCATTTGAAGGTTCACCAAACACACAGCCAATACACTTAACTAAGCCACCACCACTGCTTTTGGCACCACCTCTCAGGGAAAGAACCCGTCTGAGGAGATGGTTGCAACCTTTCAAAACTCCTTACCTCTCATCACTCCCATAATCACTGAGATAGTACATAAAGCCATTGATGAGAGGATCTCCTCAAATCTCCACACACTTATTGATGATGATGTTCACAAGTCACTTTCTGCCTTTCAAGCCCTGATCCCAATGCATCCAAAAACGGGGAGACTACTAAGTCTAAGGCAGTGAAAGAAAGGAAACGGAAGAGAGTAGAAGATGAGAAAGAACCAAAAAAAGAAAAGGAGTTGGAGAAAGAACAAGAACTGATCTCAGAGAAACAGTTGATCACTTACAAAAGGAAGAAAAATGCTGAATTAGAGACTGATGGAGAAAAGTCCTTAGAAGATCTTGTCAAAGAAGTTGATGAAGCTCACAGCAGATCTATGGACAAAGTAATAGATGAGCTCTTCAGACAGGGTCATGACACAGCCACCTTAGATGTTGAGATCAGAAGGCTGGAGATAAATGAGATTCAAGCAAGATGGGCTAGTTACAGTGATGGACAGGGAAAGATTGGAGATTATGATCAGATTTATTGCCAATATCTAGGAAGATCATTGATAGAGATGAAGTCTTGGTCCAGAGACAGTATATTGGAGATAACCAAGAAAATCTATTCTGCTGGAAGCTACAACAAAGGTTGATCATCGAAGCACTATATGAAGCAGGTGCTGGGAAAAGAATGAGATGGCAAAGCTCTCAAAGCCAAACTCACTACTAAACTGCTAGATCAGCCTTCTCATACTCCCACTCAAAAACACCTTCAAAGCATCATCTCTAAAATCTGCCAAGTCTATCCCTAAACCAAAACCACCCACACTCAACCCACAAAACCAATTCCATTACCCCAAAAACCATCTCAAACCATACCCAGTGATACACCCAGAAGGAGGAGAAGGGTGTTGAGGGTAGAAGAAGAAGAAGAAGAGGATGATAATGAAGACAGTATGCCAATCTCTGTTGTTCTCAAACTTAAAACACCTGAACCCAGAAGTCAACAAATGATCACACCTGACTTGCAAATGCAAATTGTGAAAGTGAAGATTGAAGAAGCAGAACAGCAGAAGCAGCATGATGAGCAATTTCTCAAAATGGTTGACAAGGACTTCCCTCAGTCCTCATCCATTCAAGAAATGAAGAAACAAGCTCTAAGGTTGTACACGCTTAGACATACATTCCAACATCAAAGAGAAAGAGTGAGAATTTGGCCAAACCCTAGGGTAAGTTCCAGATTCACAAGAAGAACATACCAAGTAGATATCATGGCCAAGTGAAAAAGACTTTGAATGCTGCAATTATGTTGGCTATGGTAGTCTCACCCTGGGAGATTATAGAAGAATTCAAGAGAGCACACAACTCAAAGACAACTCCTCCATCTATACTTGAAAACAAAATGATCAAGAAGGGGCTGTTATACAACAGACTTGAAGATATTCAAAAGAGTGAACTCCAGTTGTTGCTAGAAGGCTCTCATCCAGATGAATTCGCATACAGAGAGATCACAACTGTTGAGTTAAAGAATGGGAAGATAGTAAGATATCTGTCTGAATATTATGGCCCAAAGTTCTTCTTTGAGGGAGAAGCAGAAGAACTCACCAAGGAGGAACAAGTTGTTCTCCTTGAGGCCTATGCAAGAGAGTCTTACAGACACATCAATGGGAATTAGGTATCATGGTTGGGACAAGACTCTGTGTCCAGTTTCCCCAAGACAGAGTTCCCTCCATCCATACTTAGCCAATCAAAAGATCAAAAACCTTTTCCCGGCCTGTGCTTACATGATTACCTTTGAAGCTGATCAAGAGGGTGTTCCTGCCAAAGAATAAGTGGGATCATCAATAAACTTAGAGGTTTTGGCTGCATTGGTTCAGGGGGTTTGTTGGACCAAAAGAACCAATGAGCCTGATCAGAAAAACCTCTAAGTCCCATAGACATTACAATTGATAAAGAAGATCACAACAGCTGAAGACATCAGCTGATTACAAGGTCTGAAGACAAAGTCTGAAGACAAGATCTGAAGATTTCTACTGAAGACAAAGTATGAAAGTAAAGTACTGAAGACAAAGTCTGAAAGTGAAGTACTGAAGACAAAGTCTAAAGCTATCAGCTGAAGACAACGTCTGAAGTAAAAGTCTAAAGAACAAAGACTGAAGACCAGAGTGATCAGTAGTTGTCACAACAGCTGAAGTTATTAACTTCATTAGTGTGATGGTATTCCTTTTCAGTACTTGTAATTTACTTTTCAGTAGTTTTAGTTCAGTAGTTTTATGTTCTTGTACTTAGCATTCTCTGAGATGTGATCAGTTGTTGAGAACATTCTCAGTAGTTTGCATAGTTTTAGTTGTTTGTATAATTATGTTAGATGTCACTATCAAGTGACATCAGCAGACGTCACATTCCTTATATAAGGAATGTTGACCTAGTTGTATCGTGTGACATTCAGCCACCACGAAAGCATTTGAATGAAATATTCCTTTTGCAGAATTCTCTCTCTCTCTCTATAATCCTGTGCTTTTCTATTGAATATCAATTGAGTTCTTGCTAAATTGTCTAATTCATTGTTCGAATTCCGCTGCAATCCACTCTAATTGATCAAACTTAGATCATTGATCCTAATAACAATAATAATTATAATAATAAGGTAATAATAATAATTAATAATAACTATAATGATATTAATAATAATAATAATTTTATAAAAGTTTAGAAATTAACAAATTAGTTAGAAGTTAAACTTAAACTAAGTTTAGAGGGTATTTATGTTATTTTGAAACTTGAATTAAAAGTTTTCTTACATAAAATAACAAAATTGAAAAGTTAAGGGACCAATTATGAAATTAATGAAACCCAAACCAAACCCCCCCTTTGTGCCCATATTTCCGGCGTCCCACGCCGGCCACCGACAGCCGAGCGCCGCCACCCCTAAAACCATCAAACCCGACGTTTTCTTGATCTAAAACCATCCCCAAACCGTTCTTGAACTCGATTCGAACACCATTATGAACTTTGATTGCGTTTAAACGTCGGTTATGAACCCAATCGAATGATTAACTGAAACGTTTTAACCCCATAGCCGTTCGAGCATTAACACCTCATAATAATTTAATTAAACCAACCCAAACGATCACCTATCAATCCCTAAACGAATACAATCCTCAATTTTCATCTAAAACAAGTTCCAACATCGAATTCGAACTCTCATTCATCGTGTTTCTGCAACTCTATCGAAACCCAATCTCCAAACAAATTTAACTTAAATTGACAAGGGGCTTCGCATCTGGATCATCGTTCGAAGCATCCCTCGAGTTTAATTTGATTATCATCTGCAATTGCTCATCGTTTTGACCAAAGTCAATCGCGACCTGTTCTTCATCCAATCATCTTCTTTCAGCATCAAATCGGGTAATTGAAACCACCTACAAGTTCGTTTCATCATAATGAACAAAAGCCCTATGGTTCCAAGCTCTAAACTAATCGATTTGATCTTCAATTTAGCATAATCTGAACCTAGGGTTCATGGGAATTGGGTGGAGTTTTGTGTTGGTGCTTTTAAGGTTTGGAAACCCAAATAAACCGCGGCTGAGGCCTTGGTTTACTGGTTAAGACACTGCACTTTGAACATGAGGTCCCGAGTTCGAACTCGGGCACCCTTATGTATCTTTTTCAAGGCTTTTTAGCCAATAAAATAATTATGGAAAATTTTTAATAAACATAAAAATAATTTTTGTGAACCTTAAATATTTTTATAGACACCAAAGAATTTTCAAAATTTTTATTTGATTTAAATAATTAAATAACTTACTTAAAAACTTTTTAATAAAGGTTATAATTAGGATATTTCTATAAAATAAACTATAAATGATGATGTATATCACTACAATTTTTATTAGTTCAAATGTTTTTGTTTAAAACTATCATTTTTACAAATGTATATAAAAAGATATTTACACTTTATATATTTAAACTTTGTTGATTATTGTAAACTTATTTCTTTATGACAAACTATTTAATTAGTATCACTCTTTTCTTTAAAATTAAAATAAGTGTTTTTTTATTAAAACCCCAAATTCCCCTTGCAACCTTAGTTCTCGTTAAATCGTTAACCTTATTATTAACCTATATCTTGTAAAATATATATTTAGGTGCCTTGTGACAATTCATCTTGGAACGACCTATATCATTCTTATTATTAATCTCCATAATATACTTGTTGCCATGTGAGTTTCCATGCCCCCTTTTTACATTTCTCACACTATTTTGGGGTGACACTTGATACTTATACATCATACCTTATAAACGTTTGAGACTTGTAAAACACTTGCAATTCATCTTTATATTTTGTCATGGTTATTTGTGTGTTGTAAGTGATTATATGAGATACATAGTTTGTTTACAATCATTAACTATTGCTAGCCGGACGACGTCTTAGATCTTTGGGCCTGACAAGCGATATATAGTTTGTTTACAATCATTAACTATTGCTAGCCTGACGACGTCTTAGATCTTTGGCCTGACAAGCCTATTTGGTGCTAAAGTCGAGGTATTGCCGACTCCTGATGACGTATGGTTGTTCATCACGGGAACCAAATACACTTAGCCAATCTTATATACTTGTAATCAAGTCGAGGTTTGGTTGTAACGATATGTGTTCTATAACCTTACTAACTTATAACCTATGACATGAATTGCTACTTGTAACCTTATCATATTATGTATGAAAACCTTGGAAACTCACCAACTATTTATAGTGGCCTTTTATTTTTATCATGTTTCAGGTAACCTTCAAGTTTAAAGTGATCTTTTGAAGCTTGCAATAAAACTAGGACTTGGCCCTAGTTAAATGAATAAAATATTTATGTTATGATTTGTTTTATTTGCACTTATTTCATGTTTGAGACTTATGATTGTATTTCATTTTAAAACTTATAAAAATAATATTTGCAATTTAATATAGTGTTATGTGGCTGTGAACAATCTTAACCCTCACATCTCGACGATTCTGCCATCAAGGTTTGGGTGTGACAGTGGGATGCATTGAAACTGATGTATGAGGGTTCCTCTGAAGCTAAGGAGAACAAGAAAGATCTTCTGAAGCAGCAGTTTCAAAATTTCACCTTCAAAGCAGGTGAAAACATGACAACAATATTTCAGGTATGTTGAGATTATGGATACCCTAATGGATGGAGGGGTTGCTCTTGAAAACAGAGACATTGTAAGGAAGCTCATGTCCGCACTTCCTAGGCAATGGACACACTAATATATGGTTATCAAGAGAATTGAGAACCTAAAAACTCTCACGCTGACAGAGTTGTATGGGATTCTTAGTGGCTACCAGATGGAGATGAACATACAAGGTTCACCTGGAAACTCCAACAATCAAATGGGTTCAGCCCTTCATGTGGTTGAAAAGGATAGCATAGAACCCCAACATCATCTAATATGTTACCTTAACAACTCACAAAAGGGTCCATTCATCACCTTCCCTAAGACACCAAGGGAGAACTACACTCAAGGAAGCCCATTCCAAGAGACAAGTTCTTCTCAAGCCTTTGTGTCTTTTCATGAAAGTTGTGGCAGCTCTCTTTTCACCCTTGAAGAACTGGACTATATCCATCCACATGATCTAGAGTACATGGAAATAGTCCAGCAGATGGCTTTTCTAACTCACAAAGTAAAGAAGTTCTACAAGCGGACTGGAAGGAAGTTCCCCAACAATGCAACTAGTGGAAAGTTTGGACTAGACAAAATCAAAGTCAAGTGTCACAACTGTAACTTGATTGGCCACTTTGCTAGGGAGTGTAAGGCACCAAGAACAAATGGTGGCGAAGCACAATCCAGACCAAACTATACTGACAAGGCTACCCAGAATGAGAAGCCAAAGAAGCAAGCTGCAGTTGCTATTGAAGAAGGAGGCTTTGACTGGAGCTTTCTGGTGGAGGATGCTTCTCCAAACCAAGCGGTGATGGCAGATGATGAAGAAGCCAAGGTATTGAATGCATTGCTAAAGTTAATAGATACAGGTCTTACAACTTAGAAATGAGATCTGATCTTGAGTCCTTAAACATTTTAAAAGCTGATTTTAGAAAGTGTGAAAATGATTATAAACTAAAGATAGAGGACTTAGAGAAAACCATTTCAATTCTAAAACATAAGCATACAAATTTTAGGACTCAGATCAAGGATCTCATAACTAAGCTGACTGAGTGCTAGGCTGAGCTTGTGATCAACAAAGCCAGGGCAGAAAAGTGTGTTCTAGAAGAAGAGACCTTCAAGAACATGATATCCTCTTTCCTGCATAATAAGGTGTGCTATCAAAACAAGCAGGGACTTGGATCTAATGAGATAGCTCCTCCACACATAATCTTTCTATAAGATCACCCAGGTATGGAACTTGTGAAGATGAGCTTCCTCTCATAGATCCTTTGAGTGAAGAGGATGAAGAAGTGACAGTGAAGAATTCCTCTGAGAAGAGTGAAGAGGAGGATTCTAAGAAGGGCCACTATCCTTCTGAGGAGAAGAAGAAGACTATGATGACCAAGTCAATGAGAAAGAACTTTATTAGAAAGAGCAAAAGGAAAGCTAGGAAGGCTCAAGAGATCAAGGCTACTTTTGACTTTAAACAGAAACAAGTTTTTATCTCTACAGGGTTTGAAGTAGTGAAGACCGAGGACATCAACCTAAACTCTACTGTCAAGAGTTCTGGTTCATGTTCAAATCATCTTAGCACCAAGAAGAAGACTGATATGTTGTGTACCACTGCTACACAGCCTGGACCATCCAACTCCAAGAACAGTCCTCAACCCAAAAGGACTGTCTCAGCATCTACAAAGATGAAGGTGGAGAAGGGATGTGATCAAAGTCAGTCTTGTTCTCAACAGACGGCTCTTGGGAAGAAGAAAATAGAGTGTGTCATGTGTGAAAGTACTGTTCATCTTGCTAAGGATTATCCATACAATCCTAAAGAGACTCTTCACATGACCAAGACAAGGACTTCCAAGAGTTCCAAGAAGATTCAAGCTTCGGAAGGAAAATCTGTTTCCTTCGTAAGCTCCAAAACTAAGAAGAAGGCAAGTGGAAAATTGCCTTCGGAAGAAAATTTGGTCTCGGGGGGAAGGAATACTTCCGAAGCACTGAAGTTTGCTGTAGTGTTTGCAGAATCTTCCGGAGGTCCAATCATCAAAACTTTAGAAGTCTCAAAAGCTTCCGAAGTGTTAAAGGTCAAGTACAAACTTCCAAAGGTGGTGTGGAAGTCAAAGAAAGACCAAGTGACTGGATGTTCTACATCAACAACAGCTCAAGATTTTCATAGCACAACTACAGGATCTATTACTTTTGCATTACCTTCTGTTTCTCTTAGTGAGGCCAAGACAAGTAAGGCTTCGGTTTCCAAATGTAACTAATCATTTTCTTTGTGCAGGGACAGCTCAAGAAAAACAAGAATATCTAGATCATTGACAGTGGCTGTTCCAGGCACATGACAGGAAATTGGTCACTACTTCAGAACTTTGAAACGATTGATGGAGGACCAGTTATTTTTGGAGGAGATGAAGGTGGTTACATTTCTGCAAGGGGCAAGGTCACAAATGGTAAGCTCATCATTGAAAAGATAAATTGTGTCAAGGAGCTTGGGTACAATCTTCTGAGTGTATCCCAATTTTGTGATAAGAGTCACAACATGCTCTTTACTGAGCATGAGTGCATTGTTCTCAAACCTGGGGTGGTCATTCCTCATGCGTATATTCTACTTAGAGCCCCCAAGAAAGGGAACATGTACAAGATGGACTTGCAAGAAACATCTCCCTCTGGAGAAGTTTCATGCTTTCTGTCTAAAGCCAATAGTCATGAGTCTTTCCCATGGCATAAAAGAATGTGCCATGTAAACTTTAAGAATATGAACAGACTGATTAAGCATGATTTGGTAACTGGAATGCCAAAGAAAGAGTTTACAACTGATGATCATTGTGTTGCATGCCTAAAAGAGAAGCAACATAAGGTATCTCATAAGCCTAAGGAAAGGAACTCCATCACTACACCCTTACACTTGTACATATGGATCTCTTTGGCCCCACTAGTGTAATGAGTTTAGAAAGGACCTCTTATTCTTTAGTGATCATAGATGACTTTAAAAGAGTCACTTGGGTTTTCTTCCTTAGAACTAAGGATGAGACTCCTGATATTCCAAAGAATTTTATCCTAAAGATTGAGAATCAATCTGATCACAAGGTCAAAACCATAAGATGTGATCAAGGAACTGAATTTAAGAACCAAATCCTTTATACATTTTATGATGAAAAGGGTATTACAAGACAATACAGTGCTCCGAGGACTCCTTAGCAAAATGGTGTTGCTGAGAGGAGAAACAAGACACTGATTGAAACTGCAAGAACCATGTCGTCTGACTCTAAGCTACCTATCACCTTGTGGGCAGAGGCAGTCAATACTGCCTGCTATGTTCAGAATAGAGTTTTTGTAGTTAAGACTCATGGCAAGACTCCTTATGAACTTTGGCATAAGAGGAAACCTTTCATTGGTTTTCTCAGGTCATTTGGATGTTCTTGCACCATCTTGAAAACCAAAGATCAAATTTCAAAATTTGCTGAGAAATCAGATGATGGAGACTTCATTGGATACTCTTCTCAAGCTAAGGCTTATAGAGTATACAATCTCAGAACTAGAATTGTTGAGGAGTCAACCAGTGTGACTTTCAATGAACGCACACCCTGTGTGGCTGGTTCTGGTCCTGATTGGATGTTTGATCTTGTTTTAGTTACCAACTGTTTTAACAAATCTTGTGAGACTGTTTCAGGATTTGTAGAAATCTTACCTACACGTGATCCAGACCCAAGGTGTGAACTAAGAAGACCTTCAAGTAACATATCTTCAGCTCCAGTTGTAACTAATTTTGGAAATGAAGTTTCTATCCGCACCACAATGACAAACTCAGCTGATACATCTAGGATGCCTTTAAATTCCAGCTCAGAGGTTCCACAACTAGATAAAGATACTTCAAATGTAGAAGAAAATGATGGAGGTGGTGATAGTGATCAGGAATTTCTAGATGCTGATAACCACTCCATAGATGACAACATCAATGATGTCATACACTCATTGGATCAAGTCTCTCTTGATAAGTGTGTTGATGTGGTGGGAGAAACATCTATGCCTGATCTAAATTTCTCTAATTTAGATCTCTCTCAGCAACTTGCTATGATCCCTTAACTAAGGATCCACCAGTCTCACTCACCACAAACATCATTGTAGATGGTCACACGAGGGTAAGAGCAATAGGACAAACCCATGAAGTAAATGTTTGTCTTCACTCTTGTTTCTTATCCTAGATAGAGCCAAAAGAAATAGATAAGGCTCTGAAGGATGGAAGTTGGGTTGAAGCTATGCAAGAAGAGCTGCTTGAGTTCAAAAGGCAGAAAGTTTGGAACCTTTGTCCTCTTCGTCATGGAAAGACTACTATTGGAACCAAATGGGTGTCTAGGAACAAGAAGGATCATATAGGCATAGTCATAAAAAATAAAGCTAGAATAGTTATTCAAGGATATACATAAAATGAAGTGATTGACTACACTGATGTCTTTGCTCTTGTAGCAAGCCCGGAAGCTATTAGGATATTCTTGGCATGTGCTGCATCCAAGAACTTCAAGGTCTATCAACTTGATGTCAAGTGTGTTTTTTTGTATGGGGTGATTGATAAAGATGTACATGTCAAACAACCACCCTGATCATCCTGATTATGTATGCAAGCTTGACAAGGCTCTTTTTGGGATGCATCAGGCACCCAAGAAGTGATATGAGACTATATCTTAGTATCTCTGCAAACATGGATACAGAAGGGGTACTATAGATGGAACTCTTCATCAAAGTTAGGGAAATGACTTAATGCTAGTTCAAGTATATGTAGATGACATCATCTTTGGTTCAACTAATCCAAACCTCTACAAGGACTTTGAGAAGCTGATGAAGGATAGATTTGAAATGAGTGCCATGGGGGAACTAAATTTCTTTCTGGGAATTCAAGTGAAGCAAGTTGAAGATGGCATCTTCATTAGTCAGTCAAAGTATTTTCAAGACATACTAAAGATATTCAACATGACTGATTATAAGATTGCTAAGACACCCGTAGCAAGAAACCACTCCCTTGGACCTGATCTTAAGGGGGAGAGTGTGGATGAACACCTTTACAGGGTTATGATTGGGTCTCTTATGTATCTTATAGCTAGCAGGCCAGATATCATGTTTGCTACATATATTGTGCAAGATATCAAGCCAACCCTAAGATGTTTCACCTTATCACTGTCAAAAGGATTCTAAGATACCTCAAAGGTGATTCAACACTTGGTCTGTGGTATCCTAAGAATTCTGACTTCAATCTGCATGCTTATACACATAGTGATTATGGTGGTTGCAACATGACTACAAAGCCCACATCTGGGGGATATCAGTTTCTTGGTGGAAGGGTTGTCTCATGGCAATGTAAGAAACAATATTGTGTCTCTGCATCAACTGCTAAAGCTGAATACATTGCTGCTGTAAGCTGTAGTGCTTAAATGCTATGGATTCAGAATCAGATGCTTGATTATGGATTAAACATTAAGGAGACTCCCATTCACATAGACAACAACAATGCTATCTCTATCATAAAGAATCATGTGCAGCACTCAAGGACCAAACACAACAACATCAGGTATAATTTAATTTGAGATAATTTTGAAAATGGATTAATTAAACTAGTCAAAGTCTACACAAATGAACAATATGCTGATCTGTTTACAAAGTCTTTTGATGAACAGAGATTTAAATATCTTATATAAGCTATTGGGATGATAAACTTTGAGTAGGTGTTTATTAAAACTAATTCTTATTATTTCTTAAAATCTTTGTCTCCTAAGTTATCTAGTTCATCACTTTCATAAGCATTGTTTTCATTGGATGAAAATCATTTGAAGACTTTCCTTAGATTTCTAAAAACATTGATCATTCCAAAGATATGCTTTTATCTTCAGAAGAAAATCATGCCTTCAAAACAAATAACTATCTATGTAATTTTACACTCGGAAGAAATTTCTGAAATATCTTCCGAAGCTTAATACTTGTTTCAGACACTTATATGTTTTCAAGGACTATTTTCTTCCGAAGCAAATTAACTCTCGGAAGCTTTGTTTCTCTGAACAAAGCATTCAAGTCTTAATTTTTCTTCCGAAGCAAAATTTTCACAACTCTTAGGAAAATCTTTTGAAGTCATTTTAGCTTCGGAAGCTTTTTCATTAAAACTTCCAATGATAATTTACCTTCAGAAGCTTTTTGACTTCCAAGAAAACTAATTTTTGAGCAAAAGAAAACTACTTTTTCAAAGGTGGGACCGACATCCGGATTTCAAAGTTTATCCTCTTTTATTAACTTTGTCTTATATCCTTTTCACATATAAACCCAACGGTTCCCCTTATTTCTATCATCTTTTTCTTTCATCCAAACCTAACCCCAAATTTTCTTTGAAATTACTTCTGTTCATATTTTTTCATCCTTAAGCTTTCTCAAATGGCCAACCTTAACCGCAGAAATGAACCAAACTTCTCCATGCAGTTACACAGGCAACGTAACCAGGTTGCTCTGTTACACTCTAAGAAAAATCCACATTTCTCAGAGGTTTTCCGTTTCTTGACTCTATCCAACTACTTCACCTCCCTAACCATTGATCCTACACTATATGTGGATAATCTGCATGCATTCTCGAATACCTACCAAGAGGTCATTATAGATGGGGAGAAGGCATTGTCTACCACAGTGCAGGGGAGAACAGTCTTCATCATTCTGGCCATCATCAACACTCATCTTTAGTTGGATGATGAAGAAGGTGAGGTGTTCTTCCCCAATGATTCTGTTAACCGCTCCTTTGAGCAGATGGGCTATGACGGAGATTTCTGTAAAAAGACCATTAGAAAAGGGAAGGTCTCATCCCAATGGAAATTCCTGCTCCATGTGGTTATCCACAGCTTGTCAAACAAGCATGGTGGATGGGACCAGATTCCTGAAGATCTCTCCTTCATTCTTCATAGGATGGTTCAGGGGGTCAAACAAGGTACTCTCAGTTTATTTATACAAATTTGCTTGCAAACTTGGATTCCTTAGAATACTACATGTTCCCTAGATATGTTCTAACACATTCTTAACTGTGAACTAGGCTCACAGTTAAGGGGAACAAGTAATATTCTTAAACTGGGATAGGTGAAGCCTGACATCTTTATAATCTTGAGAAAGCCCATTGTTGGCTTCTCTTGGCTAGAATTAGCCCTTGTCCTAACAATGTTAGAGCTCATTGCTCAAGGTGACAACCTAGCAGCACCAGCTAGTGTTAAACCCACACCTTCTACATCCCAATCCCCTAAACAGCCACAAATCACCCTCACCTACCCAAGAAAACACAAACGAAGCCCTACACAGACTATTCAGTCTGTGCAGGTCCCCATATACTCACCCACACCGGAAGAACTAGACCTAGAGCTTCCACTTCTCTTGAGGAGCTGACCACTCCCATTACTTATAAGACTAGTGCTGAGGCTCCTCATACTCAGTCTAATGAGTTCACAAGCCCAAATGGCTTAAGCCTTCACTCTGAGTCTCAACACTCAAGTGAATAACCTTTTGGGGACAGTTACCGTCCCCAACCTTTGGACTTCAACCAACCAATTCCCAACATTGACTTCTATACTGATGAAGATTTAGGTTTCAGTGAGTACCATGAGTCTTTCTTCTTTTCCCCTACTCAAAGAGAGATGAGTGCTCCTGACTCTCCTACATCTAGCCCACATCAGTCACCCACTACTGAGGTGGACACCTCTGAACATGTTCAGGATGTCCATATGCAAGAGGCTCTCACTTTTGCAAGTGATTCCACATTTAAGACCTCAACCATGGCAACTCAGCCCATTGACACATCAACTGAGGTTGTTAGTGAGCAGAGAAAATCCAACATCCAAGAACCTAAAGCTGGTGGTGAGAGTGAGGACTCTGGTCCAATCATCGATCCCCCAATGATTCTTCTAATGAAGATGAGGGGAATTTGAGACTAAAGGTGCAAAAACTATCTAAAACATGCACCTATTTAGTCTCCAAGATCAGTCATCTTGAATCTCAAGTGACTACCTTGCAAAACAGGGTCAATGATCAGCAACTTGATATTTCTTATCTTATGAAAAAACTAGCTGGGAGACCTTTAAGAGGAGCTCCACCAGGAACACAAGAACATATGAGTGTGATTGACCTAACTCCTAGCTCTGCTATGCAAGTGGGTGATGCTACCAAAAAGTGGGAGACAATCATTACAGTCATAGAACCTAGGAGTTCTTCAAAGAGTATGGAGATTGAGTACTCATCATCCTCAATTGTAATTGTGCATACTTAGCAACTTCCTTAAGTTCACAGTGATGTGGACTCCATAGACTCCTACATACAGAGTCTGTTGAGGAAGGAATACCAAGGGCTATGTCATCTCCACCAACTTCAAATCACATCACTGGGTGGAGGTATGATGAAAGCAGAAGAACCCTTATCATTCTTAGAGTTCAAGGACAGCAAGCGGTCTTTAATTTTTAGACCTTGAACTTCTATGATGGTCTAGATCTAGTCAACATGCCACTTGTCAATTAAAGCCAATCAAGACAAGCTGACATGCTGGCTTAAAGAATCAAGACATGATCACTACAGGGTTCAGCTTCAGAAAGAGACTAAGGCAATCAGGCAATGTCATCAGTCAATTGAATGTTGAGGTAGACCCTAGGATTAGTTTCATAGGGGAAACCTTGACTGAAGGCCTAGTGGCAAAACCTGAGAGCCCTGTCTCATCATCATAAACTGCTGTAGAGATTCATACCCTTTTTGAGACACCTGCTGGTGAAGGTGCATCTTAACCTCTCTTTGGCTAGAGCTTGGAGGCTACACCAAGCAATGAAGGCCAAAGCTCTCTCCACCCTGAGTCATAAAGGAGTGTGAGTGACAAAGGGAAAACAAAGATGACTTCTGAGAAGATTGAGTAGGAGAGAGAGAGGAAAAGGAAGCTGAGTGGAGAAAGTTCCTCCACTGGGTCTGCAAGACTCATGGAAACTGCTATCAGGGCTGCCCCTAGACCAAACACTCAGGATGATGAGTTGAGGGCAGTCAGGATAAATTACTTGCAGACCAGGAACTATGACATAAACAATGTCATTTCTCTCCACTTAGAGGAGTTGAATGAACTGGTTGACATGGAAGTGTCAAATGAGAGAAAGGAGGCATAAAATACAGAGCTACTGATGCAAATCAAAGAAGAAAGAAGAAAGAAAAGATTGTACAAACATGTGCTTACCCTCTCCCCAGTTAAAGAAAGTATTCCATATGAGGATGTGGTTCAACAAGAACCTCGAGTAGATAAAGAGAAGACAGGGTCAAGATGATCAACTACCTGAGTGCCACAGGCCTTTATCAGGAAGATGCACTTCTTCCCTTATCCTATTACTATATTGAGTTTGAGTATCTCAAAAAACCTGAACTTGAGATAGTCAATAAAAGAAAGATCACCAAAAGGAAACTAAGGGAAGAAGCTACAAGTCAAAGGCCATCATCAAGAAGAGTATAAAGAAGTTTGCAAACAGGTAGAAGATGATTAGCTTCTTGAAGCTATATGGATTCTCTAGAAGGATACTTGTCCTATGTCTCTGTCCACTATGGATGAGCATATCAAGGTAATCAACCAAGAGTGGAGAGCTAATGGACTTACATTCCCCTCCAAGTCAAGCTCCACCTGAAGTGGAGGTTAAGGTTGAACAACTTGAGACAACACAACCTGAACCTCCTGCTGAAACTCATCAAGCTTCATCTTCATATCCATAGCAGGGTCAGACTCCCTCTCCTTTTAAACCTATGAGAGAGGAAGACCCAACTAGGAAATACAAAGAAGATCAACCAGGTGCTGTAAGCCAGTATTCTCAGTTAAAAGGAAGAAAAAGAAAGAATATGATGGTTTCAAAGCCAAAGAAAAAGAAGAAGAAAGAAACATTATTTTTTGAACCTCAGGATGAGTCAAAACATCCTGACGATACGCAGCTAGAGGATGCTCCATCATCTCCCACTCAAATAGCTCCTCTAGCATCAAGAAGACCCATCTTGTCCTCGACATACATCACATATCCAGAAAGATGGCATGTCATTAGAGATCAAGGCATTGAGGATGTCTACACATAGCAAGACATGTTCAATCTGCCTCTGCATGATCTCTTTGATATGAGAAGACACTTTGACAGTCTTAGTGATCCTGATCATCTCATGAAGAAAGGGATGGTCATCATCATAATAAGGATTGTTGATATCTGAAGTCTTCAAAGTGTTTTGGTAGTATTAGCCTAGGGGAATTTGTAAAGATTATATATTAAGATTGATGAAACTCAAATACTCAAAGTCTCCTGCATGCATGCACTAGTGCATTGAAGAAGAATGCTTCGGAAGTTTCACACCAACAACTGAATTTTCTATGTGTGAAATCTTCTGAAGCCAAGACCAATATCTTCCGAAGCCAAATATGAAGTCTTCCAAAGCTTCAGACACAAAGTCTTCCGAAGCCAACACTTGAAGACAGATTCTTCCAAAGACTTTTAGTATACATGCTTTATTTGATGTACTTTACATAAAGCTAGACCCCTTTCCGCTGCAACTCTATAAAGTCACCAACTTACCTGAGTTGGTGAAAAGGTCCATGCTTTCAGTAACTGTACATTGAGTTCTTAAGTCTGTAACTTTCTACTTCATGTACTTTATCATTTTTGTAATATATTAGGATGTGAGCTATGGCACGTCATAGTCACAAGTCAAAAGGCAATCTGCCTTTTGACTATATCATTGATTTTGTTTATGTCTAGTCAATTGTATCCATTGGCTTTCATAGTATGGCATATATCTCAAGTACTTGTAACTTTCTTTTATGCTTTGTAACACTTGTAATAGAACTTAAGAAGGCAATATATTGCAATTTGAAAACCATCTCTTTGTGTATTTTGCTATCTTGTTCTGTCTCTTATTCACTTGTGTTCTTAGTATCATTACTTGTGGTTAATCCAGTTTCACTGTTTGATTAGTCAAGTTAATCTCCTCATTTTGTTGTTGTGTTGTAAGTGACCACCCTTCACCAGTCCTGCACATCCGGTACCGATAAGGTATTCTCCTTCAGGAAGATCTACCAGTTGCCATACTTCTTGCTTCTTAAATTGTAGCAATTCTTCCTATATTGCTTTAATACAACTGTTGTCTTGAAGAGCCTCTTTGATGTTTTTGGGTACTGTTTGAAAAATAAAGCATAAGAACAAACAGATGCTTGAAAAACTTGACTTGCTGCTTGTCTCCCTTTCATTAAGTTCACCAACAATGCTTTCTACTGGATGATTCTTGTGTATTGTGGTGGTTGGAATTAAGTCACCAAGAAGGGTTACATCAAGATTGGAGACATTCAGATCATCTTAATGAGAGGCACCTTCATCTTGTACTGTTGGGGAGTTATGAAGATAATCAGAATCTGTTTCAGTGATAGCTTCAGGATTAGCAGCACTGTTGGGGAGTTATGAAGATAATCAGAATTTGAGGTTCTTTCTGTTTCAACTGGAGGTGTAGCTTGATTCTGATTTCTGACTTTAGTTGATGGGTCTTCTGAAGGTGATGGTAACAAGTTGGGACCAGCTTTAGTTGAAACACTTTGATCTTGAGATGATTGTCTGACAGGATCAGCTTGGAGTGGAACATCTTCATTCAGTTGCTAAGTAGAGGTAGGAGGAATCATTGGAAAGTCAACCCTTCTTTCTACACATGAAGAAGGTTCAACTGAATGTAGTTTTCCTACATCAGACAAGTGAAATTGATCAAAAGATTTTGTAAATGAGTCAATATAAAACAACTAGTCGGGACCATTTGTAGATTTGGAAATGAATTTTCTTTGAATTTAACATTTGTTGATTTATCAATAATATTTAATCTAGGATTAAACACTCTATAAGCCTTTGAAACAAAAGAATAACCTACAAAGAATCCTTCATCAGACTTAGATGAAAATTTTCCCAAATAGTCTCGGGTGTTTAATATTGAGATATGATTGCCAAATGACTGAAAAATCCAATAAATGGTTTTCTATGAAAAAGATGTTCATATGGAGTCATGTTGTTTTCTTTTATAATGAGTGTTCAATTTTGCACAAAACACGATGTGTTAACTGCCTCTGCCTAGAAGGTAATTGGCAGTTTAGCATCGGCTAGCATTGTTCTTGCTGCTTCAATCATTCTTCTATTTCTCCTTTCAACTACCCATATTTTGTTGAGGAGTTCTAGCTACACTGAATATGATGATTGAGTTAATGATTATATGGGGTGTGAGATTGATATTCTCACAAGGACTGAATATGATGATTGAGTTAATGATTGTATGGCGGAATCAAACAATCAAGAAACATTAAATGCAAGAAATACTCATAAATGCACTTTGTATTAACAAAGGTGATCATTTACAATAAATGCTAGGGTTTGAGCATTAAACAGTAACAATACACCTTGAGACCATAAGACTAAACAAAATATTCTTATTGTCTATAATGTCCATCAACAGTCACCTCACATACGAGATTTTCTATTCTATTTATAGGCTAACAAGATGCATTTTACAAAATGAGTAAACTACCCCTGACCTACAAATCAAGGAACTAGTCTAAGTCTTTTGTTCATCTGCATTGACTAATGCGGATGTGTTGATCTTGATCAGCATTTCTTCTTTGTCTTCAGCATTAGTGTTTGGTCATCAACATTGACAAATGCGGATGAACAAACACTTATGCACATTTGTTGTCAGGCATCCGCATTAGTTAATGCGGAAGGACAAATACTTGTCGGTGTTTATTTCCGGCTATCTGCATTTGTTAATGCGCAAGAACAAACACTTGTCAGCATTTGTTCTATGTCTTCTGCATATACAAATGTGGTTAGCCGCACTTGTCTTCTTTGCAGATTCTTCATCCGCATTAATACTTGGACTTGTGGGATTTCGAATAGAACAACCATCAACCCACCACTTGAATTGGCATGTACGATCCTTTCAGGGTCCAACACAAAGAAAAAGGCTAATATGTAACACCCAGTTATTTATAACAGACAAAGAAAGAAGAATAAAGTGAATAAAAATAAAGAAAAGGTATTTTACCCGGGTTAAAGGGTAAAAAGTGTCAAAAAGGACAAAAGGTTTGTAAAAGTGGGTGTAAAAGGTGATGGCCGCCCATCACTCTCTCTACACCCACAAAATTCGGATCTTGGTAGAGAGAGAAAGAAAAGGAGCTGAAACTCTTGGATTTTTTGAAAAACAAGAAGAAGAAATCAAATTCGAGGAAAGAATTCATAGTTTTTGAGTGTTCTTAACCGGTTCCATCCTCGGTTATGTGCTTATGTATGTTTGTATGTGTTCGGGTATGTGTTTTGGTGGGTTTCTAGGTGTTAACTTGTAGCAAATGGGTTTTGAAGGATGTCATACCCAAGAGGCTGCTAAGGTGAGTTCAAGAACCGCTCTTTAACATGTTTTAACTAATTTTGCATGATATTGGGGCTGGAAATGCATAAATGTACGTTTTCATAAAACTGGGTTTCATACCCGTATGTATGAATGTGTGTATGTTACGGGTATGGTTGGATTTTGGACTATTTTCATGTTTGATGATGTTATGGTTGTGTTTCTATGGCTTAGAATGTAAGATTTAAGCTTAGAACATGATAGATGAGGTTTGGGGACAAACTCTGATGTTAAGTGTGACCTGGGATGCTCATGCGCCCAAACAGTAGCTCATACACCCAGGTTATAGAATTTGCCTAAGTGTTGTTAATGCGCATGAACAAGTTCTTGCAAATGAAAGTCAACGCGGATGAGCATTGACGAATGCGGATGAAAAAAAGTTAATGCGGATGAAGAAATGCGGATGAACAAATACGGATGAGTAAGTTCATGCGAATGAACAAATGCGGATGAACAAATGCGGATGAGTTAAAAAGAAACGCAGATGAACAAAGAGGAAATGTGGATGAACAAAGAGGAAATATGGATGAACACTTAGAATATTTTCTGATTTTCGAGGGAAAAATGTTATGTAGGCTTTGACTTGGGAGGTTCCCGGGGGCATAGTAAGTTGACTTTTTGAGGTCGTAGATGATGTGATGGGCATTGTATGATGATGATATGATGGATTATTGATGCTTTTGCATGATGGTATGAGTGATGTATTTTATATATGTATGATGATGCCCTGTATGGTGATGTTGTATGTTTATATTGATGTTCCATATTATGTGTGTTTATTTTCCTGTGGCTTTACGTTGAATGTTAAAGAATGAAATGAAAGTATTATGTGACGTAAGTGAAAGATAAAGAAAAAAGGAACATAATGATTGAATGCATGCATTAATGAGAGAGATGGCATAGAAAGTCTTGCAAGCACTGTATAGAGAAACACACTCAATGAAGAGTGTTAGTTCAATGGTGTGTGGGATAGCTACCCCAGAAGGATGCACACCGGGGTCTTCCTTTGTGATTGACCATTGGATGGAACCTTTGTCGCTTACCCTAGGTACTGTGGTCAAGCTGTTGAGCGCCACGATAGGGGGTCTATGATAGACTTCGACCCAGTAGCCGCTTTATGCATGATAGTGAGGTATAGCACATGACAATGGTACACCTGAATTTACCTTAGGTGTTGTGTTCAGGCTGCTGAGCGCCATGATGGGGGGTCTATGATAGACCTCGGCCCAGTACCCCCTTTATGCGTGACGGTGGGGTAAAATTCATCGTTTTTGATGGGATGTAAAGAAGTAAAGATGAATGTACAAATGAAAGTAATTGATGAAAGTTAACGAATGAATGATGGAGATAATAATGATATTATCTATATGTATGTGTGATGTGTGACCACATACAAATGTACAGAATGGTTTAAAACGAAAGTAAGTATGTTTTATTTTAAAACTAGAACTCGCTCAACAACGTTGACTTTTTATGCATTTTCTAGTTGGCAGGGAAGTTGTTGAGGATGGCACGGGGTGGCTACATGGCTCTTTTGGATGGCATTCTTTATTTGATGTTTTGCATTGTAATACGAACAAATGATATTGTGTAGCGAATGTTGTATTGTATTGCAAAAGCATTTTTAATGAAAAAGTTGTTTTTAAATGTTCTGCTGCAATGTTTATTTCAAGTTAATGTAATTATATGTTTTATGTGGGATGATTGGCTAGCTGTAAGTGTCTTGATAACGGGCCTTACAAGTTGGTATAAGAGCCAAATTTTAAGTGAAACGGGTAAATTTTCAAATAAACGTAACTTAAAATGAAAATGGGACGGAAAAGGAAGTGGTGCTAGTCTGAGTAGCTACGTGCCATGAGGTATTCTCTTAATGTTAACCGGTATTACGTGCGCATGTTATGTGGTTTATGTGATGTTTGAAGATTTAGATACTGATGTAGTCAGGATTGGTAATGCTTGGGGTATGAAGAGTAAAGTAAGTGGCCAATCACAACTGGCCACTGTAATTAGGGACTTACTATACTTTACATAAACTAAGCTGTTTCCTTGAATGACTGTGTTGTTGTTTGAATCTTTCAGTGTGTGTGTTAGAGGATGGCTCGTGGTAGATCATCTAAAGCTTCACATGGTGGAGGTCATGGTGCTGAACCACGGGCTACAAGAGAAAGGCCTAGAGCCAAAAAGGTGGTTCATGAAGAACCCAAGACCCCTCATCCGGAGAGCGGTTATGAGAGCGCCAATCTGAGAGCCTCAGTAAAGGAGGCTATTGTTGAATAAGTGCATCAAGTCATGCAGACGATCTTACCGTCTGTAGTGACTAAAGTGATTATGACTGTACGAGAAGGAGAAAGAAAAGAGAGAAATAGTCCATGGAAGAACGAGAGCGACTGGAGCCTAAAGCGGTTCTCTCCGATGATGAGAGAAGGAAGAAGAAGAGCCTGCGCTGCTGAGGCGGTACTAGGCTGCAACTACGGGAGATTTCAAAGGTGCAATCCCCCTACTTTTGATGGTAATGGCACTGCTGTTGCTACTCACCGATGGGTGAGAGAAATGGAAGCTGTTCTAAATATCAGCGAGTGATGAGAATACCAGAAGGTGAAATTTTCTGCCCACTCGTTTGTGGACTCGGATTTGTGTTAGTGGGACAATATAGTCCAAGCCAAGGGTAGTCGGAAATTAGGAGAAAGAGGTGGTCTGAGTTGAAAAAGTTGATGATTGAGGAGTTCTGTCCTCATAGGGAAATGGATAAGGTGGAAAGGGAATTCCTGCAGCTAGAGGAGGGAACAATGACACAACAACAATACACCACTATATTCAATGAGATGGCACGTATAGTGCCAAACCAAGTGATGCCTTTGTCACTAAAGATTAAGCGGTACATTCAGGGTGTGTCGGCGGATATCCGTAGGCACATGATCACTTCCCGACCGAGCATGTTTAGGTCGGCGGTTGATTTGGCAGGGAGATTGTATGATGAAAGAACTATGGTGGTGGCTGGAGGCAGTAAGAAAGGTGGTGGCTGAAGGCAGTAAGAAAGGTGGTGGTGACCGGAATTGGAATGGAAAAAGTTTGGTCGGGGTGGAGCCCCGACGAGTAGCAAGAAGGCATAGGTAGATGACCGTTGTGTGGTCACATCTGGTGCGGGGTCGAAGAATGTGGTAGACGTGGAAAGGAGCATATGGGAGAATGTAGGCTAGGATAGAACTTATACTTCAAGTGTGGGAGGACGAGACATATAGCAAAGGACTGTCATGCGGTTAGATGTTTTAACTGTGGTGGAGAGGGTCACATGAGTAGAGACTGTAAGAATCCTAGGGCTAAGGGTTTGGGGGTGAAGAAGACCAGAGGAAAAAGACCGAGGGCGAGCGCTAGAGCATTTACGATGATGCAGGAGGAGGCTAGGATGGACCCTGATGTTATGTCAGGTATGTTTCTAGTAAACCGAACTTTAGCCTATGTGTTATTCGATTCTGGTGCTAGTAAAAGTTTTATTTCTACTACTTTCTGTGCTAAACTACCTGTTAGTAGTAGGAGTGTAGCTGCGCCCTTTGATTTAGGAATTGTCATAGGTAAGTCTACCTGGATTTCTGAGATGATAGAAGGATGTGATGTGGAATTAGAAGGTCACAAGTTTCCTGTTAAACCGTTATTGATGACTTTAGGCAGGTTTGGTGTAGTCCTAGGAATGGATTGGTTGGTGGACGACGAGGCGAACATTATGTGTCGCAAGAAGATGATTCTTTTGACAGCACCTGACGTGAGTTTGGTGACGGTTTATGGTGATCGAGTCACTACGATCCCGAAGGTGTTTCGATCGCGGTGGGGGGAAAGTGCATGAGGCATGGATGTAGTGCGTACTTGGCGTACGTGATGGATGTGGATACGCCAACACCACAACTGACCAACGTATTGGTGGTGTGTGACTTTCCAGATGTATTTCTCGAAGAATTACCAGGAGTGCCACCAAACCGCGAGATCGAGTTTCAGATTGATCTGATACCGGGTGCCCAACGAGTTGCTAAGGCACTGTATCGGTTGGCTCCGACTGAGATGAAAGAGTTGATAGAGAAATTACAAGAGCTGCTTGACAAGGTGTTCATTAGACCAAGTGTCTCTCCTTGGGGTGCTTTGGTCCTATTTGTGTAGAAGAAAGACGGTAGCATGAGGATGTGTATCGACTACTGCGAGCTGAATAAGTTGACAATAAAGAACCGATACCCGTTACCAAGAATTGATGACCTTTTCGATAAGCTTCAAGGTGCTAGTTGGTTCTCAAGGATAGACCTTCGATATGATTATCATCAAGTGAAGGTTAAAGAGCAAGACATTCCTAAAACAGCTTTTTGCACACATTATAGTCACTACGAGTTTCTCGTTATGTCATTTGGTTTGACCAATGCGCCAGCTGCTTTTATGGACTTGATGAATTGAGTGTGTCGGCCGATGTTGGATAAATCAGTGATTATGTTTATCGATGATATCTTGATTTATTTCAAGAGTGAAGAGGAGCATGCCGGTCATATTCGAGAGGTGTTGGAGACGTTAAGGAGGGAGAAGGTATATGCTAAATTCTCCAAGTGTGCATTCTGGTTGCGCAAGGTTCAATTCTTAGGTCACGTGGTGAATCTCGAGGGGATTATGGTGGATCCGGCAAAGGTGGAGGCAGTGATGCAATGGAAGTCTCCAAAACGCCATCCGAGATTCGTAGTTTCTTGGGTTTGGTGGGCTACTACAGAAGATTCATTCAAGGCTTCTCTAAGATCACTTCTCCACTAACCAAGTTGACCCAGAAAGATGTAAAGTTTGTATGGGGTCAAGCTCAAGAGAAGGCGTTCAAGGAGTTAAAGGTGAGGTTGACTCAAGCTCCTGTTCTATCATTATCCGATGGAAGTGAAGATCTGGTGGTTTATTCTGATGCTTCCTACTCGAGGTTGGGCTGTGTGTTAGTGCAGAGAGGAAAAGTTATAGCCTATGCATCCTAACAGTTAAATGTTCATGAGGTAATTACCCAACTCATGACTTGGAGCTAGCAGTTGTGGTCTTCGCGTTAAAGATATGGAGGCATTATCTATACGGTACAAAGTGCACTATATTCACCGACCACAAGAGCTTGAAGTACTTCTTCAAGCAGAAGGACCTGAACATGAGGCAGAGGAGATGGTTGGAGCTTATAAAAGACTATGATTGTGAGATCCATTACCATCCAAGCACAGCCAACGTGGTGGCGAATGCCCTTAGCCGAAAGGAAAGACCCGAGCCGATTCGGGTGAAAGCTTACCTTAATGATGAATCAAGTTAAGAGATTCAGGATGAGGCATTGAAAGAAGATTATCTTAACTCTCGAAGAATGAGAGGTCTGGTCGCGGAATTGGGTGAAAACACGCTCGGTGTTAGAACCCGATTCGGGCGGATATGGATTCCCCATTTTGGCGATCTACGTGTGAAGATTATGGATGAAGCTCACAAGACTTGGTACTCTATTCATCTTTGTGCTACAAAGATGTACCAAGACATGAAGAAAGATTATTGGTGGCTGGGTATGAAGAGTGATGTGGTGGAGTATGTGAGTAAATGCCTTACTTGTTTACAAGTGAAGGTCGGGCATAAGAAGCCGTATGGGATGATCCAACCTTTGGATATACCGGAATGGAAGTGGGAGCACATCACCATGGATTTCATTATGAAGCTACCGCATACCTTGAAAGGGTATGATGCTTTATGGGTGATAGTTGATCGTTTGACGAAGAGTGCTCACTTTCTACCGATCCGCGAGACATATTCATCTGAGAGGTTGGATAATCTTTTCATTTAGGAGATTGTGACTCGCCATGGTTTACCGGTGTCTATTGTGTCTGATCGTGACACTCAGTTTACATCTAAATTTTAGAAGAAATTCCATGATGTGGTGGGACGAGGCTACATATTAGCACGACTTATCATCCTCAAATAGATGGTCAGTCGAAGAGGACGATTCAGATGCTGGAAGATTTGCTTTGGGCATGTGTCATTGATTTTGGTGGAAGTTGGGATGACCACTTACCGTTAGCTAAGTTCTCAAATAACAACAATTACCATGCTAGCATTGGTGTGCCCCCTTATGAGATGCTATATGGTAGGAGATGCAGAATACCCGTGTGTTGGGGTGATATCGGCCATAAAGAGTTAGGGAGCGTCAAAGTGGTCGAGGCTACGACTAAGAAACTGGATAGGATCAAAGCCTTCATGAAGGCAACCCAAGATAGGCAAAAGTAATATGCTAATAAGTGACGTAGACCGATTGAGTTCCAGGTGGGTGATAGAGTCATGTTGAAAGTCTCACCTTGGAAGGGTATCATTCGGTTCAGAAAGCTGGGCAAGTTGAGCCCAAGGTACACAGGGCCTTTCCGAATCATTGCTCGAGTAGGAGAGGTAGCCTATAGACTAGAGTTACGAGATGAGTTAAGCAGAATTCACTTAACATTCTATGTATCTCATCTCAGAAAGTGTTTAGCAGATGAAGATATGACTGTACAACTAGAGGATATTGAGGTAGATGAACGGCTCAATTACATGGAGTAACAATGGAGATCATTGATTGAAAAGAGAAGAGGCTGAGGAATAAAGTGGTTCCTCTTGTGCGTGTATAGTGGAAGCACAGGAAGGGATCTGAGTCTACGTGGGAGAATGAATAACAGATGAGACAGCATTACCCATGATTGTTTGAGGAATAACAAGTTTCGGGGACGAAAGCTAAAAAAGGGGGTGGACTTGTAACACCCGGTTATGTAAGACCCGGTTATTTATTTATTTTGAAGCCGACAAAGGAAGAAAATAATAAAGTCCGAAGTCGAGGGACCAAATTTTCCAACGAGAGAAAGTTGGGTAAGTGGGGGCATATAAAGGGAGAGTGCAGCCATTACCCTCTCCCCACACCCACATTTTTAGCCAAAGAAAGAGGAGAAGAGAGAAAGAAGATAAAAAGGGAGAAAAGTTGGTTCGGGTTGGTTCGAGTGAGCCAAAATCATTGAGAAGCAAGCCTAATCGAAGCTCTCCTCATTGTGATCATTTGTGTGAGTTCTAGGACCCCTCTTTTAAACGTTTTTGAATGATTTGGGGCTGGAACACATCTGAAAATTAGGTTTTGGAGTGTGTATGTGTGTGACCCGTATACGTATGTGTATGTGTGTGTATTATGCGTTTGAGCCTTGTTTGTGAGCTTGTGTGTGCTTGAATGGTGTTGTGGTATGCATCCTTAAGGTTTAGGATGGTTGATTTGGGCTTAGAATGAGTTTGGATGAGCTTGGAGGTCGAAAATGGTGGATTGGGTTCGGGATGAACTACATTCGGCATCAGCTAGGGCTAGGCGGCTGAATGAAGGCCATATGGCCGAAGGAGGTGCGATTGGGGTCCATTCGCACGATTGAGAGTTCATTCACACGATTGGGGCCAGTCGTATGGGGAGTCATGTTGGGCATGATGATGATGTTGCACCTGAGGAGAAGCGTAGTTTAACTTCTGACTTTCACGAGAAAGTGCAGATGTAAGTTTTGACGTAAAGGTTCCCGTAAGAGCATGTAAGATGACGGTTGAGGCCTTAGAGAGCATGTTGGGCATGATGATGATGTTGCATGATTATGCATGTTATGTATGTATGATGTTGCCCTGTATGATGCTGATGACTGTGTATGTTATGTTCCTTATCATTATGTATGTTTATCTTTCCTATGGCTTTACGTTGAATGTTAATGAATGAAATGAAGTATTATGTAACATAAAGTGAAAGATAATGAAAGAGGAACATGAAGTAAGAATGCAATCTTTAATGAATGCTAAATAAAAAGTCTTGCAAGCATTGTATGTCGGGACCACGCCATTAAGGTGTTAGCCTAATGGTGTGCGGGTTTGCTACCCCGGGTGGATGCACATCGGGGTCTTTCTTTGTGATTGACCATACATATGAACCATTGTTGCGTGCCTTAGGTACTGTGACCATTTGGTGCCGAGCACCACCGATGAAGGTCTTTTATAGGGTTAGGTCCAGTACCACGAGAATGAAGGGCATAGCATATGACAATGGTATACCTGAACTTTACCTTAGGTACTGTGACTATTGGTGCTGAGCACCACCGATGAAGGTCTTTTACAGGCTTAGGTCCAGTACCATGAGAATGAAGGGCAAAGTTCATGGTGATGACGAAAGGAAAAGGTGTAATGATGAACGGACGAATGAAAGAGGAATGATGTATGAACGAAGTTAACGAACAATGAAATAATAAATATTATCTATGTGTACGTATGATGTTGATCTCATGAAAGAAAAAGAACGGTTTTAACGAAAGAAAAGTATGTTTTATTTTTAAAACTAGGACTCACTCAGCAATGCTATCTTTGATGTGTTCCAACTGGTAGGTAATGATTGCTGAGGATGGCATGAGGTGGCTACTCAGTACTCTTGATGTCATCTTTTGTTATGTTTTGCATTGTATGCCGAGCAAATGATGTTTTGAAATGAACGCTTGTATTAACTGCGAAAGATTGTAATGATATGACAAAGTTATTTTTATTTTTCCCCTGCCATGTGTTTTATGAATGATTAATGAAATTCTATGTTTTATGTGCAATGATTTACCAGTTGTAAGCGCCGGGAACGGGGCCTACGCTATTTGACAGGATCAGTGATCTCAAGTTTGATGGATTAGAGTGTAACGCAGCGGAATAAGAACAAGAATTAGACAAATTATAGCAAGAATTTGATATTCGTATGCATTAAGAACAAATACGGTTGTAAAGAGAATATATTTCTGTGAAAAGGAATGTTTCAATAATATCAAATGTTTCTGCTCAATCATTCACGGTTATACAATAAGGTTGACACTCCTTATATAGAGTGCAATCACTGCTGATATCACGGGATAGTGACATCTGGCAGATTTGTTACAAAAATAACTAAAACTTAACAAACTACTGAAATGTTCACAACTACTGAGAACATATCAGAGTGCTAAGTATAAAACATAAAACTACTGATACGAAACTACTGAAACTACAACGACTGAAGAACAAGCTCTTCAGTCGTTTTACAAAACTACTGAAAAGAAAAACATAAAACTACTAAAAGAAAACCGTCACAACTACTGAAGAAGACCTCTTCAGCTGTTGTGACAACGACTGATACTTGGTCTTCAGCACTTGTCTTCAGACTTTGTCTTCAGCTTTGTTTGCTTCAGACTTTGTCTTCAGCACTTGTGTCTTCAGACTTTGTCTTTAGCACTTGTGTCTTCAGACTTTGTCTTCAGACTTTGTCTTCAGCACTTGTGTCTTCAGACTTTTTCTTCAGCACTTGTGTCTTCAGACTTTGTCTTCAGCTGTTGTGGACTTCAGCAGTTGTTGTGACGTCTGTGGGACTTAAGGTTTTTCTGATCCGGCTCATTGGTTCTTTTGGTCCAACAAACTCCCCCTGAACCAATGCAGCCAAAACCTTAACTTTATTGAGGTCCCACTTATTGTTGGCATAAGATTGGTCTTTTTCCTTCTTGATCAGCTAAGAAGATGACCCAATTAAGCACTGGCCTGGGAATAGATTTCTGAAATTTGGTTGGCATAGTATGGATAGGAGCCTGACTTTGGGGAACTGGACACAGGGCTGTGGTCCTATCCATGAAATCTACTTCCCATGTATAAGCCTGTAGGATTCTCTGGTGTATGCTCTGAGAAACATAATTGTTCTTCCATGGTAAGATTTTCAGCTCCACCATCAAACAGTCCTTCACGCCCATACAGCTCTGAAATGTACTTAGCCTGTTTGCCATTTTTGAGCTCAACTGTTGTGATCTGTCTGTATGCAAACTCATCTGGGTGAGTCCCTTCAAGAACAGACTGAGCTCATTTTGTTTGAAGTTCTCAAGCCTCTTGTAGACTAACCCCTTTTTAATTACTCTGTTCTCTAACATCTTTTGGGGTGGCTGTTTAGTTTCATAGGCCTTCTTGAAATCTTCTACAATTTCCCAGGGTGATACTACAAGGACCACTGTGATCTCTTCATCTACGATCCTTTTTACTTGGCCCTTGTATCTCGAAGGAATGTCTTTCTTCACAATTCTGTGAGCCACCCTAGGATCAGGCCATATTCTCACCTTTTCCTTTTGATATTGAAATGTGTTAGCAAGGGTGTACAATCTCAGAGCTTCTTTCTTCATACTGATTATTGATGAAGAAGCAGCATAAGTTTTGTCTATGCTTTTCAGCATCTCATCATCATGAAGCTTTTGCTGCTGTTCTTCTTCTATCTTTACTCTCACAGCTTCCATCTGTGAGGTGGGAGTGATGGGCATAGGTTTGGCTTTAGGCAAAGTTAGGACTGCAGAAAGAGGCAGCCTATCTTCTTCCTCATCATCCTCTTCTTCTTCTTCTTCTAGCCTCAACACCCTTCTCTTCTTCTTCTTGGGTGCATCATCGGCTGTTGGTTTTGAGGGTAAAGGAGTTGGTTTAGTGGGTTGTGGTAGTGGTGATTTTGAAGTGGGAGGTTTGCAGGTTGTTCTAGCATTCTTGTAGTGAGTGAGGCTTTTGAGTGTTTTGCTAGTTCCTTTCTGTTCCCAGCACCTGCCTCATTTAGTGCTTCAATCACCAATCCCTTAGTGTATGCTTCAGACGAACAGATCTTGGTGGTTATTGCCAAGATACTGTCCCTGGTCCATGACTTAATCTCGATCAATGATCTCCCAAGGTACTTTGCAATGAATCTGATCATGATCTCTAGTCTTTCTCTTTCTAATGCATCATAACTTGCCCATCTTGAGTTAATTTCTTCAACTTCAAGTCTCCTAATCTCTGAGTCAAGCTGTGCAGTATCGAACCCCTGTCTATACAGTTGATCAATAATGGAGTCCATTGATTTACTGTGTGTAGCATCCGCCATTTTGATCATCTCATCGAGTTCGAGTTCTTTTTTTTCCTTCAACCTTCCTCTTCTTCTATGTGACATGAAAGTCTTTGTGACTTTCACCCACTTGATCAATGTCAGCTCCCTTCACAAACTCCTCTTCCTTCTCAGTCTCCTTTTCTTTCTTCCCCTCTATGCTCTTCCTCTTTGCTTTCACTGACTGACTCTCCCCCTTTTTGGTTGGTATTGGTTGCAAGGGTTTGAGTAGCAGAAAGCCTTGTGCTCACAATCTCCTCCACCAGGGGTTGTATGATTGAGGGAAGCCTCTCATCCATGGTTTTGATCACAATGTCTGTGATCATTGGGGTGATGAGAGGTAGGGATTGCTGAAAGATAGCAGCTGTTTGCTCAGAGGGGTTCTGTCCCTGAGAAGCAGTGCCAGAAATAGAAGCTGGTGGCTCGGAAGTTTTGAGTGGCTGAGTGTGTGGGAGACCTTCAGGTGAAGGTGCCATCTGTGGGTTTATGTTGGTGGCAGATGGACTTGCTTGTTGAGAGAATTGGTCAAGTAGTCTTTGTAGTCTACTGACTTCTTCCTCAAGAATTGTGTTCTGGGCCAGAACATCATAAAAGAAGCCAGGTCATCATCAGCAGATGCTGAATCACCTGACCTCCTGCTTGTAGCAGGATGTACATGCACTGGGTGTAGACCAGTTTTAGCATGTGCCCCTTTTTCTTGGAACTGGGGACTTCCAGCCTCAGGACGATGTCCTTCATCAGCTGTTGCCTCTGGTGAGGTCTTAGCTATGTTACCAGCCTCAGTCTGATCATGTGCTGATTCAGAAGAGGTGGCAGCCTCACCAGATGTTCGGTCTCCATATCCACACCAGGAGATAGAACAGTTAAACCCTTGTGCTGTGGGCTGTCAGAAGCATGTTGATCCTCTTCCTCAATTGTTGTGGTTTTCCCCTTTGTTGGTGTTTGTTGGGGAGGAGGAGAGGCATGCAGCTGAGTCAGCACGTTTGCAATAATGAGAGTAGGACTTTGTGGGGCGGTTGCAGTGGGAGATGGGGTAAAAGCAGTATGCACCTGGGGAGAATGGTGCTCTTCAATGGCAATCTCCTCAAATGAGGAAGATCCCAGATTAGTGGGTACCCCTTCTTTGGTTGCTGCAGGCTCCTTTTGAGAGGAATCCTGAGCGGCTGTGGCTGGTGAAGTCCTTGTATCCACTAGGGGGTTATAACCAGTGGATATAGCCTGCGTTTGTGTTGCAGGGGCATCCTCAGGGGACTCATTTCCCTGAGTAGCCTTTTTTGTCTTCTTTTTAGTGGGTTTGTGGGGACTTTGGATTTGGAGGTGGTGGCTGTGGGTTCCAGCTGCGTGGGTTTGCGCAGCTTGGCAGCCATTTAGTGATTGGTCAGAGTTGTGCCGGGAGTATACTTCAGGCAATACAGCCGTAGCAGGGACTCCCAGGCCAACAAGTCCCTCAGCTTGAAGCTGGTTTTCAATTATGGCCATTATGAACCGAGGATATATATCCAACGGTTAGCAAGTTGTTTTTGGGCCATATCCTTGAGCTCTAAAAATAGTATTTCAGAAAAATTTAAAGGTTGTTGCTCAAGGATGGAGTACATTACCTGTTGCCACCTTGTGGACATTTGATCCCATGATGAAGTCTTGGGGGCAAGGCAGACATTTACCAGGTGAAAGATGAGACGTTCGGCATCCTGGAAATGTTTCTTCAATATGGTAGATGCACTCAGGTTACCCTGGTATCCATGTTGGGCAAATGATTGATCGATTGTGCCCTTTGGATAACCAGTTGGGAAAGTGGCATCATCCAGATTGAGGGTTTGGCGAAGAATGTCTGGAGTAATGACCACTTTTTGACGATGGACAAACGATTGAAGAGACTCTGTGTCATTCTCCTCAGAGACAAGAGTGACGTTTGTCCAGAATTGGTTAAGAGATTCGGCATATATGGTGGGATTTAACAGAAAGCCGTTTTGTAAGGTGACCCAACCATTAAATCAATGGCGTTATGAAACTTGGTCCAGTATGGCGATTTTGTGAGATGTGCGACATAGTTGTGTCGAGGTTTTAGTTGCATGGTCGCCATTGATGAAGAGAGGTTACAGAGTTTTTGAACGTTAGGTTTGAGAAGAGAAGAAAGTAAAAACTCTGAAGGTGGGATAAGGTATTTAAACGGTAGGGTTAGAAAACGACTGAAGGTTTTGGTGTTAGTCATCAGTTGTTGAAACTACTGATGACGTGGTATTAACTTTCAGAGGTTTGGAATGACTGACCGTATTGGTGTGATCAGCAGTTGTTATAAAACAACTGAAGACTTGGTTTTAACCGTCAGACGTTGAAACAGCTGAAGTCTCTGATTTAGTCATCAGTAGTTATAAAACTACTGAAGATTTATCATCAGTATTATAAAACTACTGAGATTTAGTCATCAGTAGTATAAACTACTGAAGACAGTTTTGACTTCAGGTGATGAAACAACTGAGACTTGGTATTAGTCATCAGTAGTTGGGAAACTACTGAAGACTTGGTTTTACCATCAGTTGTTGTAAACAACTGAAGACTTGGTGTTAGTCATCAGTAGTTGTGAAACTACTGAAGACATGGTTTTGCTTCAGTTGTTTAGAAAGAACAGCTTTGGGAAACTACTGAAGACAAAAAGGCTCATCAGTAGTTGTCGTCATTCATGCTTTTCAGCTGTTTCATACTGTCCTCAACACGTACTCATCAGACGTTTTCATCTGTTTTCAGATGTTTCATAGGACATCAGTACGTATTGTATTTCTGACAACAGTAGTTGTAGCTACATCAGCTGTTGTAACTACATCAATGTTTTAACAAATAAAGTACTTGAGTACTGAGAAGTTAAGCTCTAGTAGTTTAAGAAAACTTCCGAGAGAAATAACTCAGTACTTATATATATGACAATAATAAACTAATGATCATCAGTACTTGTGAGCTGAGATCACAGTAGTTGTCACTTATTCTAGCTGCAGCATACCAAGCCTTAACACTAGGTTTGGAAAGTTGTGCTATCCAAGGGCTTAGTGAAAATGTCTGCAAGCTCATCAGCACTAGGAACAAATTTTGGATCAATCAGACCTTTTTCAAACAATCTCTAATAAAATGGTGTCTGATTTCAATATGTTTAGTCCTAGAGTGCTGGACAGGATTCTTGACAATACAAAGAGCTGAAGAGCTGTCCATTAACAATGGGGTCTTAGTCTCTGTTATGCCATAATCCAATAATTGGTTTTGAAGCCAGAGTACCTGAGATGTACAGCTTGCAGCAGCAATGTACTCTGCTTCAGCAGTTGATGTAGCAACTGAGGTCTGCTTCTTACTCTGCCAAGAAATCAAGCAGTTGCCTAAGAATTGGCATCCTCCAGAAGTGGACTTTCTTGTCAACTTACACCCTGCATAGTCACTGTCAGAAAAAGCAACTAATTTACCAGAATGTCTAGTAGAATACCATAAACCTAGAGATGGAGTGCCTTGCAAATATCTAAAGATCCTCTTGACTGCAATCAAATGAGACTCCTTAGGTGCAGCCTGAAATCTAGCACAAACACATGTAGAAACATAATATCTGGTCTAGAAGCTGTTAAGTACATCAAGGACCCAATCATACATCTGTAAAGTGTTTCATCAACCACTTTACCTTTCTGATCTGTATCCAGTTTGTGGTGTTGCACATGGGAGTAGAACAGGGCTTACACTTTTGTAAATCAAACTTTTCCAAAAGATCTTTTGTGTATTTGGACTGATGAATGAAAATCCATCAGCCTTTTGTTTGATTTGCAAACCCAGAAAGAACTGTAATTCTCCCATGGCACTCATTTCAAACTTCTGTTTCATCAACTTTGTAAAGGCATCACACAACTGTGGATCAGAGGATGCAAAAATAATATCATCTACATAAATTTGAACAAGTAGATTATGCTGCCCAGCTTTCTTAATGAATAAAGTCTTATCTATGGAGCCTCTAGTGAAATTATTTTCCAGAAGAAAGTTTGATAATGTCTCATACCAGGCTCTAGGAGCTTGTTTCAACCATAGAGAGCCTTATCAAGCTTATACACCCAATTAGGATGTTTATTGTCCTCAAAACCTGGTGGTTGACATACATAAACCTCTTCTTTAATTTTCCCATACAAAAATGCACTTTTGACATCCATTTGAAAAACTTTAAGGTTGATAAGCGCACAAGCTAAAAAAAACAATCGAATTGCTTCCAGTCTGGCTACAGGGGCAAAGGTTTCATTATAATCAATACCTTCCTCTTGTGAAAACCCCTGTACAACCAGTCTGGCCTTGTTCTTAACAATAAGCCCATTTTCATCAGTTTTGTTCCTAAACACCCATTTAGTGCCTATTGCACACTTACCTGGAGGTAGAGGAACCAGTTCCCACACTTGCTGTTTCTTGAACTGAAGAAGCTCAAGCTGCATGGCTTCAACCCATCCATTGTCCCTTAAAGCAATGTGATAGTTCTTTGGCTCTTGCTGACTAATGAAGAGAGCATAGAAGCAGAAATTTGACAATTGACTTCTTGTTGAAACGCCAGCATTGATATCACCAATGATTTGAGACATAGGGTGATTCTTCAGATCTTGGTACACAATAAGATCTGTGCAAGTGTTTGTAGCAGGCTCAGCAGCAACAGATGGTGATGGTGAAGCATTTCCTTGAAACCAATCAGTAGATGGTAATTCAAAGGAAGTTGAAGTTGTAGAAATCTCATCAGCATTTGTTGTGGATTGTGCTACTGAAGCTACAGGAACATCAGGTCTAGCTGAATCAGGCAGTTGATCACTAAACTTGAAAAGGTGATTACTGATATCATCATCATCAGTAACACCAGATGGATGACTAGCTACAGAAGATGATGGATTCATATGATCTGCAACAGCAGGTGGTTGATAAGGAACATATTGCAGAATGTCCAGATCAAACAACTCCACAGGGTTTTGTGGAATTGTATCCTTAGGGGATTCATTGAACTTCACATGCAAGGTTTCTCAACTATCTTTGTCCGACAGTTGAATACTCTATAAGCCTTGCAAGTGGATGAATACCCAACAAAATACCCTGCATCCACCTTAGAATCAAACTTTTGGAGTTGATCCTTTGTGTTGAGAATGTAACAGGGACACCCAAATGCTCTAAAGAATGAAATCAAAGGGGCTAAATGATGTAAAACTTCATAAGGAGTTTTCATCAACCTCTGATTTACTAAGCTCTATTCTGTACATAGCAGGCTGTATTGACAGCTTCAGCCCAAAAGGTCAGTGGCAGACCAGAATCAGCCAACATGGACCTTGCAGCTTCAATGAGGGTCCTGTTCTTTCTCTCCACTACTCCATTTTGCTCTGGAGTCCTTGGGATGCTATACTGCCTCTTGATTCCCTTTGACAAGTAAAACTCATCAAGAGTGGTTTCTGAATTCAGTACCATTGTCACTCCTCACACACTTAACTGGTAGGGAATACTGCTTCTCAACGTGTAACACAAAGTTCATAATGGACTGAGCAGCCTCATCCTTTGAATGCAAGAAGAAGGTCCATACATATCTAGAGTAATCATCCACAATTACCAGACAGTATTTCTTCTTTGCCATACTCATTACCTTCACAGGACCAAAAAGATCCATGTGCAGTAGTTGTAAGCAAGCATTAGACTTGGATTCTTCTATGGTTGGGAATGAAACTTTATGTTGTTTCCCTTTTAAGCATGCAGTGCAGATTTCATCACAATTGAACTCCTTTATTGGAAGACCTCTCACTAAACTCTTGTGGATCAGCTGATTCATGTTTTTGAGATTAACATGACCCAGCCTTCTATGCCACAGTTTAGATTCTTGGAGAGAGGCCTTGGAGAAAAGCATGGATGGCCTCTTAACTCAATTTTCTTTGACAGATCCAAGGCATATACTCTTCCTATCCTGTTAGCCTTCAGGAGAGTATTATCATCCAGTACTTTGTCAATCAGGCTCAGAACCTTGGAAGACAGAATCCTACAGTTCTGGCTTGTGAAAAGAGCAACATGTCCTTTGTCACACATCTGACTGACACTCAACAGATTGTATTTGAGATTCTCCACATGGTTGACATCATCAAATCTAATATCTCCATTAGACACAAATCCCTTCCAATGATGTAACCTTTAGCATCATTTCCAAATGAGACAAATCCCTTCTTTCCCTGAGAGTAATCATGAAAAAGAGAGCTGCTCCCAGTCATGTGCATGGATCCTCCACTGTCCACATACCAGATGCTTCTTTGGCATGCTGAAGAACCCTGCACAATCATAAGAAACTAGTTAGCTTTGGAGACCCAAACCTTTTTGGTTTTGGGACTGACTTTATCAACAGATTTAACCATAGCTGGTTTCTCATGATTAACAGCTGATGAAGATGGAGATGGTGCTGAAAGTAGATTTGGACCTGGAATTCCTCTCTAGTGGTTTGATCACATGGGCTTCAAGTTGGTTAACTCTCCCCAACAGATGCTGAACCATCATAACAAGCTGTGTCTGATTTGAAGCTCGAGCTTTCAGTTCATTTGACACTCCAGAGCTTGTTTTTGATGAGTTCCTGTGATCCACCATTTCCTCCTTCTTAGACTTCACAGACTTAGTCTTATGTTTATCATGAGGAACAATATCAGCTGTCTTCTGATAAAACGCATCCTTCTTAGTGGATTTGGGTAAGGCCTTGGGTTTATCAGGTTGAGATGATTGTGGTACAAACTTGGTCTCAAACTCAGTTTTCATTTTATTTATTTCTAGTTTAATGAGCTCATCCCTTTGGAGCTTTAAACCCTTTTTGTACCAACATTCATCAGATAGATGATTGAATTTACCACACATTTCACATGGTTTATTCTTCATCTTGGACATCTTTACTGCTAAAGTGGAAACTACTAAAGGTGTGATTTTTAGTACTTTCCTCCTATCAGTACTAGGTACTAAAGGATTTTTAACAGCTGAAGACTGGTAATTCAACTGTTTTCCATCCGTCCTAATAGACTGTTTGATGGATTCCTCAGCAGTTGTGAGTCCTTGTATTTCAACTGATTTGAAATGCTTTTCAGATGTTGGGTCTCTTTCAGTACTTGGGGTACATTGAGGAACAACATCTGAAGTACTCAGCTTCATATGAGTCTCAGTAGTTAGACCATCAGTCAATTATTTGTTGAGATCTTAACACTAGTTTCATTCTCTGATCTTAGATTATCATTGGAGAATGACTCACACGATAATGTGGTTTGGAGATTGCTTTCACTTTCAGACTTAACTATGGAGTTAGGAGTAAAGTCTGTTGGTGGAGCAGTATGGTTGTAACCAATGCCAAACTTCACATTGAAGCAGTTTGCTTGCTAAGAAGCATTTAAAATCCCTTGCATGATGAGACCCAGCGTTCACACTCAACTTGGGTCACTGCAAGTTTTTCTTGAGACTCCTGTGGTCTTCCAGAATAACCTCTAGCTTGGCCTTTTCATCATTTAATTGGCATTTAAGCTTATAAATCTCATCACTTTTACTGTTAAGAGCAGACTCATACTCAGCTTTTCTTTTGAAAATGGTTTTCTCAAGCTCAAGTTTTGATTTATTAATGCTACATTTGCCTCTCTAATAGAGACAAAGGCAGCTATGCATGATTCAGAACATAACTTGGCTTTAGCCTCTGAAGATACCTGAGTTACCTGTGAAGATGATGCATTTGAACAGAACCCTCATAGACTCCAGGGCCATGAGAGCAAGATTTCCAAAAGGGTGTTCACCACCATGTTGACTAGCACCAGCATAGTATTGCTCAGTGTGACCAGACAAGTTATCAGGTAAGCTACTCTAGTCAACGACTCCAGGTGTGAAGAAGCTGTGATGAGGTTGTGATTGAGATGGAGATGGTTGAGGTTCTGGTAGTGCATGAGATTGTGGTACAATAGGAGCTTGAACTTGATTTGACTGTGGCATATAATAGCAGGGATAAGGATATGGCATTTGACCCTGAGGAACAAAATATGCAGGAGATTGAGGGTGTGATGAATGACTAGAACCAGCAGAATGTTGCCCTTTGAATTGTGAATTGTTATTTGGAAAAGTCAAAAAGGGTGCAGAAGTGTTAGATCCAGTTGATCTACACTCTCTTGCAAAGTGTCCAAGCCTGTGGCATTTGTGACACTTCAACTTGCTCTTGTCAAAACCGACTTTGGTTTTGTCAAGATTCCAGGAATTTCCTGCCAGTTCTCTTGTAGAATTTCTGAGATCTGATATTGATCAAGGCCATTTGGCTCAAAATATCCATCTCTTCTAAATCATCATCAGCAATGCCCTTCAAATCATCCATGATAAAGCATAGATTGTCACTATTATTACCAGAGTGACAATCAACACTCACAAAGGCATGATTAGAACTGTTTGAGGTGAAATCAATATGCTCATCATAGTGGCATTCTGATCCTGCATACTCTGACTCATGACTTACCAAGGCAGTGTTTCCTGGTACAAAATCATCAGTGAGCTTTCCAGATGATGACAGTTTTCGTTTCTGTTCTATCTCTCTCAAATGTGAGCAATTCCCTATGGAGTTGGGTGAGAGATAGTTTGTCCAAATTTGCACTGGAGCGTAGGACAATAGTATATGTGTCCCATCTCTCAGGCAGTGATATGAGAATCTGTTATTCATCTGGCTATTTGTGGTACTCATGTTTGACCATTTTTAATTCAGAGATCAAACAAGAGAACCGCTCAAACTGTTGAGTCAGTGCCTCACCCTTCCTATGAGAGAATGTCTCATATTGTTGGGCAAGGATTTCTCTATTATTTGCCAAGACCTCATCTGTTCCTCCAAATTGTTCTTTCA